>OX381713.1:46585499-47152389 GCA_947462335.1 Harmothoe impar
AGTTAGAGGGACTTGCGTCACCAAACCTACATACATGTTTAACCCATAGGGTAAACCGCCCCTAAGTGGCCCCCCTATAGGACAAGTACCTATAGTGGCCCATCTATACCTCTATACACCAGTCTTTATGGTCATTTTTTCCTGATTTGTTAATACAGGTATGAAAGAAGAGACAATAATGTACCAATATCACAGTTTATATTCTCCATAGAGTAGCCACAGTATTTTCTACAGAGTGCCAAACATGACATGTTTGTGTGACATATAGCCCTCTTTTCATTGAGAGGTTTCAAGAAAAAGACATTTTATACCTCAACAGTGTGCCTATAGTTTTCCAGTAAGATCCAAACTTTCATCTTGTTTTCCACACATATTATCTTTACATTAACATGCCATCTTCATTTGGTGAAAATCCTATATTAATTAGGTAGTTTTTACTGATTGATTGTCACCACTACAGGAGTACCTGAAGTGGCCCAGGGGCTCAACCATGAGTGGCCCACCAACAGTATAGGTTATAATATGCTAGGTGTAGGGTGAGATCTATTCTAAGATCCAAAATAAATGGATGCCCCCCCCCCCCCCTATGACCCAATAAACAAAAAGATGTCATATTATGTGGGAAAAATGTCCTTTCATTATTTTTGACTATAGAATTACATGGAAATCAACCTGATTTATGGTCAGAGAAAAACTGGTCCATTAAGTTTCGAACCCAGGATCTTCAGTGTGCTAGGCTAATACTGTACCTCTACCCTATTCTGGATACACGGTGCTAGAACTGCTGAAAGCTACACTTGTATGACATTGAGACTGTGTGAGTATGTACCTTGGAAAGTCAGATCCACGCCTTCTGTAATAAGGGACCTTATGTCTATGTTTTATGAGCTATGTCAGGATTGCTAAAGGTCCCTATACATGTAGGTTATACCTTATAGCCACAGCTTAGTGCTGAGTGAACAAAACATGGGGGTACTTCTACACTCCCCACACTTGTCCAGCCCCTGTGGCTACATAGGCAGGGCTTGGAACTTTAGTGTGAGAGGTCCCTGGTTCCGGTCTCCCCACAGTTGAGACCTTTGTTTTTTGGTGAACCATATCATAAGAAGATAAAATAATGTTATACATGGAAAAGTTCCTAAATGTTAATTTTTCTTTGTTCAGTGGTACGCCATGCCCCCAGAAGCAGAAATGAGTATAATTATGCCCAGAGCTTAACAGAGCAGAAGGCAGCCCCCAAGAAGGCAAGATAGAAGAGTTGGCTTAAAGCATATTCATAGGCTCGCTATTGGAACTAACAATTTGCATGAGGCTATATTTCATTATGTTCTAATGGAACATAACATTGTTACCACATTTACCAAGTTACAGATGCATAAACAGTGTTTTATTGGAGTGGGCCACTCAAGGTACAAGGTGGGCCAGTCATGGTACCAATTCAATGTCCAAAGGGTACCTTACTTTAATCAGCATTTTTACAATATATTACATAGAAATCAATATTTTTGACTTGTCTATAGCATGCCAAACAGTGTCCCAATGAAAAGTGCTGCATACTTCATTAGGATTGGATCACTCTTTCTACATGTAATCTTGTATCAAAGTCAGTCTTGTGGGTTTAAGCTCCTCAACAGGGCCACATATGGGCGGTTTACCCTATAGCGCTGACTGCAGTATACAGGTCGCAGCACTGCATAGAGTATACTGCCTCTACTATGGCTGCTCTGAAACCAGGTCAAGTTGGATCCTGTTGGATCATGTTGGCGTGGGGGTCTGGCTATACATATATACTATTCCTAATGATAATAGCACAACCTCCAGGGGTCTTCCGTGGGGATTTCACAGCAACACTATATATAAGCCAAGGGCTATAAGCATGATAATAGCAGACCTGCGAATAGCCATACACGATAGTGTTTTTTTAACTCATATTCGTGGCCTACATATATATTTTATGAATGGGCATGTAATATCTAGAACTAGGTGTGACACATCATAATGACAGGGCTATTCTTGCCTCTGGCAGTTGCCGGAATGCACTTGGTTGGGTGAGGGTTGTGTAGGATGGCTGCTGCCTAGGTTTTGCTGCTGCTATGAGTAGTACTGTTTAGTATGTTATAGGTAGGAGTAGGCCTTGCTAGCGTTAGCCTGCTAGCTGCTATTCCACACTAGAGTGCTGCCTGCCCTTACTCCTCCAGCTGGGGTTGGGTGGTGGGTGGGAGGGGGGGCCATGGAGGAGAAGGGTGGGGTGGTGGTGGTGGGTCGTGGTGGTGGTGGTGATACGACCTGGAGATCTCCGTGTGGTGTATACCTGTTCGTACGAGCGTTGTGTGCGTGTGTGTGTGAGTGTGTGTAGGTGTGCGTGCGTTCTCCCGCCCCGGAGACAAGGGAGCAACGCACAGGGATCGTACACTCATGCACGCGTGTGCGAGCGCCTCCCCATCCCCCATCCCCCATTCCCCCAACCCCCTCCCGCCCCACCCCTAGAAGACTGGGTACCTCAGACTCCACCCTGCCGTGTTTTTGCTACTGGGGTGATATGGCTGGGCAATATGGTCCCATGGCCTTGAGCACAAGGCGCGTGCATGTGAGCACGAACGAGCACAACCTGTGACCGTGAGTGACTCACCGCACGTCAGAATAGATCTACACGTAGAACGTGCGTGTATCACTGAAAATATAAGTACATTATTATACCTGCAGACTATAGTTATAAATACGTTTTGTATGTTGTGTATGCTGAAATATTTCCATTATTCTTCATCTGTATCGTCTTATCTTATCAGAATCGATAAAGGGTACCTCATTCTGTTTATTATTGTTTTAGGTGAAATTCATTTTGAGGTGCTTTAATATGATCAGAAAATGACAATTTAGCAGCATATTTCAAAGGTTTAAACTTGACAACTAAAAAATATGAATAGATCAGAGACTGTGACCAGCCAGCCGAAATGACATATCCAGGTGCATGGGAATTGATTAAGTTTGTGTCAGTTGATAGAATTGTTTCTTGAACGTGGCTTGATACTATACTAAGGTATCACTTGAAGTGGCAAATTATCTCCAATCGCCTTGTTTCCCAGAATATTCTATTCATTGAATCAAGTTAAAATAAGTACTATTGATGATTTAATTGATAATGTGACACTTTCGAACATACAATTGGCTTTAGGAGGAATATTTCGGGTTTGTCTCAGCTTTGAGGTGCCGATGAAATTCCTATGACTGGGACCGAGGTACTTACCGATACTAAGTATCTTCCATTTAGACAAAAAGTATGAATATTATAGTGATCTTGGCAATTGAAAAGTGTCAAATATGCATATTTTACATCTTTCCGTTTATAGAGGTCAAGTACTAACAATGCAATGGAATTCCTCATGAAAACTAATCATCTTTCTTTGGCCTATACAGTTATCGAAGTTACAACGAGCAAACTGGGTGAAAATGGTTACAAAGGTTGGTGCTTATTAGGGGATGGTTGCTTATTACGTCAAATATGGTATTTTGGCCATTGGATTAGGCCTCTCATGGCTAATCTGGTATGAAAGTTCCACACAGCAGTCCCTTGTAATATATATATATATATATATATATATATATATATATATATATATATATATATATATATATATATATATATATATATATATATATATATATTCGTCGCGTATTGAACCACATCACAATATGAATCCAATTAACATTGTCAGGGTACTATCACCATATCATGATAGGTATGGTGCACTGTGGGTTCGTGGATGAAATGTCTACCTATGGCACTTGTTCACCGTGCAGACACCTATCGGGTAATTGCAATTACCTGATCCAACATCGCGGATGCTGAGCAAACAATGTCTAATACATTTCTGCTATTTCTGTTGTAAATACTTTGTGTCAATACATGAAAACATGTATGATGATAGTTTGGCTATATCTGCTTGTGTAGGCCAGAGATGAACCTCTGGAATTACTGATTTCACATAGAAATCAGACAGAAAAGAAATCTAGGTCTAAGGTAATTGTGGGCATGGTACTAGGGTAATTGTTTCCACAGTTGGAGGGAAGTACTAGGGTAATTGTTTGAAAAAGTACTAAGGTAATTGGTCTGAAAAGTATTAATATCTGAAATGTACTAGGATAAGGAGTGTTGATTTATTGATTACAGGGGGATAGTGGGTTTAGCAGGAAGGGGGAGGTTAAAAACTGTTGTAGAAATTATGCCTACTTTTAGCAAAAGAGCCTGTGAGTTACTATGGTGTAATTGGGGATGAACATTTTTGGCGCCTTCAGCTAGGGGTGGGGGGGGATGTAACAAATTTCACCAACTGCCTTATAATAATCAAGGGAGTACTCATTTTTTAACAACAGGGAGGTCAAGAGGGGTTAACATTAATATTTTGTTCCCCCCCCCCATCCCGGGGTTTAAAAAATGTGTACCCTTTTAACAGGTGACGAGTAGTTTTTTTTCGCTGAAAACAGGTAAAAGAAATTTGCCACCTCCCCTTAGTCAAGATTGCCACCCCCTCTAATTGATTCTTATTTTTCATGGGAGACTTGTCTATTCCTGGGTTAGATGTTTTGGTTCTGCCACCTAATATTCTCAATTACCCTAGTACCTGTCACATGGATCTCAGATTTTGCAATTACCCTAGTACCTGGCCTAGGTCCCTGTAATGTAGTCATATTATCCAACCTGTCCATTTAGAGGTGTTTTTTTGCCTTTACATAATATGTACTGCTCAATTAGTATTGATATCATGTATGCATGTCACATAACTGCCCTAACTAGCCATTTAGTGATGATACAGGTCAGAGATGCCCTTCATTGAAAGTGCAATTACCCTAGTACCTCCTCTACAATTACCCTTGTACTTGTTGTTTTGGAGCAATCCAATTACCCTAGTACTTTCAAATCTAAACCCACTCCTCACAGATATACTACAGCATGTCATCATACAATTGGAAGCCCACATGATAGATCATGATAATACTACAAATACACAACTTTACAGCCTCCAAGTCCCTATATATATAGTGATATCAACTATTTTAGCTCACTATAGTAACACTAAACATCCGCCATGTTGGATCAGGTAATTGCAATTACCCGATAGGTGTCTGCACGGTGTTGTTGCCTTGTATCAGTTTCGTACTTTAACTTTAACTTTTTTCACATCTTTCCAACTTACACTGTGAAGACATTATTCTCAAAACATGATAGTATACTTAGTAGTTTATTGGAGGATAGTTAATGAAAAGTCTACCCTTTGCACCTGTTGATCTGGGATTCTCTTTATCGGTTTCTTACCTGGATAAACAGATTCATATCTATCAAAACTGTAGTGCAGGCGATTTAATGACAATCTGAGTCGGGATCTGAGTCTATGTATAGTCATCTCGCAGCTCACACAGGCCATTGACATTTGCTTAAATTGTTCAGCTCAATTTTATTCTAATAAACAATAAAGTTGATTGCCTGTATCTAATGTGAGCCAGACCTGTTTTAACACAGAAGATAACGTTACAATAATCACAACCTTATAGAACTTGGCTGTTGTTGATAGTATTGATGTCCAGAAATTGGGTCCCTCCACTGATATGATACGCACGTAGGGGAATGCTGAAATGGTAAATATATAGAGACTTGAACAAATGAAACATACCGGGTACCAATCTTTTAGTTGATTGTATATATATATATATATATATATATATATATATATATATATATATATATATATATATATATATATATATATATAGGTGAGAGAGACAGAGACAGAAGGACAGACAAAGATAGACAAACAAAGACAGACAGAGACAGGCAGAAAGAGATGCTATACAGCAGGTAGACATTATTTTTGTGTAAGGGTTGGTTTAGAGTGTTATCAGTCGGTGGGTAATCTAGAGTTAGCAGTTAGGGAATATGAGTAATGAGAGGGGTAGGAGATCTAGGGGAAAAAGTGCGCAGTGGCCTAGATTCTGTCCATACCTAAGAAACCTAGCAGCAATTGGTTGTGCCATGAATAAAGAGACACGTGTAGGTGAAACTACCTATAATATATTATATATATAGTATTTGTATATTGTGCTGAATATGTCGCTATTGAGTGTGGGAGGGAGCCAGAGCAGAGACTGCAAAGTTTGCATCGCACGTCCTATAAATTACTGCCCTACTATTGTGTTGTGTTATCGTTAAAAATTGGATCAACTATGAAAGCACATTATAACGTTTAACAGACCTCCACCATCCCGTGAAGAATAGCACAAATACGCATTATAAAGGTATGCTGAATAATGGGTTTTGGTGTATAATGATTCTTATAGATAGAAAAAAAACTATGCAATATACAGCAATGCAAAAGTATAAGAAGATGCGGGTCAGGTTGTTTCACCTCTCCTGCTTTTGTTTTGGAAACAAATAGTCATGAGAGATAAATAGAAAAAAATTAGAATAATAATAATAAATTGTCAAAAAAGCAGGTCTATTGTACTAATTAGTGGTGGCTGTGTGAGTCCTGGAGTGGTCCGGGCCGGTGCTCCTGGTTGGTTCTGATCCCTCCCTGCTCGGTGCCTCCTCCTTCTGCTGATGAATACAACTCCAGGCGGGACCCAGGAGGTGTGGTGGGGGTGGGTGGGGGGATGGGGGAGATTCGGCACAAGGGAAACACCCCAACCCGGAGAACCCCACCCCTCCTCCTCCTCCTCGTCCTACCCTCCAAGGCTGCCTCCTCGCACCCTGAACCAGCACGGTAGAGCCTGCTCTCCGTGTGAATTATCATAATCTATAGAGCGGTGCACCGCCCTCCCGCCTGCGTGCTATGCCTCTCCCCTCCTCTCCCTCCCTGCTCCTCCCCCTCCTCCTCTCTGCCCGCCCGTTTCTCCCTCCTCCTCCTCTCCCCCTCTCTCCCTCCTCTCTGTGTGCGCGCTCAACCCTCCACCGCGTCGCAGCGCGGCGCCACCGTAGTAGTCGGCCCTAGGTCATATGAATGTGGGACGGTAGTGTTTACATCGCGCCCGCTACGCCTTTAGTACGGCCGCTAGAATATAGGTCTAGATCGGGACACTCTAGCCAGGACGGACACAACATACGGTAAGTGCCCGACGCCCCGACCCGCCCCTTGGCCCCGTCCTACACCCTAAACCCTCGCCGGACTTCCTCCATGGCCAGCCCGGGAGGAATTGTCGTCGCCTCTCACTGGAAACACGTGCGTTACCGCCGGGAAAAAAGGGGACTCTGTCTCTCTCTGCCCCTGTCCCCACTCTGTCTCCCGTGCTCTGTGCGATTACTACAGGGGAGTGGGAGCCCTCTCTCCCCGGCCAGGGGAGGGAGTGTTGAGGGAGGAAATGCTGGAGAGGCCAGCTCGACATATTCCACTGCTACCACAAGCTATACGCTCTAATATAGCTCAGGCTAGATTCACTAGATGGGGCTGACAAGGGTTAGGGTGACTGCACAAGGATGGGCTGGTAGTGACGGCTCGTTTTGTGCATTACATTCTACAACTGTCAAGCTTCTAGTAATACTAGAGCCACCACAACAATAAGGGATAGACGCTATCCCTGCCTTCAGTGCCTTGGGGTCGATCTAGGGCTAGGAGTAGCTACGTGTATAGCTTGCTTGGTTGGTTAGGGAGGTGGGGAAGGAGGCAGGGATGGCTGTGTGGGGCTAGGTATGGGTAGCTAGCAGCTAGCTGTAGTCTTGTAGGCCCGGCAACATGGCTACGTTAGACCATGTTGTGGTGGCGGGGGGTCGCTTGGGGCTGGCTAGAAGCTAGCACCAGCGGGAGTAGTAGCAAGCCCAACCAACCACCATTGCCAAACTCTCCGCTATACTGTGTAGTATAGTATAGAGGCCAGGCTAACCTATACAACATACCCCCTTTGTATCATGCTGGTACGGTGTGCTGCTGTTATAATTGCCATGGCCTATATTTTAGTTCTAACCTAGAACGTTGGGTGCTCTGTCAGAGAGATAAAAAAACGGAATCAGCAACCCAATACACAGACTGTCGGGAGGGCAAACAAAGCACCAAACCTGGTTGGGGGTGAGGGTGGCAGGGAAGGGGTAGAACAGCGATCGATGCAGTTTTGTGTGTGTCTGTGTAGAATGACAGGTGTGCTATTATTAATAAAGGGATTTGGGTTAATACTGCTGGTGATATAAGGTGATGATGGGGGGACCCTGGAGGAGTGAGGAGAGGGGGGTAGGTGTGACAATCAGATTAGCGATTACATCCGTCTACTATTAGCATAGCAGTGTGGCGACCACCCCCTCCTCCCGTGCGGGGAATTCTAGCTAATAACGCCAACCACAACACAAAAAATACCCAAGCCTTCCCTCGGCTGTTTAGCATTGTAGCTAGAGCTAGGTTCTGGTGGTGGGTGTTTTTAGTGGGTAAGTAGGGCAGACTGCAGTGGTATATATTGGAGGTGGTAGGGGATTGGTAGCATGGCCGCCTACTAGTACTAGGGAGAAGCAGAGGCAGAGCTAGGGCAACCATTTCTTCCCCAAGCCTGAACCCGGGTTGTCCGCCCACCCGCGCTGTCATATATGCTGTCCACTATCTAGGTGGCGCACTTGTCATGTCACATATTGCTCTAATTACCAGGTAGTACTATTACTCAGTGATGGAGGTTGACATCATCCAATGGTATAATATTAGATAATGCATTCCATATTACTTTTTATCCTTGTCATCTTGTCTAATACAACTATGAGGAAACAACACCCTTAACACTGTTTGTGACATTGTCCTTTGTATTTGATATTCATGATTTGAAACCCATGATTTTATGTTTTTATGCAGAATGTCTCTTAATACATTACATTTAAGGTTAGATGTTTGCCCTTAACATGGCTTGATACTAAGATATGCATTGAGATGGTAAACTAGCTATAATTGTCTTGTGTCATAGAATAAGTATCATTAATTACACAAAATGAGTACTATTGATAAACATATTCTTAATATTGGAGTAATTTAATGTTATTATACACCTGTCCTTCCACAGGTAGGTATATTATACCTCTTCTCAGTATATAGACCCCATGTCTATAGTTGAAAGATGCCACCCAAACACTACTCAGATCGGAGGTCTGCCACCTATAGTTTAGACAGGGTCTAGGTAGTGTGACATGTATGCTACAGAATATGCGTCACCATCAGCACCACCACCACTAAGGCCACCACCAGCACCACTCACTCACTCATGGTGGTGGTGGTGGGGGTCTAATGTATGCCATGCTTGGGTTCT
The DNA here is from genome assembly GCA_947462335.1 of Harmothoe impar. NCBI lineage: Eukaryota > Metazoa > Annelida > Polychaeta > Phyllodocida > Polynoidae > Harmothoe > Harmothoe impar. The sequence continues at coordinate 46,594,761 of OX381713.1, forward strand.
CCCACTAGCAGCCATGATAATAATAGTCCCCTTGTGGGTTGTGGGGGAACCCTGTAGAGTGTAGTGCATAGACACAAGTAAAATAGCAAGGCAGAATTGTCCCATTCATGGTGTGCATTCTTCTGTGATGTGAGAAACCCCCAGTGTGCAGCTAGTAGAATACACCTGAATATCGCCTATTTTAATTCTAGAATAGCACACAGAAAGTGAACAGAATAGGTCTCACTACCTCCACAGTTGGCCTGGGGCCTTTGAGAGAGAGGGAGAGAGAAAGGGAGAGGGGGGGGGGGGGATAACCCGGTTTTTGTTCGTGTGCGTACAGTAACCTAGTTTTTAAGACCAGCCCCCTGCCCCGCCATACATTCCCTCCAACAATACGCGTCGGCAAACAGGCTTCAAAGTGGCCCCCACTTTTTAGGGGTTTTAATTCAATTTTTGCTTCTTTTTCTTTTAGGACTCTTTAGTTACTATCAGGCTAGAAACAATGGCAATGATGTTGCTGGGGTGTATTTTGATAGTGATGTTTTGGTAGTGATTAATAACGTTGTGGCCCACTGCTAGTATGAGGGGGGCCTCTTTTAATAGTGTTGTGACTAGTGTTGTAGACTTGCCAAGTGAGCCAAGTCCCCGCTGTATTTAAAGCTGACTATCCGATTGTACTATAATATCACTGCATCATGCACTATTACTACTGCTACTCATGTCCAGCCAAATCTAGTAGCGTGGGTTTATGCTAGGTGGCCTAGTCCCCTCACAGGCCAACTCGGGTCAGGGCCACTAGAACAGTTTACGTAACCTCCTCCCCCTCCCTCTCCTCCTCCCCCTCCGGCCACTCTCCCGCCCGCTGACCCTCCACCTCCCCTCCCCCAACCACCACCACTTCCCAACCCACCCTCCCCCCAGTAGTGCTCGGGACTGGGTCAACGGGAGATGACCACCCGCTCTGCCGTTGTTCGCTTGGTCCGACCCTGTGGTGGGAAGGGAGAGGGGAGGGAGGGAAGTGGTGGGTGGGTGAGGTGGGGGGCAGGGGTCGTTGAGTAGGGTCGGCTAGTAGTATAATGTGACCGTGGCCCGAACTGGCCGCCAGAGGTAAACACTGGACTCAGTGTGTGTGTTTGCTAATGGGAGAGGAGATTTGGGGGACGTAGGGGAGGTCGTTAACCCTTTATGGGCTGCATGGGTGCTTTAAATGTTTGTCGTCATCCTGTTTGAATCCCCTCCGGCGCGTAACTCGCCAGTGCTGCATTCATGCACCATGTCGATCTTACGTTACGGGGCTGATACACTCGCGAAGCGTCGCAAGATGCATGCATTGCATACAGCCTCGCCAGTACTGCCTTCAGGCATCATGACGACAACGGGCTTAGCACATTAAAGTACTATGCACTATGCGACCCTTAAAGGGGTAGAGTGGGATGCAGGTGAGTGACCCAGTGGGCTAGGTCAGGTGGGTGGCTTGTAGCAGGGGTTTGTGTGTGTCCAGTCACTCTTGGGGTTCCCACTTCCTTTTAGTTTTAGGGCTTAACTTGCAGAAAACCAGGAAGACAAAGTGAGAAACCCAAAGTCACCTTACCCAAGCTGAAGGCTGTAATTGTGACATTGAGGCCACCCTTGTTTTCACGCTGTTGCAGGGAAATCGAATAGTGCATACATTGAAGGAATTCTTTTTATAATATTATTGATATGGGAATATGGAGAAGAACATATTTCACTACGCCTCACTGGGTACATAGCCTACACCGCCACAAGTTGCACCCATCGTGCTACCTTGAGGTCTCCTCCAACCCAGTAGTAATTAGACTTCACATCAATGCACTCCCTCCCCTCCACCCCCCCTCCCACCAATACACACACATGCACCTGGTTGCCATAATGGACCATTCTAGACTAGTCCGGACCACATGCTTGGCCTACTAAACAAAGCCTCACCTCTCCCACAGGCTTTAGCATTGGGTCTGGTACATATAAATAGCATTGGTCATATCTGTGTTAATTATACTGAAAAGGTAACATTACAACTGTTAATGTCAGTACAGTGGGGTATAAATATATAGATAAGATTATCAGGGTTGACCTTCTCATGCTCTACACACAGTATACAGGTAGATTCTCCACACCTTTATTAAAGGTAAAGCATTGTTGTACCTGTGTGCTACAGTATGGGGTGGGGAGGGAGTGGCTTCAGTCAATACACAAACCCAATTGTTGGTAACACGACCTCACCCAGTAATGATGTAGGTCAGGGGATCTCAGGGCAATTTTATATAACATACCAGTAAAGCTATCTCATAAACAGATGGATGGTTTTGACCCTTTCTGGGTCACCAACTACAACTCTGGAATATACCCCATATAAAATACTTAGTATTCTAGATCTATTGATAACAAGACTCAACGTTTTCCGATCATTTCAGCATCATTGTTATAATGCAGTACAAAAAAGTTGACATGATATACTAGTATGTGAATATATACATGTATGTATAACTGATCATCCTAGCAGACCACATGCATGACTGGCATAAATAATACATGTAGTAAGATAATTATACATCTGGCACTTGTGTATCTGGTTAGAAGTTGGAAGTTCTCCAAATTAACTTATTTCTGAGAATCCAGGTCCAATTAGTGAAATACTTGATAATTTATACCCCTGATATTCTCACATAGTCACTGCCACCAGTGCCTCTGTAGACCATAGGACCATTCCTGAAATGTAAACCAAAGTGGCTCAGGCCAGAAAATAGTCTCCATTTCCTGGGACATTATATATACTTATATAACGGGTTAGATACTACTAATAATATACGGTGACGCACACTGTCACACACATAGATCTGCATTGTCAACCCCTGCAATAGCCAGGTGGTTGTTTACTCACCTGAATGGAAATTCGGCCAAGTTGTAAGCCCTTAGACACATGCAACATTATTGATCTTTATACACCACAAGCCATATACACTAAAATACCCCTCCCCACATGGCTTCAGTATAGTATAGTACTAATTCAGTAGACTTCATTGGGGCAGAGCCTATGGGGACCTATTTATAGGCTGTCAAGTCTCGCTACTTGGTCTGTTGGCTGGGCCACACCTACCCCCTTTTGCTAAATTCTCTTAATTAATTAATTAGAGCCTACTCCCCTGTGTTCCATGCTAGCATGCGGGGTCTGGGCATGCATGTGTAGTATTGGCAAAGGGGGAGGCCTCAGCGGGAGAGTTCTTTCTGCCAGTAGGGCCTGTAGCCCATTGATTGCGGCCTAATAATATTGTCATTGTCACTGTCAGTAGTTAGCCTGGGCCAAAATAGCTCAGGCACAAGTCACAATTCCATCAACAAGAAACACTGCATAATTTCCCCTCAATTTCTTTTCTAGTGACTGTTTTTGACACGTTTGAGTGGCAAACTGGGGTTCCTGGAGCTTGGTGGGTGGTTGGGCAAGTGATTGGGTGGGCTGGAGTTGGGGGTTTTCCAGGGGTTGATGGGAATTTTTGGATTGTTTTTAAATTATTCATATCAAATGTGGATTTTCGGGTTTGGTCCCGCACGAGGGGATATTAGAACTGTGTGTGTGTGTGTGTGGGAGGGGAGGGCTAACTCTTCATTGTTTTCTCTTGGTTTATTTTACTTTTTATGCCAAAATTTGGGCCTCACGATTGTTTAGAGGGGTGCACTGTTGCATGGCTTGGTGAATCATTCATGGAGTCTGTCACAACCACCCAGTCCCCTCTTCTGTTCAATGGATCCTCTGCCATCCCACCCTCCTCATCCCTCTCCCCCATACAAATAACCTGAATCTCACCAGCCAGGGTCCGAAATTTGAAGTTTTGGGGTTTTGTATTTTCTTTTTGTTGTACTAAAATAATGCCTGAAATTGGCATTGCATTTCGCTCTAATTCCTCTTTTTCACGCGTACACATTAGGGATCCTTTTGGTGTGTGAGAAAAAAAGACCAAGAAGAAAATAATCTTAGACAAAACAAATAGTGATTTTAAGGCAATGAAACCATTCCATTCTCATCTATTATTAGATTACAGTTTAAGTTATATATTATAGATGCACGGGTATAACTTGTACAGTCCTAGAGATGGTTTCATGAAATGAAAGATATGACATATGAGTTTTGAGTTTGAGTTTTGTATATTTTATTACCTTCTCCTAGAATTTCAATCATTCATCTCCTCAATTCAACCAATCCCTCACAATTTCTTCTTCACCCTTTCTATAGTACTCCCCAATGTCCCCTCCATCCCGTCCACCACCCCCATTCGGCTCTGCATCCCACCTCCATGGCGTTAGGTTGAACACAAAAACAGTCATCTAGGACCCTGGAGAAGGGACTAAAACCTGGAGGAGCCACTCCCTGTTTTCTGCTCTCTGGAGGTGTGTGCTAAGGCAGGTGGATGGGGGGGGGTGGAGCCTCAGTCTTTCTCCCTGACCAAGATTTCATTTCCAGCTTTTCTTCACCAGTCTGTGCAGAATGTGGGATGGAAATTGACTGCACAAAATCCCCACACCCAAAAAGGGGACCCACCGCCCACCCTGTTCTCCCCTAACCATGTTACAGCTCATTTTAGTAAAACTAAGACACTAATTTTGTCTTTTTTGTGTCTGTGTTTGTTACTGCTGAACTCCTGGCTATTCCCCGTTTTTGTAATGTTAGCGTTTTTGTTTTGACGTGGATTTAATTCCCTCACTGTCAAGAACAACTTCCGTTTTATTTCTCAAAGAGAGGTAATTTTCGTGTGTTCTGTTGAAAGGGATTGCTATCTATTTTATGTCTGTTTGAGATTGCAAAGTCTGTGAATAATATGGTATTTGCAGCTATTTCCAACTTATTATTGGATTTCTGTTTCGTGTTAACACTTTAAAGTCTTGACCATAAATTTGTATCCCCCTTTTTCTTAATAAGAGCAAAAGGTAGCTTCGTCCCAATCACTTGAGATAAGTTAGAGTATTTCGTATCTGTTTTTGTCTATCACCAAGATCGATATCAGAAATGAGAAGATGAGAAAACAAACCCAAATCATTTTATATAATACTGAAAACAGATTCGATCAAACTGAAAACTAATGTTTGCAAAAATGTTTCAGCAAATTCTTTCAAAAGATGGTTATTGCCTTACTATGCAAAAGATATCCTTTGCCATCTGTTGTAAGTGTTGGAATTTACATGGTTAAAAAAGTGTTTAAGAGCCAATGAACTAAGGTGGTAGAGTATTGCAGTTGGTCTTGGTAATGTGTGTATAGCCATATGTCTTGTCTGGCCTCATTAATGCCAATGTAAATAACATAAAAAAGTGAGGTGCATACATGTCTGGCCCAGTATTTACCATTGTATCATGTGGGACGGTTGTAGTACCAGCATGCTAACCTTATCACTGGGGGATGTCACAACAATGTAGAACTGGCCAGCCAGTTACTGACCTCTTTAGGCCACCTTTTTTTGATTACTTGGATTACGGGCACTCAGAGCAAATATTTTGGGGGGCGGGAGGAAAAAAAAAAAAAAAAAAAGCTGCTCTTCTGTACTGAAAATTCCAGGGGGCGGGAGGGAAAAAAAAAAATATTCCAAATTTTGAAGGCCAAATTCTGGGTGTTTGCTAGTCAGCATGTACTTTTTTTTTTTTTTTTTTTGCTAAAATTCTCAAAAAATCCCAGCGGAAGGGGGTAAAAAAATATAAAAAAACTTTTTTTTTTTTGCAAAATGCCAAAATTCCCATCGGCGGATCCGTAATCCAAGTTATCAGAATAAAACGGCCTTAGATAGGATCCATAACATACTAGTAATAATTATAGTTAATTTATTTACTGCATATAAGCACTTCTCTACGTGACATGTAGAATTCGTTATCTGGTATAATTTATATCTAAATAATTATGCATCTTGCTTCTCCAGTCTCACTCTCAGGATAACCTATTTTGAGGTTGCGAACTGCGTTAGTCCTTGATCTTAAATAAAGAGATAAGATAAGATATGGTAAGATATCTAGTAAGGTAAAATAAAAAATAATAATACATTTCGGGTCAGTAATGTTTAACTTTACTACTACATGGTATAGTGGCTGATTAGGAATACTCATCGGGTGTTATCAGAGCATTGTTATCAGTGATTGTAATGCTATCTCCAGTCGTGTGGCTGACTTTGCAACACTCCTAGTCCAGTATCATCTTACATGGTGTCTGTATAATGTTCAGAACCCACAACATCCTAATGAACCCTTTAAGGACAGGTTGTTGCCTTAATACAACATTTGTCAGCAGGATGCACCAACACAGTGCCGGCGAGTTATCGCATCTAAAGGTGCGCTAGGCCAACCCTTTCAGAGTGCATCAATCTCATAGGGTCGGCATGATGCAAGAATGCAGCTCTGGCCAGGGTATGATGTCATCTAAAAAGAGCAGGTACATTATAGCATTGTGCCACCCTTAGAGGATTTAGCTTCTCCTATTGCATCAGCACTCTATCCATTACTAAATTGTAATCCAGATTTAAGATAAATTATCTAGATCACTAGTTAACCCTTTAAGGACTATATGATGCCTCGAAGTTGCACGTCTATAAGGCGTCAAGGTGGATCAATCGGTTTCGATCAATCACCCATTGTGATCTTTCTCGCAGAGCCATCATGATGCATGAATGATATATTTAATTCTATACAGTATGACAACAAAGTGGCAAATTTCATTAAATCATTATGCCATCCTTATAATATAATGGAACCTTGAAACGTGTTTCTTTTTTATGTGCCCTGGAAGGCATAAACAATTATTTTTTATGTGCCCTGGAAGGCATAAACAATTTCAAAGGGCTGATTTGGAGCCCAAGGAATCTGTTATCCGATTATTACTTGGGTTATCTTAAGAGTAAATGGCATTAATTACACGACGTTTACAAAAGTCAGCGGTCTTTGACCTCGAAGGAAGTGACGCACCTATCTGTACCGAAAAGTTAAATGGACCTTTGCCCATGTCTAATAATAGTGATAGTAAATCGATCATTGTGTATCAGTTGAGTATTTTAAGTGAACAAGAACATGGAAGGTAACGAACTACATTGCTTTATCAAGAATTAACACGTATACAATGTTATAGTTTTCTTCTGCAGTATTGTAACCCTGGATAAGCTGTCTTGGAAATCTATGCAATGCTTTTTACAAACAAAAATACATCATGATTATTTCACACAAAAAAAAACGTAAAACTGTTATGCCCTCTGGCAAATGTAATACTATCAATTATTTTAATTATGTAACTTTGAACCACACACAAAATACATACACTCATAAAGAGGGATTATGCAGTTCTGGGTTTGTATACAATGTCAATGTGGCTAGACAGAGAGCCCTATCAATGTCAAAACTGAAACGCCTGCATAAAAACCACCCATTCAGGCTGGCAGAGGTCTTGGGATCACTTTTCATCGGGAAACTCGGTCGTGTGTAGAATGTTGGGTTGGCCTGGAGAGGTACCCTGGGCGCGGCATCGAGTGGACGGATAAGGCCCTCCCCTCCATCCGCACGTCCAGGCTACTGGAGAGGTAGGTTAAGGTTGACATATGTGAGTCAAGGGGGTCCCTTTGACTGATAGCAGGTGCATGACATGATTACAGGTAAAGGCAGGCCTCCTGCCTGTTAAGTCTCCCTTATCTGTCCTTATCTATCACGGTGCAGACCGCTATGGTTTCCCATACCGTAATACCTCTTAGGCAATGATAGCAATTTCAACGTAAGGTTATAGATGTAGGTAAGGATAGATAGACTAGGTCGTGGTGATAAACTGTAAATGTTAGAGTTCACTGCACAGGAAGTATTTTAATAGGGGTTTCACACTATTTCACACTGAAGCCATGAATACATCTATAAATTCACTTTTAAATACATAATACAGAACAACAATATTTTGATATAAACACAAATCAGTCAACATGTATCATCTATACGAAGCCCACCATTAAAATGGAAATAAGCTTTTGGGTCCAATCCAGACTTTACAGAAATGGCGGCCATTATCTAGGGGACACATGTGTATAGTACTACACCACTAATCCAACCTAGAATGTTCTACTACACACACAGATAGCTCCTAAATAGTCACCCACCGTTGTGAGCTCCATAGGCATCCTCCATTTAGGAGACCCTGGAGATGTATGTGTGTTACCTGGGGCCTGAGGTCCATCTAATACAGGTGGTGACCTGTTGAGGTGGGTGGCTGTAGGCTGCCAACTGGATCAACTAGATTATACACACAGGTGACCTGAGTGGCCTGATAGGTGGGAACTATTATGTGACTGGGTGTAAGCACTGATAGGTTAGCTGGAAGGGTTCTCTTTCATAGTAGAGTAGAGTACTTTGTATAGAGACCCAGTATAGAGCTCTAGCAGGGAGGAAGTGTTGGTCTGATAGAGATAACTGTGGCAGTTTAGACATTGGTAAGTGGCTTAATGCTATCCTACACTATCTATATTTTGTATACTTTAATATGAGAAAATATAGACACTTCAGGGGCATAAGTCAGATGAAACCAGGGGATACTGTTCCTTGTGTTACTTCTTTCCCCCCTCCTCAGCTTAGATACTCCTTGAAATGGAGAGACACCACTATCACAGTTTTATATGTGTGGTTTCTTATTGTATATAATATTATGAAGTACTTTTAGTAGTTCATCTACCTTTGTCAGAAAACACTTCCATTTGTATGGGCCATCTGAGGATGTTCAAATACTAGATGTTCCTAGAATACGATAAGCCCAGCTCCTACATTCGTCTAGATGTTGCACATTTTGAGACTTTGGCCATACCTGTGCAGAACAGGGGGCTCATTGAATGGCTTTCAGTAGACTGGCAGCAGTCCCAGGTCCCAAGTGTATTTTATATGTATGTGTGCTGTATGACCATTTCACTGTCAAACTTGGAATTCTCACATGGATTTGGGATTGGGTAGAACGATTATACATTATTGAAAAGATAGTGTTGGTAAGGCAAGATTTTAACAACAATAATGAATACTGAAAAAGAAAACATCTAATATACTCAAATGTAAACCACATGTTCTTACTTACTATACATATAGAGAGGATTCACAAGTCTAGATCAACGTTATAGTGTTGCCAAGAATTTGATTAGCCATTTATGGTTTACTATCATGGTACTGTGTATTCAAGTGGTAGCCAAACTTTAGACGTTTTTGTACTCTTCCTGTGGCAATACTAACAAAGAGGGGCCAGGAAGTAAATATACCAGCATGATTGCAATACATAAACATTGCACTTATTCATCAAATACGAAGGGCTTTGTGTACTCAATTACCTATCATTGAATATACAATGTTCATCATAAAATATAGGGGCAAGGTGAATATAAATATAAAAGAGAAACATGACAAAAGTAACTGAATCCATTATTTCTCGGCGATCTATCAGAATAATGTTGGATGTAAACTTTATTTTGGGAGTCCCTCCCTTTGAACTTGCTTGGGTAAAGATATATTGTATCTATCTCTGGCAGGTCATCTCTATACATGTGTATATACATTGCATTGCTTGTTTAGGTATTTCTCTTTTGAAATGTTTTATTCAAATTAATATCCATTATGTTTCTAAGTATTTATTTCTTATTTTTGCAGAAAGTTTAAAACACCTGTCGGTTTCCACGTCATCGACGTGTATGAATTAACAGCGACATTCGGAGCAGGTAAGCACACATCAATTTATTACAATACATTCACATATATTGGTCTGAAAATGAAAGTAGGCCTACACCAAATAGAATATTGCAGGATAGTCTATATAGATACTGTATATTGTACAGTGATACCTTTTGTATCCAGCATGCCCATATTAGATGTATGTGTTGGTTAGTGTACATGGTTATAGCATCGTAGTGTTTGAGAAATAACTTTTGAAGGAATTTTGCCGTCATAATGAATCAACGGCGTGATAATGTTTACTTCCCTGTCACTAAATTGGACACACCTATTTAGAGAATAACCTCGCCTAGAAAGGCGATGGAGTTTTGACAGCTTAAGATGTATCTATACAATGTAGTACCAAACCCCTATAGTACAATACAGCTGGGAAATCAGCACATTGCATTTACTTATCAGTATTATTTTCTGATATATCTATGAATTAGTTATATTGTAGTAGGACTATATACATTAGATTTATTAATTTGATATTGTACAATGTAAGTGGTTTCATGTGGCAGATCTCAGTAGTGTGTATACATTACAAATTAATGATAATTAGAAACTTGATATGTGGAATAGAATACCATGGGGCATTCTGCCAGTAAATCTTAATACTTTGTATGTATATTTGTAAGTGGATATTGTGTGGGTTTTGCGTTTCTAAATTACTTTCATTTCCTCCTTTGTATTAAACAATGCAAATATAGACATATATATGTATAGACATAAATGACAATATAACTTCTGAGATGAGGCCTCAGTTTGTTGCAATGGGAAAGTGATATATCTAAAGCATGGGTCTTCAATTTGATTACTCCAATGCAAAGGCATACTTATAGCTGTTCAGGTGTACACAATACCTGTTTTGAAAGTACGTATCTTGTTAGCCAGAGTAACACGATAGGCCATTTAGGGTGTGGTGAAAATTGTACAGCAAAAGTATTGTAATTAAAAGGGGAGAACATTTCGGGTTATCGTGTAGACATAACTTTTCCTTAGCTTACACTTTCATTAAACAAACTAAAGTGAAAAGCAGAACAAATGTATACATATGTTGCATATTTTCTTGGCGTTCTATCATGACACGTTGTATCTCAGTGTTTTAATATTGTTTTAATCCCAATGCCAATTTCCTAATGCTGAGAGTAATAAAAGCAAAATCTGGTTTCAAAGACATTTTATGGGTCCAAAACACATCTTGTCGCCCATACCCCCTGCACCAGGCCCCCGTTTATCCTTCTGGGCCCCTTCTTTTATATTCCTTCACACTATGGTTAGAAATAATAAACTGGGACATCAAAGTGCTAGAATGGAGATAAAACTCTACAAAGGGCCACAGAATAGGGATATTTAGGCTGCAGAGACAAGGGAGGTTTGGTTGGTTATATGGTGGGATGGCTACTGAGGTCTGCAGTGCAGCTGAACTTTTGCCCCAATTGCTGAGGAAAGGTCACCAAGGTAATGGTCAGTAAATCTGATGCCTACTTTGCATCGAAATGGTTGGAGATGTGCCAGTCAGGCGGACGCCGGGCCCAAGTCAGTGGTCAGCTTTATTACTGCTGCAGGTCTCAAGTGTCCCCTCCCTCCATCCCTCTCCTCCATACATACACCTTTAGTACCCCCACCCCTCCCATTCACACCAGCCATGTTCAACCCAGTACGACTTGACCATGGAATTGAGTCCTTAAGAATTCAAAATCATAAACAGTACAAGGACAGAGAAAATGGCAATTTTCCCTGTCGACCCCTGTCAACCTCAGTCTTGGGAAGGAATTCTCCAAAGCAATCTAACAATATGCTGGCGATTAAAATCATTTAATGTATTGCATAGTTACTTTAAAGTTAGTATAAGTCTAAGCAATAGACATTTATCAGCGGTCCAATATCACTGAGATCGATTACCAGAATTGGCCACCCCTATATGAGTGACCAACTGCCTTTGCAGCGCTGCAGGAGAGGCGGCAGGCAAGGCCATCTGTACTTGTAGATGTGCTGGTAGCTAGATGTGATGTCATATGGATGGGGCTTCAGGTGGGTGGGAGGCTGGGGGTAGGGAGGGCTAGAAGGTGGGTTGAGGGGATTGGGGTGTGGTGGGGGAGGTAGGGGAGTGAGGGGTGGGGGACTAGTGGTGCCCTCAGGTGGACAGTCCCAATTACATTCCGAGAGGCGGCTTATCAAAGGGAAGGCGTTGCTCCAATGAGTGTTGAATGAGTGCCGTGGGTGTGCCATCTGGGAATTAAGTGCCATTCACCACCCAGACTTTCTCCGACAAATGTCTCTGGTTTTAAGGCTATATATACAATAAAAAATTACTTCTATATATAGATATGTATACCATGCATGAAGGCTTGAAGCCTTGGTCTAGGATTTGAATGTGATATTTCCCCCACAAATGCAATCCTTTATCCACAAGACTGCAACATGTATAATTGATCATGCCTTACTATACAGTATTGGACCTATGTACATGTGTGTGAGCAATGTGGCTGAATAATAAATGAACAGGTTGGAGAGAGGGGATGGGGGGAGGGGGCTTTCCCTCTGCAGGTCTCTTAGTCATCTCTGTACATTTGTACTGTCCTATTCTTACTGTTAAGGGTATTGTACAGCCCAGTGCCTCTACCTGTGTTGTAGAAACCCCCAACCTCCCACCCACCCCCTCCTCCTGGGTTCTACAACAGCCATGCACGTTCGCACGGTAATCAGGGCAGCATGAGCAGCATATGTTGCTCCCCCTCTCCGGGCTGTCATGCTTAAGGATCGTGTGAAGTCTAATTGATGAAGGGACCTTGGCCACCACAGCAGCGCCCTCTATACTTCTACAGGTGGAGGAGGCCCCATACTCATAGACTTGCAAACGTCTTATTTTGCGTTTAAATGGATCAAATATGATACATATACTATATTTGTATTTATTGAGCTAAGTTACAAGGACTAAAGCAGAAAGCCCTCACCTTCCCCCTCTCTAGTTTTGATATCATTGCAGTCAAGTAGGGAGTATTCTTCTTACCATCCTCTTCCCTCTACATGTTTATGCATAGGCTGCTTGCGGCATGCTATTCAGCAAATATATAATTACATAATTGTTATGTTATATCAAATATCCTAAATACATCCAGTGCGAGTCTGCAATGCACTGATAGGAATGGATTGGGGAAACCATGTTCCAGAATGGCACTGGGCTTGTCTATTGTGACGTCTAAGGGATCGGGCGGGGGCAGTGAGGGGTGGAGGAGGAGGGGCTTTGAACCCCCACCCCTACCCACACCCCTACCCCTACCCACACACCCGTCCCCACCCCACGGGTCGCCCTTATGAAGGGGCGGCCTTGGTCTAGGTCAGCGGGCGGCCTGACCCTTCATCACCTTTTGACCTCTGATGTCCTCTCTGCTTCTGGACGCTGCCGCATGGTGGCGTCACGTCGCATCACACCTGAGCGTTTCCTCAGCGTCTCCCTCACTCTCCGGGCCGAGCCCTGAAACATCCAAAGCTTGTGTAGATGGAGGAGGAGGTGACATCGGCTTGGAGAGTGGACGGGTTGGAGGAAGTCTCGTCACAGCACGAGGAAAGGCGATACTTGGCGACGATTGGCTGTATGTCTTTGCGTCTTGGCGGGCTGTTTGTAATTTTATTGCCTGGGTTATATTCTTGTGACAAGGATGGGTGGTGACAGTATCTTCTAGGTTCCTGGTGGATACAGAAATACCAGAGATTTCCCCTTGAGACCTTAATCATAGAAATAACTACATTTCAAATATTGTCTCATTTGATCATCTGGCCACTTGTGATTTCTGCCCATATAAAGGTAAGATGCTTTATAGATCATACTCATGTTTCCCTGGTTTCACATTCCGATCGTGTTGTGATGTTTAGTTTCGGAACAGGCTAAACCAAGCGTCCCTAGAACCACCTGTATAGGGTTGTATAACATAGCTTAAACTAAACCTGTAAGGGGCTGCTGAGTATACACAGAGAACCCCTATACTATGGCCCTAGACCCCTAAATTCGACATGGCGACATGGGCATTTCTTAAATTCGACATGCGACATGAGGCCTAGTGACATGCGACATGAGGCTTAAAAAGATAGTGACATGGGACATGGACAGTTCTTAAAATCGACATGGGACATGAGCATTTTTAAGCGACATAGACATGCGACATGGCCATTTCTTAAAATCGACATGCGACATGGGGACCCCCCCATCAAGGGCCCCTATACTGATACAACAAATGTACCCTTTATTTGACTCAGGTGGTCGTATCATAATACCATCCTTGTCATTACATGATTAGACCCCTAAAAAAGCTTGTTTCTCATCACCGAGCACATCACCAAATTGTCATTGGTGGATTTATTTTGAATTTTTAGTGGAAGAACATGAGAAAAATGGACAGTTATAGGTATATTTGGTATTCAATTATATCTCCCAGTGTTGGTAATGCGGTGGGCTAGAGAAAACATGCGCATTAACAACTTTTGCAGATTAAAAAATAGTATGAAAAGGTGATAAGCAGTCTCGTAAGATGTCTGATGGCTTGGTGGTGAGAGACAAGTGTTTCTTTGGAGTGACCCAAGGACACTTCTTTTTCAATTTAAACTAAGGCACCTCCAAGGGCATGCATTGTATATGTATTATGGTATTATACACGTGAGCTACGTCCATATGGGTTATTGGATTGGATATGTTTATTGTAGAATCGCTCCTGTATAGGTGCGTTCTTCCATGCACAAATGTGCCTTTGGTATGAAAGATAGGTTAAAGGACTTGTTAATGGAATATTAGAAATTAAACATGCCCTTCGGTTGGCCTTGAAGCACTAACAGTTATTATTGTGTTTCGAATAATCCCCTCGATATTGTCAGCTATAAATACTGACAGGCCTTGGACTTTATAGCGACACATTTTATTGTCATATGAGGTGACTGCCATGACATCTTACAAATGGCAATCTAATCCAATCAAGCAATATGGAAATATCATGCTATTGATCGGGGTGTTTAGATAATTAGTTATTTCAGCAACAGAACAGATTATAATGGAATAGTCCCGTTGGCCCTGAATATTTCTTTTAAAAAAAGAAAAGAAAAGGCCCTACATTTTTGGAGCCGTTGCATATTGGGCATCTGGCCAGGTCTATTATGGAAACCTGAGTTTGGGTGTCAAATATTATCAATTATTATGCACTCACGATTCTAAGTACCCACACACATCTAAGGCTAAGGTAAATTAGTGTGTCTATTATCTTTCTGTACTTACACCCTCAAGGAAAGCATCATAAAGAACGCGCGTCATTCTGGGTATGCACAAGAAGGGGTGTCTTCGTGATAACCCTTATCCCTGACAATGCAGTTATATTTATGGTTGCAAAAAGAAGTCCATTAATTATGGCAAGGTGTGAGGAGTGACGTCCTCTATAGTATTTCTCCTGTGGTGCTTGAATGAATGGATGAAATAGACAGCAGGTGCTTGTGTACATGCGCCCCCACCCCACCCCAACCTCCCCCCTTATTCACCCCCACCCTTAACCCTCTACTGGCCACATAGTGCTTTAATGTCCTATGACCTTTGTCGGCATGATGCTTAAATGCAGCCTTGGCGAGTAACTCGCCAGCGCTGCATTTAAACATCATTCCGACCCTATTAGGTTTACATCCCCTTTAGGGTCGGCATGCATGAATGCAGCACTGGCGAGTCCATGAATGCATCATGACAACCAAGTATAATTCATTAAAGCAATATGCGGCACCTAAAGGTTTAATGATAACCCACCTGGACAGGTAGGTTGTCCCCCTCCCCACCCTGTGACCCGCCGCACGCCATGCATGGAGAGCAGGTGTGTCATGTAGATAATAGGTCACACTACCTCCTCATTAGAGGCAAACCCTTACTGCTCTATCTAGACACAGATAGACAGCTCTTTACTTCTCTAATTACATCAGGCTCCCCTTAGCATACACTACTGCATTTCATAATCACCTCAACAAAGGTAGAATTTATAATTGCATTCACCATGATGCAGACAAAAGGCTTTAATAGATAATACTCAAATTCATAAAATGGGATGGTGAAAGACATTAGTAGACGGGTTAATAAGCCCGCTTATATTTTAATTTGGGACATGTGGAGTTTAAGTTAATAAATCCTTAGATTGATAGGTTACATAGAGGGTATATAGATCCCTTATGTGCTCTGTAATCCGATTTCTTATTTATGATTTAGCAGCACAATCAATATGAATATGAACTGTTTTCCATCATCAACCCTGAACTTTGTAGATTATCACCCCCCTCCCCCCACCCAAATACTAGCCACACCCTCTAAAATACCTCTTTTTTTTTACTCATAATCCCTCTCTCACTCTTTTTCCTCCTGGCATTGATCTCTCCTTTTTTTCACCTATTTTGGTTTTATTTCCCTGTTATCTTTTTATTTCTATTCTTCAAAGACCCCGTCGCGTGTCGGCTCAGTATGGGTACAGCTACCCAGGGCGCGTCTGGTGTAGGCCGCCTCAGGTGTGTTTTCTACCTGTGACACAGGAGGGCGCCACTAGACTAGCCCTAGGTCGCCATGACCTAGTTAAGCGGTCACGTGGTCTGCTTGACCTATTTAACCAGTCACGTGGTCGAGCTATCAGCTGGCACCAGAGGCCATGTCGTCAGTCACACGTGAATCGACGGTAAAGCACGAGACTGACACGAGACCCACCAGACGATATTTTTTTCCCTCAGCTCCCCCCTCCCCATACCTGTTATCTCTTGAGTTTGTGTCTTTCTTTTTGTTTTGATCTTTTTTCAAAAAAATATATAGGATAAGAAATGGGTTGGCCTCCTCCCCCAGCCATCTGCCAAAAATTAACTTAAGATAAGGCACCCTATATATTTGTAAAGTAGGCTACTTCAAAATATACCCAAATATAAAAATGAGATAGGATTGACGCATATTGTCCTCTGCATACTCGTTGTAAGAGAGAAGAGCTGGGTTATCACTCCAGGGGGTCCAAATGGAGCACTATACCTGCAGAGTTAACCCCGGGAGTTAACCATAGGTATCTACACAAGACGGCACTGCCATGTGCACCTGCTACAAAGTCCCCTTTTCTGCTACTATATAACAAGGGGGGGGGTATGCCGGGGGGACTATGCTGTCCAAGGGTGTGATTACCATCAAACTAGAGACAGACGGATCTAAATGATTTAGCAAGTGCAAAGGCAATCATTAGCACCTCCTGTAAAAAATAAATGACGAGAAAGGGTTGGGAGAAAGAAGAGGTGGGGCCCCGGGTGGGGCCATATTGCATAAAAAACACACAAGGGGGAAGTGGCTAGTCTAGTCGGACGTACCGACCGGTCGACCCGCGCCTGCGCCCGGGAGATGGGGAGCTGTACTCTGGTGACCTGACGGTGAACCCACGACAAACCCGACTACCGAGCAACTCCCCCCCCCCCTCCCACCCACACCCTCCCACCCGGCTACACCCGCCCTGCTACCCAACCACCAGCCCGGTCTAGTGACATAGCGTTGCCATGGCAACGGGCACGTTTTCCATAGGATCCGCAGTAGCACCGGTGGACGACGGGAAGGATGGGGTAGGAGGGGCTTTTGGACAGTATTGGATCCTTGTAGGTTGGGGTTGGGGGGGGGGGAGCAATACTGGGGACGGCTTAGAGGCCCCCGGGGGGTAGGGGTAGGTTGACTGAGGAACATGGAGGGGAGGTGTAGGGCCTACAAGAGGAGGGGTTGGGGCTTGATGGGAGGGGGGTAGGTTGGGAGGGGGTAGAAAAAAATGGTGTGGGTGGGGGGTTAGATTTATTGAGGGAATGGCGGTCGTATAGAGGGTCGGGCCATGAGCGTTCTCCACCGGATTCTTGGTTCTAGCCTATACTCTATGCAGAGACTGAGCCCTGATTGGAGAGTGAACCAACCACATGACTTCATCAGAAATCGCCATTATTTTTGCTCGTATATTTGGTACTAAGTAGTACCGAACGACCCTGTGTTTTTCGGCTGAAAATGATATATACTAGTAGACCTCCACAGTCTAAATATGGGGATTATACAATCGCATATAGGCCGATCCTAGGTTGCAATCTGTAAAATACATTTGATCAGAATCAGTATGTAGGTGTGAATACACAATGTACATGTAAACTTTAACATAGGATGAGAAAAATGGAGTGATATTATAAGGCGCCATTTTTTAAGGACACTATGTTTTCCAAATATATTCTGCATTATTGCTATAATACCTATTGAGATCAACCGTCTTGATGAATCACCCTTTTCTCTATTACAATTCAGGGGTTAGACTACCCATTTAGAGCTTTTTAGTGTTCAAATTGATGTTCTATGGAACATAACACCATTACCATAAAAATACCTTTGATGCCTAATTCATATAATTGGGGACTTACTACCTATAGAAGATGATCATGATCCTTTATGATTTTTAATTGGTCAAAGAAATGATTGGTGGAAAAAAAGAATCATGCGGGTAGTAGGTTGAGATGCACCATTAAATGGGGCCCAGGGAACCCCCACCCCCCAACCCCTCTCTCCATCTGAAAATTATAACCCTGACATCAGAGGATAGAGTGCATTATGGGGGAGTGGGGGTTGTACATGTGTGTGGGAGTCGACGATAAATGGCTGTGTTTGATTAGTAGGTGTGCATAATGCTATTGAATACCCCGGACTGCACTCATACACATGTGCACATTATACATAGACATTATGTTAAGGTATCTATGGGGAGCACCAGCTGTCGTCCTGTTATTAAACCATTAATGTATGTGGGGCAATGTGCAGGAGATCCTCAGCTGAAATGATCCAGAATGTTTTAATTAATACATCAGCAGGAATTCCTCTGCTATGTTACAATGTATTACGTGCTTCTTTTACAGAGGACCCTATTACTCCTTATATCCCACTGCCCTTTTCCTAACCCCTTTACTAAGCATATCTGGATATAGAATATCTTATTACTGAATTGCAAACCGGCACTCAGCTATATATGGGTGCTATCAAACATGACTGTGTGTATTGTAGACCTAGGAAGCACGGAAGAACCTACTATAGGATTTACTAGTAGTGATCTACTTAAATCCCATAATCTAAAGAACTACACATAACAAACACTCAAAATCCCATACCCTAGTATTATATATTACTATGTGTGATATAAATACAAACATTTCCTGCACTATGGACACTTTGATAGCAAACACATTTATTATTAGTTTATGTAATTAATGCCCGTTATTTTATCGCCTCTCATTCAGAAACCTGCCGTGCCCATTATTAGCGTTCCATGGTGCTAATTAATGTACAGTGCCAACATGACATAAATGTCCCTCTTAGTAATATGTGTGCATCACTGGGTGAATAATGGCTAGAGAATGCATTTTGGTGCATCAAAATAACTTTTGTATAGAAGTTGATTATAACAATATCAATTATTATAATTTTAATTTAGAAAATACATCCATGTATCACGTCAATGTGATTAGGCCTTCATGATAGAAAACATATCCATTGTACTCATCATTATAGAAAGCTTTCTATTTTGGAAATAATGTTTAAGTTCTACTATGGAATTAGCAGAGAGCTAGGGATAGGGAGGGAGAGTGGGGAGGGGGGGGCTTTGGCAAAGCCATGCTGATATTTATCGCCAATCTGATTATATCACCCACACTGACAGTAGCGGGCCTGTAACATGTACATGCATTACGGCATAGGCGCGGCCTAATGTATAATCAAGTTGGATAAAGTGGGTCACCCGGCCAAGCCTATATACTATGCCAGGTCACACTATGGGGATATGGGGAAGAGGGGGGGGGGGGGGCTATAAGTCATATGTTATGGAGGTCTGTGACAAGACTCATGTGTGTCAAGGGGGGGGGGGTATGCTGTAAGCACGTGATAGGATGAGGTAATGTTATTCATGTGAATTGACCTCATGTATATTGTAGGCCTAAAACATTACCTGTTCACAATAGTAGACATAATATCGACCTATAAGGCTATATACACCAAGAGTAGAAATGGGGTAATTTCATTTGCAAATGCATGCATGACTGCATGTTATGATAGTTGCAGCATACAGGACTCTGGATGGCCATAGAAATGATATCCGCACGGATATACCTTTAATATCAGGGCTGGGCATGTTGTGATGTGCTGGAGCAAACCTAGACATCTTAGGAGCAAAGTATTTCAGACAGGCACACATCAACTAGATTCCCCCCCCCCCCCCCGCCAACCATATCTCCTTGTGAATTTTGGGTGTGAAATAAAGGAAAATATTGATATGTCTGTCTTAAGGTTGATCGCTACTCTTAACTTCGGGTTAAACTACCCCAAATTCGTAAATATATTAGAATGGCCCTATATTGCATTGCCAGGTACATATATACATTACCTAAGCTATATTAACAAATTAGACCATTTCAACCATAATTGTGCATTTCGTGATACTTTGAATATCGGATATATTGGTAAATGGCAAAAATTTGCTATTTTTAGTTTGAGCTTGTACATTGGAATTATTTACCAATGAATCATATTTGGAATACTATAGATGATATGATGTTGCTCAGAATAACCAAGGGCATACACCATGACCATTCAATGCATTGACTTTTGCCATTTCACCCATTATTTTAGGCTTTAAATATGAGATTTAGACCAATTTTGTCCTACTTTTCAACTTCAAAGCCCCAAAACCCTTAAATTATGCTCGGGACCCCCTATCAAAATTACTTTTTTATGTAAGCAAATGATCTGAACAATTTTTTGAGAAAGTAAAAAAAAAAAGTTCATGGATTTTCTTCAGTGATATTTAGATATTGCTGAAAAATTATACATTAAATTGAAATAATCATCTTCAAACCATCACAATTTTCCCTAAAAGGGTACATATTTGGACCATCATTTTAATTTTCCCATTAAAGGACATAACCTAGGATTATTCATGTGCAACACAACATTAATGTGGGCAGTGGTTCACTAAGAAAAAAAATTATGAAAATTTCCCATTTTTTTGCATTTTTTAGCAAAAATAGAGAATACTTTTTTTTCAAAAATCTGTAATAAAAAAAGTAGCTCGACCACCCCAGTTTTTTTTACATTTTACATTTCTGACTGATATAAGCTACCCTCATGGGGAAAAACAAGAATTTCATGGATAGAAAGTTAAGAGTAGCGATCAACCTTAAGTTTGATATGCTCTGAGGGGTTTAGGGCACATTGAATTCTCTAAGTTCTACCGTTAGATTTGTGCATTCTGTTTTGGGCACAGGCATTGCTCCTGGAAAATAACTTTAGAATGGTGCATTCTGAGAATTTGGTGGCACACAGCTCTAGGAAAATTTTGAAATTCTACTTTTAGATTGGTGCTTTCAATGAACTTTGGGGGACATGTCGCCACAGGAAACTTTAGATTTCTATTTTTAGAATGATATATTCTGATCATTTTAGAAGCACGTTGCTCTAGGAAAATTTTGAAAATCTACCTTTAAATTGGTGCATTTTGTGGTGTTCTGGGGGCATATTGTTCCAGGAGAAATTTGCAATTCGGTCTGTTGATTGGTATATTTTTGAGGGGATCATGAGACAATGTTCCAAGAAATTTGAGTAAATTTAATTTTAGATTGGCATATAGTTTCTGGGCATATTGCTCCTCAGAATTTGGGCTCATATTTTACTTTCATATCTATGCATTCTGTGGGCATTTTGCTCCAGGAAAAATTTGGAATTCCACCTTGGGATTGGTGTATTTTGAGGGGTTTGCAGGTGTATAGATCCAAGAAAAAAGTTGAAAAAACTTTGTTAGATTGGTGTATGTGAAATGGTAAAGGCTAATGTGAAAGGCTTGTAACTACATGAAAAATGAAATTCAATCAATCAATTAATATGCTGAGGGGTTTAGGGGAATACTCCATTAGGAACACTGCGGCATGAAATCTATTGAAATAGTCCTAACTTTGGTTCTAATTGGAATATTTACAAAATTCTTTCAGCTTTAGAAAGCCCAGATTTTCCCTGATGTCCCTGTCGCATTTTCCAAGACCCCTGTCGCATATTTTTTGCGACATTGCGACAGCTGCCCAGCCCTGAATATGCGACAGCACCTAGTTTGTCACACTGATAAAAATAACAGCATATAATAAAGCTCCACCTATAAGGTGATTGCTGATAACAGCGAGCTTATACAATATATTACAGGACCTTATACCGGGAAATGCAATTATCCGCATCCTATATGATGTGTTACATTGTGCAATGTCACTATCTGGAACGAATTCTGTCAAAAGGAAATTAATCACAAGGACTTATATATTTGAAACGTTATCATCACCCATCACTTTCCATACAACTTGTAGGTTCATGTCATACTGTAGGTATAGCATCTTTTAGAAAGATAATCGTCCACAATGGGTTACGTTAGCACACATAGACATCTCACCGAGATATAAAGTACATATATCACCTGTCCCTCCATAATATATTAACCCAAGAGCAATGGCACACCCTGTCAGATGGAACGTATAAGCCCCAGTCGCAGCGGGAGGCATACATATATTGACTGCTTAAAAAACACAAAAGAAAAAGAAAAATGTGCATTCCCTCTAGGGGATTCTATGAGGCAGGCACAGCGGATAGCAGTATTCCTGGAAAGACGGAGTGTTAAATATGTAATACTGTATAGGATAAGGGATAGAGCCCCCGGGATCATAAATACAATGGAGATGTGAAAAATGGATCCTTAAGGGGACATAAATAATAGGGAATTGTTTCTAGCATAAATAACGAGGATTAGGGGAGCCAGAAATATCAGCTGCACCCAGTGCCCCCTACTGGCAAACCTAGTTAACCCTTTAAGGGCAGCATGGTGTTTTAATACAGTCTTGATGTCATGATGCATTGAGTGACTCACCAGTGCTGCAGGCATCATGCAATATGCCGATCGTAAACATGGGGTTGACTGCTTTGCATGATGCACCAATGCAGCGCTGGTGAGTTATTGTCAATTGTTGCATCATGACGGCATAATATAATTATGGAGATAGGGCCACAAGGCATCAGGCCACCCTTAAAGGGTTATGATAAGGGATACATGTATTAAAAGCACCGGAATAACCACAGATATATTTTGATAAACAGTCTAGCAACATCCATAAAACTGGTACTGTGTACTTGTTGCTTTTTCCTTGGAATGTACCTGTGTCTAACATCTGAGAAAAGGTGAAATAAAAAGATTGTATCTACAACTTCAAGGATTCGATGCAGGCGGGAGTGGTTCATATAGACTCGGGTGCTTTTTTCCCATTCTGATTATGTAGGTAGTATGTAGACAATGACAGATGAAGACAAGATAAAACATAGAAAACAATAAGAGAAAGGGTAGGACAGAAAAAAAGAAGCAAAACCATCTCACCGAGATATGAGTATATAGGATGCTGCACTTTTAGTGACAGTTCTGGGCCAGTTGACCGCATTTCGTGCTAAAAGCGATGCGCTTCTCCCCTTCTAAGGATTGTTGATGGATAAAGGTGGCTCTAGAAATAGATACATTCTACCTGATGGCCATGTAACCACCATTAACTAATGTATCTGGTTTGTCAGTCTGTTCCCTATGGTTAGCCTGTTTAGCCTGTTTTGTGGCATATTATATATGGGGACGTGATTTGACGACAGCAAAAAGATGCAGAAGGCTATTAGACCTATGCTAAAACATTTAAAAAAACAGTAAAAGCCTATAAACTGTATATACATAGACGCCCTATGAATCCAAGGAAGAAAGGTGCATAAATATAATACTAGTAGCCATTCTTTTTCTACAGAAAATACCATACTAAAGGGTTTTCACCATAGTGTATCTGTTCGGTTTTACTTGAACCAGATTGCACTTGAAACTCATTGAGGAAGCCCCCTAAGGCGAATACACACTCTTTTTATTATCACTCCTCTTTTTCATCATTATATTATTGAAGAAATTCAATAAATGAATGCGCAGTCACGGAGCCCCCCTACGACATACGCGAGTCATTACGTTAGTTACGATGCAACCCAACCTGGGTAGAGAGTAATTAAGGCATAGTGAGTAACTCATTCATAATCCCCACCCCCTTTCAGTCACTCAACCCTCCCTCCTAACCTCCCAACCCCCACCCCACCCCGCCGCCCATCTTTCTTTTCCTTTAGTCTAAGCCGCTTAGGTTCTAAGTGAATCTACGCCACTCTACGGCTTTCAGTAAACTCTATTAGTCCTCGAGTCAGGAAGCCTTAATTATTCATGTGCTACAATGCTTTGTTGTTTTTACTCCTCTCTCCCTACCCCTTATCCTACATTTACCTTCGTGTCAGAATATTCAGGGTATGGTACTGGCCGGGGGGAATGGGTGTTTTTTCTCTTCTTGTATATATGGGGTGGTTAGCCCAGATTGCGTTGTAGAGTCGATAATAAGAATTCTGCCTTAAGGCTTAAGAATTATTTACATATAAATTTGAAAGTCACCACAATAAATACATGTACACGTATTGCCCTTATTCTCCTTATTATATATTTAGCGCTGCATCTTTCCTGGAAATCCAATTCTTTCAGGCGAGAGGTAAAAAACACATATGTAGTTCTGTCCTTATGTCTTCAAGTACAATGTGATCACTTGGGCTTTCAGATGAGAATGAAATACCAACTAATTCATGGAGGCTTTCATTTCGATTTTAGCATTCTTAGTAGTACAATGACCTCAGTATAGAACATACTCCCCAATATATAATCTCCAATAGCAAACATAGAAGTGTCAGCCGGAGCTTAGCAATGCCGGCTGGAAAATATACATGTGTGACACCATTTAAGAGCAGCTCACGGTGCCTTTAGGTCATGAGCAAATGGTGAGCAGCTCGATATAGCTATATATACGGCTTCCTGTATTTCGGCTAATGGCATTACCCTGGTAACAGTCCATATGGTGGCGGGGGGGGGGGGGGGCTCTCATGTCAACAGCCAATGGTTGTAAGGCTAGCCTACATATGCCAGCGGCAATATCCGTTTTACTTTTTTTCCCTATTCCTCACAGAATGTATTTAAGTAGCTAGTGTACACAACCTCATCCCAGAACTATTTTAATGGCTCTTTTTTCTTTGGTTCTTCTTTGATTATTAACTTAGATCTGAGACCTCAACCTTCCATACACTGTAACTCAGTAGACTATAGATTGCACGGGTAATTATTTGGAAATCATATACATGTATATACTTGTTTCATATTAACGTTTATGCACAGCTGGTGTGAATTAATATTCCATCTGGCAGTATCGATGTTCACAGCGGTTTCATACATCAATAATGTAATTATATTTACCCATTTTGCACAGGTTAATGGTGTCACTATTGATATGATTTTATGACACTGCCAAAATGGGTTTCCCCTTTTGATTAATTGATAACTCCAATTATAGCAAGGCTAGACAAAAGAAGGAAAGGTTAATATAATAAATTAATGTACATGTATAGCAATTGACCACAGGTATATCTATCTAAGACATGGTCAATCGAGCTATGGGAGTGGATGGTATTTTAGATAATAGTATTAAGGAGATCAGCAAATATGTGGCTTTGTAATTGGCCAAGGCCTTGGTCTGGTCGTACACTATCATGTTTATGGTTGGATGACTAATGCTAATGTTAACGGCCACGTATATATTATTCAACACCTCACCCTATTCCATGATGGTATAGATTAGCCAGGGTAGTTTTTTTTCTCTCTTCCATTTTTTTGTATAAATAATAAGATCCCCTCAAAAAAATAAGATCCCCTCTACCTTGTACTACCTTCCAAATGCCTTTGATTTCAATATTAAAAAAAAAAACTCCATTTGAAAAACCTCATCAAATCATCCCTGCCCACCACGAGCACACAGCTTTTACATTTTTTTGTTCTAAAATAAGACCGCAGTGGCGACACAAAGGCAGCCTAGGTCAACCCCTTCCGGCCAGCCATTGATTTCTAGGAACGGCCTCGGTGCCGCGAAATCTAGATTTCGGGGAGTGGAGGCAGGGCGGCCACCACCGCGCCATACTGGAGGGTGGTGCTAGAGGGTGGGAGGGGGTGGTATAGGGTGGGTGGGGGTGGGGGCCGTGGGGTGGGGGCAGGGGAGGAGGAGGGGAGGGGGATTCACATGGGCTGTCGGCGTGACCGATTTCTCTATATGGGTCGAGACTAGTCCTAGATGTAGTGCGTTGGGATCCGCGGTGGGGCCGCCCACCGGGTGGGACCCACTCTTTTTTCTTCTTCTTTTTTTCCAATAAAAAAATAGAATCTACTATGCAGAAACAAATATGGAAATCAAATATATATAATTTGTAACAACACGATCTTACCTTTGGTATATAAAATTATTTCAATGTCAAAATTGACCAGCTGTTGGTCGTGTATACGGGAAGAATATAAAATGTTCTGGTTTTTTTCTGTGCATAAAAAAAAAGAAGAAAAAAGTGGAACCCCCATGTATATACCCTCTTGAGGTTGAACATGTAGGTCAAGGCTGGTGCTGGTGACGGTAAAAACAGCGGGCAGGGTAGATGGTCGGGGGCGGGGGGGGGGGGGGGTTGTAGCACATGGGGGACGGGGGAGCACAAATAATGTATAGCGTTTGGGACTCAAGGACGAAGGGCTGATAGAAAAGGGAAAATGAGATTTCTGATTGCAATGGCGTCTTAAGATTAGTGATTATAATATATGGCGGTAACAGTCTTATGTCACTAGTAAAGTAGTGAGTGGGCTTTTTTTTTATATGCACAGTAAGATTGGGGAAAGAAAGGAGGAAAAATTGGAAATATCATATTGTATGAAAGGTCATAATAGAGGATGTGACTATGGCACTTATCTTATATATAGTGACATTTAAGATTAGATGTTAAAACGTAGACATTTAATTTGGACAATCAATAGCACAGTGAATAGTGGCACAGTGAGTGAGACAAATAATCAATAAATGTCCTAATCTATGAAGGTCATTCAGAGCATGGCAAATTAAATTGTGGTTTATTGTGAGATATAGATATACGAGTGCTATTTGGTCAATAAATGGATGGTGTAAGAATAATATGTATGTAAATTGATATTTTGATTTGTCAGCAAGCAGGTACTAAAAGCAAGTAGTACGGCCATATTGAGATTCAGCATTATTTTTAGCAACCACTGACCATTTGCCTTCCTCCTGAACCTGTCCAGCACCCACTCACTCCCCCTCCCATCCCTCCCCCATCCATCTACCCTCCCAGCTATCCCCAAGCATTCCCTCAACCCCCTATAAAAGCAGCAGCTGCCATGTCCCCACCTCCACCAGTCACCACTACCAGCTCAGCAGCAGCAGCAGTTGTCACCTGTATGTGACCCCTGCTACCTGTTTGTTGGTAGGCTATATGTGCAGGAGGAACCAGGTTGATGGGTATGGCACATGGCCTGCATTAATGGTCATGGAAAGAGGGAGTAGTATCTGGGTTGATGGTAACTGTGTGCCAACCCAGGAGAATCGTGTATCCAAGCAGGCTTTAAATAACTTAAATTTTGTGTCTTGGCATGGATGCTGGATAGGTTGGTTGATTTGAAACACCTTATTTCTACTCAAGCAGTCTTTAAACTGCATGAGGTACTACTACTTGGTAGGTTGAGTGTCATGGTACTGTATTGTACAAGTTATTCCCAGTTCAGCCATTGCCATATACAGAATAGATATACCTTTGATAATAGGAAGTTTGCACCTGCCTCCATAACATCTCTATAACAACAGCAACAAGAAAAGTGATGATACCATAATTTCCATAAATGATCACTTGCTCCTAAATCCAACCAAAATCAATGTCCATAACCTTGATGACCTACATTTAGGAGTTGCTCCCCACTGCCTCATGGCCATGGTCTTGGGTTGTGGCCATACTGCTGTTGACTTTGTGAGCAATATGTCAACAGAGACCGCCAGCACACCTGCCTCACATCGATCTGCTTACAGTCCTCCTGCTGCCCCCTCCCACCTGTCACCATCTGCAGGTGGGCCTCCTCCAGTGGGTATAGCGAGATGCATTAAGCATCCTGGTGGACCTGTGACCTTAGTGTGGGCTGTACCTTAATGCATGGGTTCATAATAGGGAATATGCTCACCAGCATTATATTTGAATATTTTATGATTAAATAGATTTAATCTCATGTCGAGTCTCAAACACTGACAATAACACTCTTTGTACATAAACAGTGTAGGCTTACCTGTATTACATAACTAGTAAGACTAATGCTACAATATGTAGAGTTTCATTATATAAGAATTAAGATTCTGTAGAATGCTATCCACCCACACGCATCTATCTCCTAATAATCCAATTAATTATTGTGGCATATTATGTTATGACTGGGGAGGCTAGAACATATATTACAGGTAATTACATGCTGAAATTGCTATGTAGGTTGCTGCGTTTGACACTAGTAGTACCAATTGGAAGTACCAGTTATGGGTTCTATTGATGGCAACTGTAAGTTCATAAGTATGTTTGGTTCCTTTCTATTCTAGTGTTTAGTTAAATGTTATGAACCACCCATCATGGTAGTCTGACTCAGTTTATCCTAGTTTCTAAACTAGATGATATTCCATTCTCTTCTTCAACTTTATTGAACTTTTACTAGTACATACACCATCTGCCATGTTTACCCAGGGAAATATGGCCTTTTATGTGTATGGATATCAGCTTTAATTTGGAACGGCTGGGTTGGGCTGCTAGGTAGTGTATAGAGCCGGTGGAGCAGCTAAGACTAGCACCTGGATATATATGTTAGAGATCGATCAGGTAGTAACAGATCGATATTGTGCTAGGCTGACTGGCTGTTGCCAACATATGGCGCTAGCAGTGACAGGTGAGGTCTGCTGGGGCTCTCTGTGTCTCAGTTCTTTCATGTTGTATTTTATATAGCAGACTGTCACATCTTAAAGCGTCACCCTCACCACTTACATGCACTTGTTATAATGACCAGAACATTACTAGAACAACTACATTGGTGAGAATGTTGCTTTAATAGAGTCAATCCTAAGCTTATGTGAGTTGTGTTGGATCCATGTTTCAGCCAGAAATGGGTTAAGTGTAGTGGTGCATCACAGAAGAGTATATAAACATCTGTAATATATTCTGTGCACAGAACCCATTTACATACATGTATATTCCCTGTGTAAATGGAGAAAGGCAATAGTTTCCATCGATATTAATGTTGCCCCCGTACCCTCCTTATCCTTTCTGTTATCAGCCATCTTCTCAAATTACTTTTTAGCTTCAACCTGAAATATGCATATACATCATATAGATATGCCTACAAAAAGGGGGTTGGGTTTCTATATGTTCTATGGAAATCCCTTGTATTAATCCTACATGCGCATTGCCAAGAGCTCCAGATTATCATGAACTGTTATCTACATATGTTAGTGTTTGATAGTGCTTGAAATACACTACACTTTCCACAACATCTGTCTCCAAGGTAATGCCACTTTCTCCCCCTGCTTTAATTTCCCCTCTTGCCATATATCTCTTCTGACAGCCTTGTGCGGTACTGTTATACAGTGCACAGAACCCCATATGTGCGCTCTCACACCCTGCCAATACAACAACCCACGTCAATCACCCACAACCCAAGCCCCCCCCCCCCCACACACACACCGGCAACTACATCACCCCCCCCCCCTACACACACACACCGCACACTTCATGATTACCATAGCAACGGCCACGATGCTACCGCTATTATCATACCCCTAACATTCATGATTCAGTGGCTCTGCTGAGTCGCAGCCAATGAAACGTGGGTTTACGGGTTGGCTAGGAGGGAGGGGGTCTAGGTGGGTTGGGGGTTTGGCTCTCTCGCGTAATGCAGTATAATGTTATATGCCCGTGGAGAAGCATGCATGGGTCCTGCTAGTACTGGCTTGTGCCAGAGGCTTGTTGTTTACCAAGCACAGTGGGCATGACAGGGTTCTAGAGCTTGTCCCAGAACCTGCCTAGTGCTAGGAGAGCCACCATATAGGAAGCACCAGGAATATATATTATATATTATTACAAGGAGGACAATCCGACTAGGACATCACCTTGGGAGCTCTACATGTGTATAGACTGAGTGACACTCCTATACTAGAGTCTTATGGACCATGGACACACTCCCTCTCTCAACCTAAGCTGAGTGTTTAAGCTTGGGTTGGATCTCAAGGCCTCACCACGGCCTCTCCTTGAGTGACAAGCCTTAAGCCTATGGTGGGATTCCTCCAGGTCTTGGACAGTTCACACCTTCTTCTGCCACTACTTAAACTGATGAGCGGAAGAGCAGTTCCTCACCAACTGGAGTACTTCATCCACCACTGACATCCTCCAGTGTCTCCACCCCCCACCTCCAGGTACTTAATACGTCTCTGATATAACCCAGCCACTCAGGTGGGGACGAGGGGCTGGCGTTGTTTGTAAATATGACTGGTACTATTGATTATTGCTATGTTGTGATAGTGAGTAGTTGTTATGGGTGAATCCCTACGCGCCAGTGGTATGTATAGTGTGTTCATTTATTAATTTACTGTAGTGTATACATGTAAACAAAGGCATAGAACAGATGTGCGTCAAGCCCTAGATGCTTAGTGGGTGGGTGGGTGGGGTTGTCACTGCGCAGTATACGAGTATGCTAGCTAGTAAGTAGTATAGGTAAACGCCAGTGCTAATAGTCCTGCGTCACACCCATGCCCGGTTACATAAGCCCCTCCACGGCGCGGCGTACGCCGCTTCAGCCGGCGCATGCTCTGGCGTACGCCGCAGCCGTGGAGGCGAGGATGAGACCGGCCGGTGGACTTGTGGCCTCCCGGGAGCGGCAGCCGGTGCCTCCGGCAGGACAGGCGCCGGGCACGGACAACACGGGCTTCTGGCACGGGAGGAACAGTATATTCATCAGCCAGAGAGCCCCACCCACCCATCCCCCGGCCCCCACTGCTGGTCGGCCTAAACCCCATGTTACCCATCACTCATTTGGGACTTACAAAAGCCCCCCCCCCCCCCCCTCCAAGTCCCAGAACCCATGTATACATCATTCCCCCAATGCATTCACTGCTTCCCACCTGCTCTTGCCGTGTACCAGAATTACACTTGCAATTACTTGTGACGGCAGCAGCAGTGGCGTCTTGCAATGGTCCCACGCGGCTGTAGAACCCTAAATGTGCCGTATATAGAGTGCAGTAGTAGCCCCCCTCCCCACGCTGCATGTTCCCATCCCACCCCCCTTCCTCCATCTCGCCGGTTCATTCACTAGGCCAGCTCGACGCTGCCTGCTGAATCGATACAATAGTCAGCATAGAGCACCGGGCGCACCGTCATCAGGGCCATCCCGGACACCTAAATGGGTGATTGATACAGGCCCTGGCGCTGCTCGGTACAGATTTAGGAGCCGATCTATTCCAGATCCTGCTATATTGGCTTCAGGACTATAGTTGCAGTTTATATACCTACCCCCATTCGCAGTATAGGTTATCTTGGATGCTATAGTTTTGACCATTGGTGGTGAAATGTTGTGTGGTTGATGCATGTCTTGGCTCCATTTGAGTGTATACACATAGTAAAACCATGTTCATAGAATCTTAAAATAATTTGAAATAAAATTATGATGCCATCTGCATTTTAGTAGTCATAACAATATATGGGTTATGCATAACATTATGTTCAAGTATGCATAGCCGAAGTGGCTAACCGAAATATAAATAATATACATACAGCCACACCAAACCAACTATAGCTCCACATCTCATCTATACTCCCTCGCCATCTCCGACCCTCCAACAAGTGGGTATTCTGCCATAAATTCTGCAATGCTCTAACCCTTTAGGGCAGCATAGTGCAATTTTCCGTCACAATGCATGCAACCCTACCACTACCAATGGACAAATGGAACATGATACCTTGAGGCACAATACTGTTACTTTAAACTTAAAGGCCATCGGTTCCTAATTGACAACTGCCTTGATGGTAAGTGTATCAGTATCGTATTTAGGGCTCACCCTATGTGTGAGTATTACTATATAGGTTTAGGGTGTTATAAGGTGGTGTAACCTGTTTAGTGTTAGATCTAGGTAACCTCTCCAGTGTGTAATATGTAAGTGGTCCTGTGTGCAGGCCTTACGACGTATATGTGTGTCAGTGTGCTAACACCCGTAACAGAATGTGGGCCTGTATTATACCATACAACCCATACAGGTACAGAGACCCCCTTTATACCTGCACGTAACCTGGGGGTAAGAGTTTGATTTGAAACTGGAGATGAGTGGGGAGGAGGCTGGTGAATGAGGAGTTGTGGGTGGGGGGGGGGGGTGACCTGGGACGGCCTCTGGACTAACCCTGCCAACTCCCATATAAGGGCATGTGACCCAGCACCACCTGACCTGAGAGGCAGTGACCCGTGACGGGCATGATCGGCAGTGCATGACGGGAAACGAGACTGGTAGAGTGGTGTATAGAGAGGGGATATCATTTTTTGGAGGACATTCAAAGGCTTAAAAGCGCCCATTGTTAATAAGATGATGATCATTTGTAGCAGGGGATAAGGTGTCCATAGACTCACTTTAGCCTAAGTAACATTGCTTAGAGGCTTACCTAAGGCTCACCTGAATTCTAACCTGGATGGAGCTGATGCCCAGGCCTTCCTTACATAATGAACCAGGCCCCACTCTTGACCTAAACTTGGGCACTACTTCCGTAGGCCTATGTAATAGTGTCAATGAGGTGATATAATATGCCCCCCCCCCCTCATCAATCTGGAGAGTATTCTCAACATTGGATACGTGATTGTTATTCTTGATTGATTCCAAGAAGGCATTTGATACAGTTAGCATGACGTATTGCCACCATCATCTTACAGTCATTGAGAGTTATTAATAGAGCTAATTGTATTTAATGACACGTGTGGGCGATAACTACGCAGTTGACAACATTTTCGATCCAAAATAATAGAGAAAATTTAATATAAGAAAGAAATTAGACAATTATTAGGTGCTGATAAATGAAATTGTAATTTAACATTAGTAGTTGAGATCCAGCACCACATACCAATCACACATGTTGATGAAATTATATTTTTCGTGTTTTTATTTTTGGTCAATAAAAATGTTCATGTGTTTCGCTCAGACAATTAGGAAAATTGCCTATCAGCAACACAAAAAGGGTTCTTTTCCTATTAAGCTTAGTGTTTCATATCACGATAATGATGACAACTCAATTATGTATGAGGTTCAATAGACATTAACCCCAGATGGTATTGTAGACGAACTAGTCTGCTGTTGGGTGTGTGTGTATGCTGGGATAGGTATAGAATGTTCACAGATGATGTCCCCAAAAGTTTGTCTTTCTTCAAGACCCTCCCTCCCACATACACACCCTATTGCCATTATTATTGCCTCAAATTATTATTAACGATTAGCCCCAAAACCCAAAGACAACCCAACCCTTAACACGTGACGCCATTTGGAAACGTTCCCACATCTACTGAGCTGAATCACCATATTCTCTTTGAAACACATTAAAGTAACTCGTCAAAGGTTTATTAAACATTATGATGGTTGCTTGTTAGCTGGTCATACACATTTTCCCGCAAGAGGGATTATTGTAAAAACTTATATAATGTATATATAATCCATTCAATGCTACAATGTGAGTACTATGTGCTGTGACCATGCTTGGGGCCTTTGTATTTATGTGCAGAAATTCAACAAAAAATAGAGTTTGCAATAACGTCACGTCCCCACTGGCCCCACACATAAAGGTCACTGATGATGAGGCATGGCAACACTGTATTCCACGGGGGTGCCCAGGGCCCCTTGGCTTTAGGATAGTGACTGTCCTATGACAAGCACATACAAATGTGCTGAATGTGACCTTTTTGACCCGAACTCCGACATGTACTCTTTACCTCCGACATATAGTGATACCACAAAGTCTCCCCCCTCCAGGATGTTTGTAGGATGCTTTACTATTAAAGTAACTCTACATTAATTTTCTCTCTCAACATCTATTAATGATAGGAAGTCATCATTGAATATGTATCACATGGAAGCCATATGTTGGGCATATCTTACAAGAGATAATTCTTAAGTCATTTGTCTAGTTTCAAGAACCTATTAATATTCAAATAGGTACATTTTGTAAAATACAAAGAGTTGGTCAATGCCCTTTTATCATGCCATGCATGTCATCTTGAGACATGGCTTGTGAGGACCTATCCACTCTATCATAAGAACAGTTACTTACTATGATTTTACATGTATACATCATAATACAGTTCATGGGGGGATTTCCTTATGGCTGTACATGTCCTAGACAGCACATTATGAGCCCTGTAAATTTCAGCTCACTTTGTGAGTTAGTGCACTGGGGTTGCTGTACCTCAAAGGGCAGGTGTTTGCCACAGCACCAACCATCAATACACATATACAGTATGTGACCAGCCACGCGAAAAGGATGCTCCGCATGGATCATCCATTATTCTTGGCTGCTCACAGTAGAAACACATAAGGATCCATGTTAGAACAGACTTAGCAGACAAGCAGAAAGGATGATCCACAGTACTAATGCATGGGGCATTATTTCTGTGTGTCCGCTCATCTATGTGTGGGAGGGAGGAGTAGTATAAAGGATTTCTGCTGGAGGAGTGGGAGTGAGTTGGGAATGGGTGGAGAATGGATGGTTGGGGCGATGGGACATAGAGACTAAGAGAGGTAATGTTTAGGGTGGGGTTTCACCATGGTGCATTGTACAATTGTGCACTGCTGTGCCTGCATTTGCACCTCATGAAGAATGGATCGGGACGAAGGAGGGGGCCGTAGCCTAGTGACCTTTTCCGCAACAGTCATCAGGACTAGCAAAGCGTTGGCACTCATAATGGGGTTCCACTGCAAGGCTTAACCCTTTAAGGGCCGCATACGCTTTCCTGGAGATGTACCATTTGCTGTAATGATGCATTCCTGCAACACTGGCGAGTCTATTTGGCAAACTGCATTCATGCATCATCCCGTATCAAACCCATATGGTCGACATGGTGCATTCATGCAGCTCTGATAAGGAGACTCGGCAGAGCTGACTCCATGCATCATGACGACAAATGGCACATCGCATTGAAGCACTATGTGGCCCTTAAAGTGTTAAGGGTTTATATGGAGAGAGGGGATGGGGAGTGCGCGGGGGCGGGGAGGTCCCCATGGGGCCTAAACAGGATGATCTGTATTCTGCAATGACTCCAGGGTTGACATACCCGCCTCTCCTCCAAACCAATGACTTCTTAATACCACCGTGGGGGGTGCCACAATGCAACAAGTGTAGATTCATTAGGCTACCCACCCTAAACCCAATACACAGACAGCAAACCCAATCATGTATAATTTAGCAGCTCCTATATAGTCATTTATTTAGGTTTCCCTGTGAGGAGGATTACGATCATTACATTACCCAGCTAGACTAAATCAGATAAATAAATTCGCCCTGTTTTCTAGCATAGGAGGATAAATGGATCGGTGACCTTATGTTGGTGTAGTTTCTTGTATGCCTCATTCACTACTAGTACACCGATATCAGAGAGCTAATATCAATATCGGCCGATATCGTTTATAAGAGAAAAGGAATGGTTCAAAAAGAAAAGTACCCTCATTACACACACACACACACACACACACACATATATATATAGGCCTATATATATATATATATATATATATATATATATATATATATATATATATATATATATATACATATATATATACATATATATACATACATATATATATATATATACATATATATATATATATATATATATACATATATATATATATATATATACATATATACATATATACATATATATAATCCATCCATCCATCCCCGCCCAAGTATTAATATAAGCTGTAGGTCATTTTCTATACCGTAGATAACAGCCTCAGGGCCTTAGGTTACTCCAGGTGTATATTATTTCTGCAGCTGTACTACCCTTAATCACAGGCAGGCCTGACCTCTCCTGTAGCTGTACGTATCACCTTACAGCTCCTGCAAGCAATAGCTGACAGGACACCTCCAGGCACAGAGCTGCATTTCTGTATACTACTTACAGCATCCATCTAACCCTTTAACAGGAACACATCATGCATCATGCCGGCCATACATGGCTGATACATTCCCAATGAGTCGGCATGATGCACCGATTCGCTGCTGCTGAATTGCATGTTGGTACTGCATTACGGTTGTATTCCGTGTCCCCCTATTGAATAAGAGCCACTGGTGGTGCTTAGAGCATCAGCTGCGCAAAGCTACAGATACCCCAGTAAATCTGGATAACATTTATTTTGCTCTTTGCCAATCTTTCTTATACTTGTGTCATGTCTATGTTTCCAGCCCACATCTGTTGATGTTACAAATACACTTCCCCACTGAATCTTGACATTTCCAAATTCATATATTTACTGCACACTCAATATCTCATGTCGCCTCAAATACATAGGTCTGTCATGTACATACAAGAATGACCCCTTAATAGGGGTGCATTAATCTTCATCACTATAGTGGTCTA
Source organism: Harmothoe impar (assembly GCA_947462335.1). Taxonomy (NCBI): domain Eukaryota; kingdom Metazoa; phylum Annelida; class Polychaeta; order Phyllodocida; family Polynoidae; genus Harmothoe; species Harmothoe impar. The sequence continues at coordinate 46,631,067 of OX381713.1, forward strand.
CAGTGTATGTGAGGCAAACCCACCACTGTACCCTCAATTAAATAAGGAGAGCTTTCTCCGTCCTCTATACACAGTGTCGTACGAAGTAAAGTACATATTCCTTTAAGAGTCCATTAGAGATAGCGATCATAATGAGATTTGTTGTTTTTATATGGGTCTGTCCAAAGTGTCAGGTAATATAAATGGAAATGCTTATACCTATATATGAAAGGGTAGGAGGCAACCCTTAAAGCAGTTTCGTTTTAGATTAAATTAAAGGTGGGTGTTTTTCCTTGTTTATCGATATAGCAGAAAGTTGATGTAGACTCTTGTACAGGAAAACTTTGTTACTTCTTGGGACCAGAGTTAAGTGCACTTTAATCAAATGTCTATGTAACTAGGGTCTGTTTACTCACTTCTCTGTACACTGTTGCTACAAACAGAGAAATACACATTTTCTATGAAGAGGTGTTGTTGTAATAGAGTTCGCTATAACGAAATTTCATATTGTGTTTATTAGGCTCTGGTACACCATCCCAAAAAGTAATACCCGATAAGAACTTAAGGGGTGGGGTCCTGATATGTCAGCACTTTTCTATTAAATTCTAGATTTATAATTATTTCCTTCCTTAGTGGACTCAACCAGAGTACCTAATTTCATGTTTCATTCCTACTAGAACCCGCGTTGAATCAGGAAATCATTTTCTAATGATTATTCAGGCTATTTTGATGTGCAGATTCTTTATGACACATTAATTCATTGTGTTTAAGGACAATACCTAGGAAGTGACATGCACGATATCATTCAGGCGATTACACATTAAAGCCTATTAAATACACCTTCTAAAACCCCAACCCCATAAACACCAGCCCAATGAGAAAATTGATAGTACAATCGACCGCCATCCCTATCTGATTTCTCCCATGGAACACCACCCTAGAAATAAATCTGCCAAGCGCCAGCTTCAAAGTAAATCTAGCGACAAAATTTGTCATCCTCAAAATTATGTTGTGTGACAGCGAAATGAGGTTCTCACCCACTGATCCCTGTTATTTAGAATTTTTGAAGAAGGCCTTTATTTCCTAATAACTGAAGGATAATGGCTAAAATAGAGCGATGCAATTAATTGAGATCTTAATTAGTGCTATCGCCACCCGGCTCCCCCTCCTTTGGTCGAGTTATACAGCGAATTAAAGTGATCATGCCACTTGTTAGGCTCGCAATGTCGTTTTTACTCCAATGTAAACGATGCGGAGCCGGCGGGAACAAAAAACGCGGGAAATAGCAGTAAAGCAGACGACAATGAGACTAAACGCGCAATCCCGCGAGACCCGGATGTCTCTGATGCGTCTAAATCGGCGCATTCCTAGTGAAAGCGGAAGTTGCTAAACGTTATGCGCGACGCATGTGACGTCACGGATGTCATTTGACAAAAATGACGTGACGTCATGATTGCGCTGCCCTGTCTGTGGCTCTGTGTGGTGTGGGCACATTGGGAAAACATGGCTCTTGTCTGCTAAATGACATGCTTTCACGTGCTCTCACATGTTATCATTACATGATTTTCCCCGCTAGAGGCGCGCACGTGGGAGCTAATAGAACACGGCGGTGGGAGGAGGGGCGGTCTGATGAGTGCAGAGGATGGGTGGTGCATACCCATTAACTCAATACCCATAGAGGGGAAGCACAGCTTGGGTTGAGTCTACTGGGACAAGAGTCAAGGCGAAAAGGAGGGCTCCGTGATTCGGCTCCCAATAGGAGATCTGAGAGGGCGGGAGTGGGATATGGGAACTATAGCAACGATTTAAATGATGGTAATTGGAGATGGAGGCCAGGCAAGGATATCCGATGTAGTCAGAATGTGAATTGATATCCTCCATATCCATAATCACAATGCTCTCAAGTGACACTTTTCGTTCAAAATTCTCAAATGTGGGGAGTTGTTGAGAAGTGGGAAATTGATCATTCTATAGTATACTGTTGCACCATCTTCTGTAGGGCTATTTATCAGTCTCTATGCAACAAGTGTTATGCCCAGAAGCCTTAGCTGATAATGTATGTCACCATTTAATATAGTGAGATCGATGTACCCACAGAAACTGTAGTCCTCCTAAACATAAACATGTAGCGATCACAACTAATAAAATAAAGTATTTCTATTGGATACACATATTGTATGCTATTACTTTGATATGTACCCATTAAGCCATACAAAATAGCTAAAATCAATAATATGCCTCTTTCTGTCTTTCTGAAGATGGAAGACTGGCCCGTACTTCATCTATATTTGGCCATGTATAGCTTATAAAAAACGCCTCCAGACACAAAAGTGAACCAGCCATATCTAAGAGCATTTACCAGTCTTCAAAGGTTGGATACCCCCCTCTCAAACACACAAACACACACCACTGAACACACACATACACAATGACTTCAGCTCGCCATGCACATTACATCGTTCCTGTGACTATACTACAATGTATATAAAAAATAAACAGTAGAAAGAGGTAGGTGTAGGTAACGACTACTTAAACAGGTGGGTTTTAATTTGGGAGGAGGGGGGGGGGGGGTTGCTATGCCTAATGCTTCACACCGACAGGGCGGGTGGGAGGGGGGGGGTGAGCAGCTCATAAGCCATCCCCAGCTGCTCAGACCCTATCAGCCATCCAGCCAGACTAGTCCTCACTCATTGATCAACACACTCAGCCTTAGTTTTTATTTCCGTGCGAGTGAGTAATCTTATTGTGACGTCCTCAGTGTGACTCTGAGGTCTGTCTCGGTGTGACTTCACAGTTGTTAAATGTTTGCTGTCAAGTGTTTTTATACAAGTCTAGTGGTAGATTAACCTTGGTGCTGTTCATATTAGGAGATATCCTATACTATAGCTCTCATCCCATACTGACTGGTGGGAATAATGATGATAGAGAAAGAATCATCATGCGAATTTCTTTACCTCCAAAAATACCCTGGAACCATCTCATTTAATCATCATGCCCTTAGTGGTTCTAATGTGTTTACTGTCAATTCTGTCCCACCTATTTCCTCCCATAGTCTGCTAAATCGCACCATGCAGTGTGTGACTCACCTAGATTCAGCTGATCCCCCCCCCCTTTTTAATCTGTTTTAAAGAAGAGTTCTATACAAAGGGACTTCATTTACACATAATGATTGCTAGAGGGGCAGGAGTCTGGTAATGGGGTGACCTGGTCAGGTGAGGTAACGTTAGAGCATGCTAACCATTTAAGGGCCGCACTAGTGATTTAATGCATTATATAACAATGCCAATTTCTTGGTGCCTGGTGAACTCGTCAGCACTACAGTCGTATACCATGCATCATGTCAATCCTGTGGCGTTTGATACACCCCTGAATAGCTGGCATAATGCACTAATGCAGCGCTGGTGAGTTACTCGCCGAACGCTGCATTGGTGCATCATGACGACAAAGGAAGACGCTGCCCTTAAAGGGTTAAACCCCTGAAATAAGAGCTGCTCAGAGCTGCTCTTTTTGTCAGTCTGAGCTGCTCACTGTGCTAAGAAGGGTAATTGATGCCACTTTTTGTGCCACTAAATGGGTTTAGATATCTGCCATTGTCAGTATGCAATACGACAAGGTGCAAATAGGGATAGGTAAAATAGGGGTAGGTACAATGAAAAGCCTTTCATTGGAGTTTGTCTACATGGGAGGCCAGCCATGTTACACATTAGTGTATACTAGAAATCCTAGACATCTATTATTTTGTCAAAGTTATCCTGCAATAATTCGTAGATTTGTTATACGGACATCCTATTCATTTTTATACTGGGAAGTTTGTTGGTTGGTTGGACAGAGCCTACTAGTAGTGGTATCCAGTACATGTATATGCCAGCTAGCTCAATTCCCACTTGGCCAAGAGTTGTGGCGACATTGGTATGACAACAAGTAGTATATAGAAATGGCGATTTTACTATGGCGCCTTGTCCTGAAAGGGTTCAGTTAAAGATCATGAGTAATTCTCAGGGATGTTTTTCATTCATAAACATGTTATAAGCTGTCTGTTTTCTTATACATGTTGGATCACCTTTACCCCTTCATGTTTACACCATTTCTTATCATATCATGTAAAATGCTGCCAAGTGTCTCTTCCTTTCCCTTCTCTCGCCATGCTCTTTCCTGTACTAACCCCCCTCCCCCCTCCCCTAACCGTACATCCACTTGCCCTACCCTCGGATCGAATCCCCACCCTCCCTACTTTCTCTCCCCCCCCCCCCCCTTGCCCACCGGCATCACACTACACTCTATATTCTACCCAAGTTCGGTTGACGCCTCCGAGCCTTGTACCATGAATAAAGAATCATGTGACCGCACCGGGCAGCATTGAGTATCGTGACGCACCGGGTGGGGGAATCCCCCCCCCCCCCCAACATCCAGGTCACCCCCACCCCCCGCACGTCTTCCCTACAACAGATCGATCCCATCTGGGAGGGCAGGGGGGGTTAGGGAGGAATCAAAAGTCTGAATCATCGTCCTCCGCACTAGACTGCCTCGATCCCAGCGTCTCGTGGACGTACGAGATCTCGAAGCTAGCGAGACTTGTGAGACGAGTCATGTTGTTCAAGATGGCGGCCATTCACAAAACAACCCCCTCTACTAGATCTCAACCCCACTTTTTCTCTTATTGTGTGCTTGTTTTCCCAAGAAGGGTACCATGCCACAATCTCTTCATGAATCTGTGATACTCGTGTCTGGCCGTTTGCTACGTCACCGTAATCTACTCCACCTTAAGAAAGACAAAAGGTGTGAACGGCCTTATTTCACCAATAAAATACTTTTTTACCATCAAAAGTCCCCTGCGGCGAGTGAAAACACTTTCTTCCCGTCTCAAGATGACAGAGCCAGATTGCTTGGGTAAAAACGCCTTACAGAAACACCTCCGGCTCGAAGAAATAAAAACAAGCGCAAAAAGGAGTAATCTTGGTGATAGTAGTAGGATTTGAGCTGCAAGAAGTAGCACTGAGACCGGGTGACGAGATCGGGGGCTAGTCGGTGTATTTTAGATGGCTGTTTTAGTACGGTGAATTTTTTTATATTCCCATTTTTTTGCTGAGATAGAGGGGTAGGGCGTTGTCCGGGTGGATGCCCCTGGCTCGTTAGCCCGACGCATGCGCACAGGTACGTCTAATCTTGATGACAAATAGCATGCAAATTAGGTGGTCACGTGACTCATAGCTAAGATTGACACATCCGCGAGAGGGAGCCACACGCGGATGAATAAAGAAGCTAGTGGGCGGTGATGCGTCATTCCTATCCAGTCACTCTAAACCTCCCCCACCCTGCATGGCATATTTTTTAAGGTCGAGTGAGATAGGCCTAGAGGGGCTAGGCCTAATGTGCGAGTGTGTGTGTAGAGGAGGGGAGGTGTCTGGTCTAGCTACTTCCAAGTTGCCAAAAATATGCTGCATAGGCAGTAGTGCACTGTGTCGCACTACTATATTAACATTATGATTTGACGTTTTTTAAAACCTCTATTTTGCTGATGCATTGAAAATGCAGCTTGGCATTATGATTTGGATGAAACTTACACCAGCTGTAGACTATTTGAGAGATCTATGCAGTTGGAGGCCATAAGTGACATAAGTCACGGTGACCTTATTCTACCTGTAAGCATGCAATGAAGCATAACCCCAGCCAGTCTGCAAGAATCTGCCCCGCTAACCGCAGGTAGATGCGGCAAACCTCAGTCCCGCTTTAAATGGACACTTGGGGAGAAAGAGGCACTTTTTATATCCCACCAGACTTTAGATACATTTTTCATGTCGTGTGAATCAGATTTGGGTGGGCCTCATCGGACGTGGACAAGCTTGCAGAGGGACTGGGAGATGATTTGGGAGTGGAGATTGGAAGGAGGGGAGGGGGAGGGGGAGCCCCAGGGTTGTAGCGGACAGAGAGTGGAGGATGGTCGCTCCATCATGATGAGATCTAGACGTGATCGATTTGAGGCCAGGGCCGGCTGGGATGTTGGGGGAGGGGGGGGGGGGTAGCAGGGGGTTCTGGAGGTGAATAAAAAAATTAGGGACACAGAATCGGCCTTTGCCTTGGTCGGTGCTGCTCTGTCTAGATCTCCAGGCATCCCCAGGGCTGATGGCCATCAGGGTGTGTGAATGTGGAGGGGAGGGGGGGGGGTTATCATGTCCAGTGGCTCTGGGTGGTTGATGGTGGTGGGGGGGGGGGGGGGGGGGTAGCAGGTGAGTTGGGATCTAATGTCAGGCCAGGGGCCGCCTGAGGCAATGGATGACTGGTCGACCAGAAAGTTGATCCAACACATTGTAAAGGTATTGGAAAGGAGACAACTCGAGAGGATGGCACAGACAAGGTACATCTGAGAAGTGAATGCTGGAGGGTGGCAATGGTCATGGAACAGAGGGACACACAGGGGAAAAAGCAGTTGGATGAATACAGAAATGAGCCATACGGTTCAGAATATAAAAAAAAAGATTTGCAAAAATAGGTGACACAAGGAGTGTTAAAAAGAGACAAGAGATTGACAGAGAGAGGTAGAAAAGTGCCGGTTCTTGTTATGTCCCTCCTCTCCCTTCTCTCATGCCTTCTGTCATCCAGTCTGCTGTTTGTCTCCCCCCACCCCCTTTCTTACCCCCCCCCCCACACACACACACACAGCACCCCAATGCAATGCCCGTTCACATCTTGCTCCGTTCCATTCAATTGGGCAGGGGCCTGCGTTCCCATGATCCCCCACGGGAGCCCACCATTTTTGCCTCACGTGACATGTCCGACTCGGTCGCCATGGCAATTGGACGGCACGCATGCGTAGAGTGGGCAAAACGCGTGCAGATCACGAGCTGTCTCGTCCAGGCACGAGAAATGACGAGAACAGAGCACGACCCCTGGTGATTTTGCTTGCGTTTGGTTCCATCCATCCCCTCACACCCACCCACCCACCTTGCCCATTTTTGGCGGTTCCAGGCAAACCAACTGCCCTTGACAGTCCACCATAAAATGCTAATCAAGAACACACAACTAAAAAGGGGAGGAGAATTAGATTAGCAAAGCAATCGTTCTCTCTCCCACCCCTGCCTCGAATTCAGCAGCCCCATTCCGTCCCATCCAGCACCCGAAATATCTCAACATCCCCAACACAAAAATCTAAAACAAATTTGGCCATGGCTAGTAGAGTCGTCCTGGGGACTCATAAACCCTTATTTTAGTGTCGTGCTTGATGGCGTTTTAGGTGAAGCCCCTGCCATTCTTCCCACCATAACAGTTGATGGGGTTGTTGTATGGGGGGGGGGGGTAATAAGTTCTTGTCTAGCTTTATGCTCTATTTTGTTCCATGTGCAGTTCTTGACCTGGTCAAGCAACAGTTTCAACGACAGTTTTATTTGTCTGTCTTCCCATAGTATGTCTAGCTCTGCAAGGCTATAAATCGTAAAGCTCTACCACCCATAGCCCATACTAACCACTATCTACCGCTATGAGACCACTACCTCCCACCTACCATAACCACTACAACCACCAAATAAAAACACCTTACCCCCCAACCTCCCCTCTCACCCCCCCCCCCCCCCGAATTTCTACTAGGCCTTGCTGGTTTTTTTTTAACCCTTTCAGGGCTGCATAGTGATTTATAGCGTTTTGCCCTTTGTCGCCATTATGCATGGATGCAGCTTTGGTGGGTGTCCTCACCAGTGCTGCATTTATGCATCATGCCGACGCTGTGCGATTGAGATACACTACCGAACGGTTGACATGATGCACCAATGGAATTGCAGTGAGCTATGCTAATCTATTTCTTGCCGGCACTGCATTGATGCATCATGATGATACATGTTGCTCTACGGCAAAATGCCGTCCATAAATGGTTAAGCGGACCCAATGGAAAGAGAGGTATTGGGGAAATCATTGCTCATCTTGGGGGACAGCCATGAGGCTGCTTTTCGGCTGGGGTTCATTTTGGGTTCTGCTCACTAGGGGGGGAGGGCGGGGTGCTAAAAGGGGGTAGTTTGGGGAGCAGCTCCTACTGAGTTTTAGACAGATATCGCCATTACACGGGCATTAATCACTCCTCAGACTGGCCGCTTTCAGAAGTTGTTTTGATTAGAAATTAACTTAATGGAATGAAGACAAAAGCAGCAGGGGCGGGCGGATTATTGCCCGGGGAGCCTTGCTGCGTCTTTTTTTTCTCAGGGTAATATTTGAGCGCTGCAGCCTGGCCGTTGATAAAAGTTTGAACTTTCCCTCGCGAAAAAGGGAATAATAATAAAATAAAGTGGAAATTTGCGCAAAAAGTGAACACGTGGAACGTGTCCCGGGCCGGGTTAGCGCGCGGGCTCCGACTCGGTCTCGGCCTAATCACGGTCGTCGTTGGAATAATTAGGCTCGGCCTATTAGGCGGGCGTTTTCATATTTACCTTTTGGTGGTAATTAGATAACAATAGCCAGTTGAATGCTTTTTGCTGTGGCCGGTTGCCGCTGGTCATCAGGCATGTGGGTTGCAAATTGCTGGCACTCCATTGTGCCGGTAGGACCGCAAGGATCCATGCTCGGGCCCCTTCTTTTCTATGTGAACGCTAAAATTAGGCACCCCTGGCCTTTGGAATATTTTCCCATGCACAGAATCCGCCTATTGGAAATCAAATAACTAGTCCATATACAAGATATAGACGCTGTACCCGTACACATCAATGTATTGGTAGAGATTGTACGTTGGGGTATACCGGTAGGCATTGCATAGCTAATCTGAAAAAAAACTTTCTTGGGATCTTTCTACTCGGCCACAAAGAATGTCAACATCCACCACAAGTGTCCAAAGCATCCACAATTTGGCAAATTACTCTAATTACGTTGATATTCTTTTAATTACCAATCTCTTTGGTGGCCATAGCAGCACCTAATACAGAATTAGTAAAGGGAGTGTTAGTCCTATGAATTAATTTTGGGTTCACTTGGCCAATTCAGATCATTAATTTCTCATGTAGCCCAAGCGTATTGGGTTACTCCTTTGTGCTATACATGGTTATTTGGCATTGAATCTAAATGGAATTTTAGAAATAATGCATTCTGGACATATGGCATGTTGCAACACGTGAGATATATATAGCCTTGTAATATTATGAATATAAGCTATAATTATCAAGGTGACGCATAGTGAACGTGTACTGTGTTGGGTGAATGTATCAAATGCATACGTGGTCCTTGACATAATTACACCTATCTTCATTAGAATTGAATACCGTTATTCAAATAACAGTCAGGATTGCCGCCTACACAATCTAATTGCGGCTCACGTATACATGGTATTAAATAATGTGCTCTAAACCAAGAATCTAAGTCAAGGCCGAATGCCTTTTGAAACATTCATAAAACGTGGAATTCGTAAGCTCTATAATTATCTATATCTAGCTAGTATCCAATTCTTCCGTTCACCACTGTATTACATGGCAAGTAGATGAAATAAATCCTGTCATACTTAGATCTCCCTTTATAAAATGCCAGCAGTGCCGTTATGACTATAATCTGAGAACGTTCAGCAGAGCATTAGATTCTATATAGGTACCCTAAGGCATGTGCTGATAAGTAAGATCTACTATACTAGTATGTAGCCGCTAGTCTAATTAGGTCAGCTTTAATGAACTACATCAGCAGAACCCTAATCACCTGCAGCTTAACTACAGTATAGGCTCATTATTAACCTCTTAAGGGCCGCATAGTGCTTTAGTGCATTATGCCCTTGGTTGTCATGATGTATGAATCCAGGCCTGGCGAGTATTTCGCCATGGCTTCATTCATGTATCATACGGGGCGGATACACTACCGAAGGGTACGCCATGATGCATTAATGTAGCCGAGACTTCATTCATGCATCATGCCGACCAAGTACATAAAAAAGTGTGTGGTCCTTAAAGGATTAAGTATTGTTCATGCTGAGAACATTTGGGTCTAGGCTTGGGTTTAGGATTATGACTAGCTAAATAAGTTTATATGCTGAATAATAATAATAGGTATGGTAGGGCAGAATCTTTTCTTCTTCTCAAAAAGAAATACTAGAATCTACCTATCTATGGAGAGGCAGCAATATGATTTGCATCAATCGAAATCAATTCAGATTACTCTGGTGAATTTAAACCATGTTCTCTGCAGTTTGTGGAAACGTATATAAAATCTATCAGAAATATAGCAACTTGATTTATTTTTAGAAAATTGTCAAAAAAAGATTTGGGCCGACCCAGCTGAGTTAGATAGTGTGGGGATATCCTGATACAACTAATTGTACTATGCCATAGTGCCAATGTATGACCTAATTGCTTTTAATGAAATGATGGAAAGGTAGATAGATATACAGAATATGTGTGGCTGTACCCTTGAATAATATTCTCTTTCAAGAGTTGTGGTCTATTAGTGTGCCTTAAATCCCTTAGCGATTCCTCTTCCCCACATATGATGCAGTGCTCTTGCTTAATTTATTTTTCATTTTCAGTTCATACATCGAAAGTAAAACCTCACCATATTTAGAATAGGCCATTGACCTTTGCCTATCACTTCAACTGAAACCTATAGAAAGGTCTCTATTGTTAATAATTAAATGGGCTATTTGAGGGTGGATGAGGTTTGATATCGCGGGTAAATGGGTCCCTTTTGGTGGCTATACTACTCTGCATACTACATTTACCTTAGAGTAAGGATAGCATAGTACAATACAGATTACACTAGGAGCTTTTAAATGTAAATTTAATGAACCCTTATGTCGCAAATGCAATGAGCCAGGTACATGCGTTGTTGCAAGGCGACTACCCGGTAATATTAATCACAGAGTCTTCCGTTCTTGGGGTGAATGCACTGGTAATACTCAATTTGATTATCTCTTCCTGCGAATGAACCCTCAAGTATTGTATACAGATGGAATTAGGTTAGATGTACAAGAAATGGAAGTAGGTGGATGGATGAAGGAGTGGGTTATAGGTAAGGGGGTGGTGGGTACGTTCCGAGAAGGAGTCAGGCTATATAACAAGGAGTGGGGGAGAGGAGGCGGAGGGGGCTGCTTTGCTCTCTATCAGTACAAAAACAATTCCAGCTTAGTGCGGAGAGAAAGGGGGTTGCAGATGTGATAGCGATGCATAGTGTAACCCTTTGGTTGTTGCTATCATCGTGATGTAGGAACTGTCACATACATATAGGCACAGGGTTAACCTTGGAAGGCCATGTTGTGCTTTAATGTACTATATATGCCATTTGTTGTCATGATGCATGAATGCAACCCTGGCCAGGAATACATGAATGCATCATGATGGCCCCTTTCTCAATCGTGTGGCAACCCAATGATTTATTTGACTCGGCAGTGCTGAATTGGTGCATCATGACGACAAAGGGTATATACAGCACTATGCAGTCCTTAAAGGGTTAAAGGTTAAGGGGTTGACACTGGGAGCTGCTGATCCCGTATGGTAAATCATTAATTAGAGAGGGTACATGAGGTAAACAAGAAATGCTTTCTGTGTAAATTGGATATGTATTTTGACATGTGTGCGTGAGCGTATACCTGACATTTCTGGGTGTATGTCGTGCTCATTTCCTAGAACAGCACGCAGGGCATCAAATCAGTTTTGTTATATTAGACTGTCAGCATTGTACGGTATCATTATTGTCACATATATAGGGTTACATATGAACAATGACAGGTATATAGGATGGAAGCTTTACTCGGTGCTGTTTTGAAAAACAACCGCTGCTAAGCCTATTAACCTTCTTTTGATATGACTTCTTTTTCATTCTAAACCCAACGGTGATAATGGGATCAGTCGCTAATGCTATGTATTTGTCGCATTCTATTAATTTGAAGGGCCCCTGACTTGTAATCACTACATGCTTGTAATGTCTATCTTTATTACAAGAAATCAAAGGTTGAAAATGATCAGGACAAAAAAACAGTGAAACATAATTGGGCCTGCTGTACCCTACAAAGGTTGGTAGACTGAGGTAGTATTGGGGTGCAGTGCACGGGGAGGGGGAGGGGATCCACTGTTGATCCACTTCTCGTCGTTGAGAGAGTTGCAACGGGATTAGAAACAACCTGCTGCTGCCACCTCGTGGTAAGCCTAAGTACTATTGGGGTTTAGGCATTTAAAGGGCGATTGTGACGTCACAGCGTCTGTTGTCTCTAATCGGTAAAATGCACGTGGTGACACTCTGCATATAAAGATACCTCTCTGGTACCTATATATATTAAAGAAATTGAAGTTCAGTTAAATGCAGTAGACACTATATTCTACCCCTCAACTCTCTACTGTCACCTGAAATTGATAGATATAGTCTTTTCCTGGGACATTTTCACTGTGTAATCCCTAATTCAAATAGCAGCATGCCAATATATAGGACGTAACAGAAACTAAAATAAAAAGCTACCACTAAAGGGCTTGTACAACGGATCCAACTTGTGATACATGTACATAGGCATTATGGGCCTTTGACAAAGCTCACTTCTAAATGTTGTAAGTAGTCCTTTAATATCTGTAATATCCCTTCATATCTACATCAGTTATGACTTTCACAGGGTTCTGCTAGAGAAGGGGTTTCTACTTGACGTACCTGTATTAGAGTATAAGGAGTTAATTACGTCACGTACGTCATGACTGCTACAGGCGCAGCAAATACAGCCCCATTCCTCAACTTCTCTGAGTCCTTTCCAATGCAAGACGGCGACCTACTGCCCCCCTCCCCCCTGCCTCAGATGCGGCACCACCCCAATGTGTGAAAAACAATGCCCCCAGCGACATCACAAGGAGTCGCTCACTTGCATCCCGTCTTGCTGAGCTGCTCGCCACCTTTCCCGCCTCTCCCTGAGCTGCTCCCCGGGTTGCCGCCCACCTCAACCCGGCAGCCATCTCGGTTGCCGCCCATGTCGCTCCTCCTCGCTATAACCCTTTAAGGGCCGCATAGTGGTATTATGATTCATATATGCAGCGCTGGCGAGTAACTCGTCAGTGCTGCATTCAAGCATCATGCCGACACTACGTGGCTGATAGTATACACTCCTGAACGGTCGGCATGATGCATTTATTGCAACCCTGTGGAGTACACTCGCCAGGGCTGCAGTAATTGCATCATGGCAACCAATAAACTACAAAATGTAGCACATTAAGGACTATGCGGACATTAAAGGGTTATCTCTCCCTTTCTACTGCCCAGGAGGCCCATGAGGAGCGAGTAATTAAAGGGTTACTTTTCTGTGTTCTCTGCGTGGTCCACCGCCTCTTGTGGGGTATGCATTTGTGCTCAGGGGGGAAACAAGAAAAGGAAATATTAGGAGGGCGGCCCTGTGAAGTGCACCCACAACATAGACGGTTTTAAAGGTGGCCCCGGCTCTTTCTTATGAATGGGATCATGGAATTCTCCTCAAGGACTAGAGAAGAGAGCATTTAGAAGGGTTTCTTATGTTTTCCCCCTTTTAGTTATCTCCTCCTCTGTTTATTCTCATATCGCCATTGCAGCAAAGGCATTAAGGTGGGTTGGAAATGACATAGAAAAGTAAATAGGAAATGTGATATCCTTCCTTTGTGTTCGGGGATATCAGCAATGAAACCTTAATATGTGAGAGCTATTAGAGTATACAATACTTTCATTTTGTCATCTATGTCCATGTCTATATATAGCTATATATGCGCTGTATTTCTCTTATTCTTACAATACCCAATTCCCCAGGCTATCTAAACCCTATTTCCCCCTAAAGGATGTTGATACAGAATACTTCTGACAACCACAATAAAAAGCAATCCTCACATCCTCATATCGTTACCCCTCCCTTGTTATCTAATCATGTGGCTGAGATGATATCCAGTTGTTTTATCCTTTTCTCCATAGAGGTCATAAAGTGATTTTCTGTCATTATTATCACTGCAGCTTTTTGTCATCATGTTAGAATCGGGAATTTTGATTATGGAACAGAAGTGAGGTGATATTAGGTTGGAATTAATTGAAGCATGATATAAAAGGGTTTTTCGTGCTAAAGGCTGTGATCTCTATAAACCAGGTATTCAGGTTACATGTGTACACTTCCCGTTTTAAGCTTTATGAAGGTGATGCACTGCTCACAGGCTTACAGTAGGTAATATCTACAGGTTTGCCTTTTATCTCTTTGATATAAGATTACTGTCCTATGTGTAATTAATACATTTCATTGTCTATGCAAGCAAAGCTCCAATGTGTATCAAAGAGAAATTTACCCCTATATTAAAGGGTTTCTGAAGCTGCCTTTGATAACTATGATTGGCTATATTACGAATGGGATATGATATATAACCCTTCGGTCCAAATAATCTAACTTACAACGGCGATACACAACATTTAAAGAAAATTGCATTTGTTGATAGATAATCCAAATCAAAATGTATAGATTATATTGTACTATATTTAAATGTTAAATGTTAAAATGATATTCAGGATGAAATTAGATAAAGGTAATATACTGTGTTTATATAAGAGCACCTGGGAATCGCAGTGATTGCCTGTACCAAACATATCACCTCACCGCACACATAAAAAAAGAGAATAAAAGCGATAACATCTAACAGGAACTGGGTAGACTTTAAGGGAACTGCTCTATTTTTGTCGCCGTAAACATCCTTGGAGCAGGAAAGCCCCCGTCCGTCATGTGATTCAGGGAGGAGTGATTCCGGGAAGCACGTTACTGGGCGGTGGACGGGAGGAGTGGGTGTGAGCACATTGTTGTCAGGCCGTGAGCTACTCACCAGCAATGGGACACTGCCACGCCATCTTGTGTCAACCACGGAAACTACCTTTTATGGTGGTGCCCTAGTGTCCTCGTTGTAGGATACGTGAGAGGTGTGCCGTTTCATGCTCTATACCAGTATATGGAGGGACATAATGGTAGTGGGGAATTCCAGGTTATATTATATCACAGTGATTTAGGCCAATATGCATTCTACACAAAAGCAATGCAGGGCATTCACATGGTAATATGCTGTAGGCTATATTTAATGATTTCATCAATATTGGTAATATTATTGGTTAGTTTTGTTAAGTTGTGAGAGATTATTTCTCTAATATCCATAAGGAATGATATAAGAGACATACCTGCCTCAAGAACACAGCAATTATCTGTATCGTGTAAACATCCCTGTTGTAAGGATTGTGTGGTATAGATTTCCCCCCATCCCGCCACACACCAACCCCCCCCCCCCCTACGGTCCTCACACACTTTTCTCAATAATCCCGATAACGTCGTAACGTCGTTAAAGACGTTAACGACGTGCCGGGTTGCCATGACAACCAGTTGCGCTGGTACCTGGCGACGTGCTGTGAATCACGTGTCAAAGGGGGCGGACCAGCTGCAAACATTCCAGGAACCAGCGAATTTCCGGTTAGCACCCCCCTCCCCCCCCCCCCCCCACACACACCCCATTCAGTCCCCTCTCAACACCCCCCCCCCCCCCCCCCCACGCCTCCCCTACCACCACCACGCTTGCCTGTAATTCTGCAATTCATCCAATGAATCCTGGAGTATTTTGTGCTGAGATTAGGCGTTTTGCTAATAGTATCCAGACCCCACACCAGGTGGCCAGGCCCACCATAACCATCAATCCCAACAATCCGCACACATTTTCACCACTTTTTAGGACATGCTGAGCATCTTAAAGACGGTTGTTTTGAGCACTATTTCTCTGCATTTCTCCATAATTTCCCTCTTGCATTCAGATTCATGCAGCAGGGCACATTGAGAGATGGCTGTGGTTGTTGGTTAAAGGAATTCATGAGCAGCTCCGCAATCTGCTCACAGGTGCTCAGTTAGCTCTGGAATGTGCAGAATATCTCACCCCGCCAAATGAGTTGCTCCTGGAGTTGCTCCCAGGGTTACCAAAGATGAGGAAATATGCCCAGTGCAGCAATTCATGAAAAACTTAAAATTTTAATATCTTTCTAACCGGAAGGAGCTAGGAGTAGTGAAAGTAGGAGATTGTGGTGCATGTTGATTGTCATTTGAAAAGGTAATCGTTGAAGGGGTCCTGGAAAAACAAAACAGATTTCTGAAAGGAACGTTCAGAGAATTTGACAAAGAATGGGATTACATTAGACAGAACTTATTGAAATTTAATGCAGTAGCCGTGGTGTTAGAGAGGAGGAAGACAACAGAGGAATGGCCAATGACTTGTTCTTTTGCCTTATATACATTGTATATTCAAACTATAAGATGAGGTCTAGTGTTACCTGATTGTTGTGACACAAGAAGGCACACAAGGAGACAGAGACTGATTTAGAATGAATTTAAATAAAAGTGAAAACAGAACAATAAGGCTCAGGGTGCAGCAGGGAGTGGGAAGAGACAAGACACAGGAGAAGATGCCTTAACAAGAGACGCTGCATGGGTGGGAGGGAGGGGGAGGGGGCATTAAGGTGGGGATCAACAGGTTGCTGGAGGTAATTTGCTGTAATCGAATATTGAGCATTGTTTCTCCTGCTGGTGAGTGGTTGGGAGGGTGGGAGGTGATTTGGGGTTGGGGGGGGGGGGGGTATCAGCCTACCGGGTCTCTCGGCAGGATCCAGTATCCAGGCTACTTAAACCCGACCGGTAAAATGGCGCGACGTCTAAAACCACTACTTGACAAATGCTCACTTGAGACAGGCCATGAAATGTTAAACGCGCGAACATGCCTTCTAAAACCTTCACCCCACTCCCCTAGTAGTTTCCGCTAACTCATTTATTATCGACTCAACTTTGGGATTCTGACTATTTTCTACCACCCAACCACGGCTCTATTTAAAATCCTTCCAAATCCACGAGCGCCCAACTAACTTTTCACATTTGAATTCATTTGCCAGAAAGGTTTTGAATTTTAATGATAACTAGATTTTTGCGGCGGTTGGGAGGTGGGGATGGGTCGGGGGTGGAAAGATTGGGCGCTGGAAATCTGGAAAACAATCGGCCCTAAACAGACGCGCTTAATTTTGGTGAATTTCCTTGACAATTGAATCAAAAATTCATATCCTAATTTGGAGACTTCTTTTAGCATGGGCTGGCTGGTCCATGACGTCGCAATGAGGAGGTGTGGGTGTGTTGGAGTGGGGGGGTGTTGAAGGATGGCAGAGGTGCAGGGTGGGAGGGCGGTTTTTGGGGACACCCAGTGACGTCACAGACCCACGTCCTGCGCGCGCAGCATGTATTGAGGCCCCGGGCAGACGACTCTCGTTTTTGGCGGGAACCCTGGGCGCGATGCAAGAAAGCCCTGAAATGCAATATTGTGGTCGTTGAATGATGCGCACCAATCAAATCTCTAATTACGCTCGCTCGACCGTGGCCCCACCTTGCGCGATAATCAGGGGAGATTTTTGAGCGGGAACCAGAGACGCCGGACCAATTGGATTAGATCTTTTAAGACGATTGCGTAATTCACGCGCTTTTCTTTGCGCGGCATGGTGGTGTCGTCTGCTCGTGTTCTGCGGATGATATACGGGAGGGGAGGGGCGTGGTGGGTAGGGTATCGGTAGGCAGGTGGGTGGATGGGTGTGTGGGCTTCTTTAGAGTATCTTTCTTTAATAGCGTTGCGTGGTTAGCATGCAGGGTAGGAGCTACTTAGCATTAACATAAAGACTCTATACTCATTGGTATGAACAGTCACAGGGGCGAGAATATGAGAAGGCTGTACATAGAGAGGAGTAGATGGACAGCCACCATGGAGGAAACACTTTCTTCAGCCTTAATATCAGGATGCATCTGATAATGTTCGGAAAACACAAGCTTGTCCTTTATATACCTGCAGTATTAAATGCAGGTATTCGCCCTTAATAAAAGCACTGCAAAAAAAGACCCAATACCTGAATCAGTTCCATCATTACCAACCCCATCCGCAACTCTCTCTAGCAGCTCCACCGCCCTAACCTATCACTAGTCCCATCACCACCGGCTCGCCAAAAAATACCAAAATTACTCTGTATTTTTTAAGGCTCAATGATGGTCGTCGTGTGAGCCCCTTCCGCCCGCCGTGGAGGAGGGCGCGTCCATGGGCCGCCATTTTTGCAGGGCTTAGTTCCTGGAGTAAAACGTTGGCTAGGTCCAATCAGGGAATTTGATGGTGGTCGAGCCAGGGCTGCAACATTAACCCCCTCCTCCCGTCCACCACCACCCACCCCAACCACTCTCAGTCACACCCTCAACCGCCCCCACCCAAAACCTCCTGGGAGACTCGCGCCAGGTTCATAAAGACCATGATAGATGGCGCTCGAGTCGCACTGATTTTCGTGTTTTGGCCATGGAACTATTTTCTGTTAAACTACTCCGCGGGGACTGGCGGAGTGACACGGTGGTAAACAGATAGCGATGGAGACACATGGGCCGAGTGCTAAGAACTGATGGAGACAGATGGAAAGGGGCTGGATAGGGATAGGCATTCTGATAGATAAGAACTGACAGAGACAAATTGTTAGCAGAAAAAAGAGCAACTAAGAAAGAGCAAGTTTGAGGAGTTTTCGATTGATTAATCATCCTAGCATAATTATCACATGTGGTCTTCATGAGTAGAACTCAGCAGTTGGCTTTGATATAGAATGTTGATGGTTGATTTTATTCATTCAATTTCATCTGGATTAACCATCCCCCAGGTGTGGTTGCAGCGAATACCTTGAGAAACTGTCAAGGCACCCCCACTTCAACACAGGGCCCACCACTCCCCCTGCTGCCGACACGTTGTCCTCTCAATAGGCCCTCACTATCACCCAACCCCAATAACCTTGGGAAATGTTCATAAATTACCCCACCAGCAAGGGGGTGTTTGGACAAGTGGGGTTGGTTTTGGTGACTATACATGTGTATAGAGTAATCTAGCAGAATTAGTAACAGGGGGTGCGGATGTTTTTTTTGAAAAAGGGCCCCAAAATTAGTGACATTATTTGTGAACGTTCTCCTACCCCTGTCCTCAGAAGGACATGGGGCTTGGCACTTGTCACATGTTGAACATCAAGTGTCCTCCAGGTTGCAAACACACACCCTGCACCCCCCCCCCCCACCCCCACCCCCTCCCAGTAGTCAGGGATGCAGAGATGCAGCCTCCAGGTTCCCCACACTCTCACACAAAAGCAGCAGCCAAAAGAAATTGTTGGTGAAAAATGATCTTGGGTAATCAGTCATTTTAACGGCATCCCTCCTCTCCTGTTTGCTGCTTCTCCCGTTCACTTCTCGGCTCCTTCTCATCCCAGGTCCATCCTTCTCTAGGAAGGGGGCATTCTCTCCCTTCTTCTGTTTCTAGTCCAGCGCTTCCCCCTTGTTCACAAGCATCCCTATCCCTACCTATGCTATCTAATCTGTTGCTGTAATATGGTCACCCCCCCCCCCCCCAAAAAAAAAAAAAAAACACCTTCCTGTAACGTTATTGGCAAATATGCCCTGTAAGCAGTATAAGGAAATGCATACTTGTTCAGGGCGTAGTACACCATGTGTATATAGCAAAGCCTTTCTGGCGTCCAGTAATAAAATACATGTAGTATGGATGGGATATATCAGATTCCTGCTATATTGCTATAGGAAGCGAGGAAGAGATACCAATATGATTTGTATCCAGGGCCCTAGTTACTGTCTGCGGTCACCGAGCTCTCCACTTTAATAAAGTCTATAAATACCCTAAAATTTATATGAGCAGTAACACTGCACATAGATACATGTATAATATTTCACACTTACACATTCTAAGGAGAGATTCATAAGTGATTAAAGGGCATATAATATCTAACACGTATATATATGGGGAGAGACTCTACAGTGATTGAAGGGCCGAGGCGGAGGTGGGAATAGTCGTAGGGTGGGAGGGGATCTATTGTAATATATGCCAAGATGGTTTGGTGCATGCTGAAGCAGGGTGAGCAGGAGGTCACAGATGTAGGTCAGCGGTGAGCTGCTCATGTCGGTGTTGTTCTGCCCACACTGATGGTGATAGGTATATCATTTCCACCTGGGCTGGTTGCTGATTGAGCTACCTACCTCTAATGACCTGTTACCGCCGGGGGTAAAGCAATAAGCTGACAATGCATGTGGCCGCCAGGCAGGAAACATATCCACTTAGTGGTTCTGGGTTTAAAAAGACAGGTAAAGGTCGTCACCTTCTAACACCTTACCGTGCAGGATATGTGGAGGGGAAATGGGGATTTTCTAGGTATCGATCACATTAGGTAGCCGCCATACTCTGGGGTAATGATATAGTTACTGGAACAGCTCTGAGTTAAAACAGTTATGGGTTAATCCCATATTTACTGGAACAGCTCTGGGTTAATCATATATTTACTGGAATAACTCTGGGTTAATCTACATTTACTGGAAATATATTTTAATTTCCTTGAAAACTGCGGTAGAGGTGAAGTTTGGGTTAATTCTATATCAAGTATTACTGGAATAGCTCTGGGTTAATTACATTTACTGGAAAAATATGTTTTAATTTCCTTGAAAAATAAGGTACAGGTGTAGTTTGACAGCTACACGCTCTTGAGAAACATCAACTGTTTTCTCGGTGCTCATTCTATTAAATGCTCCCCTCTTCTTCCAGTGGCAGTACTCGTCCATATTGTACTAATCCATTACGTTGTAACGATCCATAGATATTACTCGTTATAATCATAAAATATTATTCTAAGACATGTCCTCTTGTGTCATTTCAGATCTTGCTCGTACCCTACAACGTGTAGCCGAGGCCTACCCAGGCATGCAGCATGTCGGGGGCCGGTCAACACAAGGTGATGGCCCACGAGCTCGACCTGTCCTGTATCTGCGATGGCAACATGCTCAAACTCATCACCACCCATGCGCATGCGCTGGGTGTGCCTGATGAGTATGTCTTCTTCCCGCTGCTATCATGCGTGGCGGGGATCATGGGACAGAGCGAGATAATGGTCAACGAAGAATGGCGAGAAAAATGTGTAATCTGGTGCGGGGTGATCGGGCGACGAGGCTCGCGACGCACATCGACGCTGAACCGTTTCGTCAGTGCATCGATGACGCTCAAGGCTGCCAATATGGCGACGGAGGTGCACGGCAGGCACCATTTGGACTCTCTTCCCGAACTGGATGAGCTGAAGAACGATGTGCATCTCAATACATTGTTCCACGAGGACCTTGCGCATGTCTTCGACCTGCTCGGGAAGGACAATCTACACTCAGGTATCAACCGCATGAAGCGATTGTATGACATGAATATGAATAGGTCGCCAACAGCCAATCTCAATATGACAGGTTTTGTTGTGTCCAAAGACATTTATTCTTTCCTGCAGAAGGCCCCAATAGAACTGACATCCAGGCTACTGTTGGCCTGGCCCAAGCCGGTGTTATTTTACAGTCGAGATTACCGGGTGCCCATGCCGGCCAACACGCCTTCACTGCGTGATGTCTTTGAGGTGTTGTGGTACAAGCACACCGAGCCGCGTGTGTACCATATGAAGAACACGGCCAAGGCCCTGTTCCACCTCTACTCTGACCAGTACCTGGAGAAGATCCGGGAATTCGGCGATGAAGAGTCCAAGTATTGCCATCTGAGCAAGGCTCCCGCGCAATTGGCCCGAGTTGGTCTCGTGCTATCTGCCCTGCGGCAGGCCCTCAAAGTTGTTGTCTACCATGAGGAGATGGCGCAAGGCAGCTGGAGCCTGGAGATCAATGAGGAAGATATCGAGGCGGCTAAAATTATCATGGACTACGTCCTTGTAACAAAGTTTGCCATCCTACGTGAGGAGTTCCGGGAGTTCCTCGAGCGCCAGCATTCCATGTCCAGTGCCATCTGCATGAACATGATAAACATCAACTCACAGCACATGAACTCACACCAGGTCAATTCGCACCAGGTCAATTCGCATCAGGTAAACTCGCACCAGACGAACTCGCACCAAGGTGCAGTCTACCAGAGCCCCAGTAAACGTCAACGTCTATCCGAAGACTCCTCCAACAGTTCCTCTCCCGTGGAGGATAAAGGTTCAGAAGGGTCCAGCCATGTCCCCATGAAGCTTGTGACCTCAGCAGGGGCACATGTCCCCACGACGCTCCCCTACCATATGTCGGCCTCCACTGTGGCCAACATGTTCAGGAACATGCCACCACCACCATTGCTAGCATCCCCTCATGGCATGCCACAACAGTTCCGTGCCATGTCAGAAACAGAAATGCTGGCACGCATGAATGCTAACCTCTCCCATGGTGATGGTGCTATCACTCCAGGCAGCCATTCTGGAGACACACCGAGTACAAGTGCCACAACCTATACAAACGGCAACACGCCCACAGCAAGCAGTGCAGCCCTTGCCAAGCATGAAGTCGACACAAGGGCCTTCTTTTTCCGATCCTCACTAGATCAACCGCTTGGTCTTTTCTCAGAAGACCAAGAAAAGTTTGTAGAAGAATACGCCGTCAAGCTGAAAAAGTTGATTGAGTTCCGTATGGATTATCGCATATCCCCAAGCACATGTGCCCAGCGACATCTTATCCCACCGCTGTCCAGATCAGAGATGCTCAAATATGATACACAGACCAAGTACCCCGTTCAGGTAGCCAAGGAATTCCTCATCAAGGTGGCACAGCTTGGCTTCGGCTCTATAGAGACAGTAATTCATCCGGCGAACAAGAGGCGTTCCAGCTTCTTCCAGAAATACCCCTTTGAACAGTTGACGACTGATTCCAAGGCAATCCTGGCAAAACTGCACGTATCCGAGGCTGACTACATGGCCGCTTTCATGCCAAGCGGTGGCCGCGATGCTGTCTACGGCTTCCCATACCCCGGTGGTCACATGTCGCCACCTGAAGGTGGACAGTACCCACCCACCCATTATGGTGATATGACACCACCGAGACCTGGGGAAGCTGCTCATCACCACCCGGGCAACAGTAGCACACCCAGTAGCACGGGTGGCGCAACCGGTGGCCATCAACAGGTCTCGGTCGGTGCCGAGGGAAGCCAGATAGCAATCGAAGCCCCCCCTAGGCAGGATGGCCGGGTTCTTCCCGGCCCGGATCACCTTTTGCCACCTCTCCCCAAGACAGAGCCCATGGACATGCATGACAGTGAGGACTCGCATCTCTAGGCGACACAGTCTGACGCTAAGCGTGGCGCTCGAGATTGACACCAAGCCTCACCACTATATGACAGTTACAGTAAGCTCACGATAACAGGGCTTAGATGATGTCATCAACTCAGTGCTGGAAAGACCGTAAATGATGTTGTCTAACGTCGTTAGGCTTTCTCATTTTGATACGATGCGACATCGTGTACAAACTTATCAACTAACTCAGCGTGGTTTGGCAACACCACCACACCGTATGTCTTAACATTTCAACGAAATACTACAAGTGACAATGAAAAACTTCAGGATGACACCAATGACAGCACTGAGGAAAAGAAGATTTGGTGACATTTTAGAGACAAGGTGACGTGTTAGTGACAGCTTGGCGGCACATAGGCGACAGCATGAGCTGCCTGGAGACCACAAGTCCCCACAAGTCCATCCATGAACCAAAAACAGTGAGCCTGACTTGGTGTAGAGTAGTAGTAGCACTTCAGTGAACTCTCCAAGTGGCATGTGACTTGTATAGGCTGAGAGAAGGAGGCACTCTCGGTGGGTCACAGAACGGTTTCTCAGAGGACAAACGTTGTAATAATAAAGAAAATATACAGACAGTACAAACATTGTAAACAGTACAGACACCCACACATGCTCCCCACATGAGAGATATTAACTGAAGGTAGTGACATTTCACTTACAACATTCTCTGCTGCTCAAATGTGCCACATACATCCATCTACGAGGGTCTCTATTTTCATGACGTTTGATGTTCCTGTAGATGGGTCTGAAGTGTATATCTGAGTGCAAAGTTTTTGATAAGTGGTATACAGATAATGTACACAGAAAAAATATTAATGAGGACTACAATGACGATCTCTCTGTCGACCTGAGTGTGAAATCTGCCAAAACTGTAAATTGTTCCCAAAGCATCTAGAACGAAGAAGATCCAGTTGAATGAAGGAGTTTGAAGAGTCTTCGAGTTGGTCAACGAGCTGTCGAAACCCGAGAGTAGCCAAGGCCACCTGACCTGCATGGCCTGCTCTCGCTTTGAGCTGCTCATATTAAAGGTAAAAAAAAGCGCAGCTCCTCCTTGATGGTGTAAAGATTGGTGGTCGACAAGTCATTACTTTTATATCAAATTGGTTTCCATATAGGTAGTGACCCGTGTGAGTCGAAATAATGTTGATGAACATAATGATTGTACTGATTTAGTAAGGGAACAATCTCTCTTCAATGTAATTTCACCACGTGAAAAAGGTCCTGTCTCAGCATTTGTGAGTAAAAGAAGTGAATGTAAGGGACACAAGTGTTTACTGAGCATTACAGTTCTGAAAACATCCAGAGATGAGTGTGTTATGCAATATTTTGGTAGTTCCTTTGGTTTCAGTTCTAGTGTGCAGATTTGTCCACAAATTCACTTCAGTTTAGTGATTTCTTTTTCACAAGTGTGCAAGGTTATCTGTTATTTTTCTAAGTACCAGGTGTAGTTCAGGGATAAACTTATACCCATAACAAGTAGACTCTGTTTAGCAATGCAATGGGCACTAACACAGCAGTAGCAATTGTCAATCCAGGCAGCTAGAGAAGTATTCATAAAAACCAAGAAAACTCTTTGTATCATTCATATTATTATCATTACTACTCTGGAACCATTCAGGGCTTTTGCACATTATGTTTTGCAATCACTCCTTTCACCTCGTATTATTTGGATAGGATTGGAGCAGCAGGCAAGAGAATCTAAAGCGACTGGAAAAATGTGAAGTAATTTTTTTTCTGAAGAGAATCTTGGTCATTTTGAAAGATTTCTTTTTTCATTGCATTGCAATGTCGTTAGTCCCAGTGTGTATGGAGACAATGTATTATTTATTTGTGTGTTATGTAACTAGTTGTTATATTTTTATGCGTCACTGCGCACCTGGTGGGTGTTTTTACAAGTGACAGCAGCTGATGCCTGAAAGCAGGCAGTTGGTCACCGAATATAGTGCAAAGGAAAGCTACTACGTTGCTGCCATACCATTCTAAACTAAGACATGCAAATTCACCATGGTATATGTATCTTTGTATATATGTATCAATATTCCAAAGGCTCATTCCATGCACACATCAATTCAGACTAATGCCAATTCCAAGATTTCCCTTTTTTTTTAAAAGGCATTATTATGTTCATGTTTTTGGTAGGTCTTCATAGCAACTTCACAGGGGGACCCTGGTTGAAATTATCTCCATCACTGACAATATGATAACCTTTTTGTAGCTTTGATTCCTGATAAAAATGGAAAAGTATATATATTTAAAAAAATTAATGTTCGGATTTGCACCCGGTCACAGAATCTTCCAGTGCATTTTGAAAGGCAGCACCTATTTGTTTGCAGACTTGCATACATAATGTCTTCTCAAGTGTCAAATGAGGAGGGCTATATTATCATCTTCAAAACCAGTGGAAGGGAGTACATGGAATAACTATATCAGCAATGACAATTCAATCACATATATAAACTAACACAAAACCAGTCAACATACGGGTCTTTTCGACAACGTAGATGGCACTCAGGTACTCAGAACAGTATCGACCAATCGGAAGCGAGGTCAGGGAACTAACTAGGTCATGAAGGTATTAATATCGAGATGATGAGAAAGAATGTTTGCGGCCATCTTGAAAATAGTCCCGAGCTTTTCTTGTCGGCTCCGGGTTATCATTTTTGATGGTTCTTGATCGAGGGAGTTCTTACTATACAGATCCTTTCCTTTTCATTTTGTACATGCGTAGTGATAATATTTCTCATACCAAGGGGTGGGCTGTGGAATGTAGATGATAATGATGCTAGATATTGTTCGGTGTGGTTTCGATCCAAAATGTGGTTGATTATGAATAATTAATTATCAATGATAAATGACTACTGATGATGTGAACTCTTGAAGTTGGCAAGCGACAACATATATGAACGCTGCGCTTTTGCTGGATGGAAGAATGAATAAGGAGGTATACGTGTGTACTATTAAACATAAACTGCCATGTTAGCGTGACCTGATTATTAATTAGGTCATGGCACATGCGCCTTGGTAGATGTAGGTCAATCAATTAATTACTCTTGTCAACGGTCAGTCTCACAGGTCAGGGGACCACTTCCATATGTGGAGAAGGATTTGTACCAAGTGGCCAGTCTTACTGTAGACCCAGCCTTGCATACAGTCCAAATGTGTTATAATTCTTTGTCGGTTCTCCCATTGGCTTCCCGCCTGGATTGACAACACGGGGGTTTTCGGGATTCTCTTTCCATACACGAAGTGAAATACCGTGTGAGTAAGTGTTGTAGTAATTTTCTTTGCATTGCTTGATAAAATGAAGTTGATTACGAATGTGTAATGAATTGGCCATTGACTATCGACTTAAGACAGTCAAGATGGAGAGTTAGCAATGGAGGCTCAATATGATATTGAAACGATTCTTAATGTGTTAAAAATGTTACAAGCACACTCTTATATGTGCAGTACATCTAGATGTTGCAGCTATATTAAATGTACGCCGGTTTCATTTGAACTATTTTTCGCCTTTTAAATACCTTTGTTGAAATCTGTTGCTGAACTCAGTTGCCATTTGCATCCACCATAACTATATTTACCCTTATACTCCAAGATGAGATCCGTTGCCATAGTTTCACATAAGTTCGAGCTATTACAATTATATTAATCATGTCCAAAGACCATTGTCTCACAACAGACCGTTTTAGAAGAAACAGCAATATCCCCTTCTTCACCTGACTTTTGGTATTTTCCATGCTGATAAGAGTGTCTATTTTGAAGGGTGAATGTTGACTATTAAACTAAGGGGTCTTTGGCCGACACTGAATATAGTGAGTAGTACTTGGATGTTACCATTGTTGACTGGTAAAAGCTATAAGGGTGGATGATTCTGGATGGTGTACATGTACTCTGTTACTTTGAACTTTCCTGGTAGAGGGGAAAAGGTTTTAAATGTGCGGTTCTCCACCAGTTTTCTATAGCTCAGCATACACTGTATAAGTAATTATTAACTCTTGAATCAAAAATCCTGTAAAGCAGTTTAAATATGCTTTCCCTTCTTTGCAAGGGCACAGTAGTGGCTTCTAACAAGGGAAATCCACTCTTGTTTATTAAGGTATATTGGAATATTGTGTTATCATTAATATTATTTTGATAAGTTGGATTTAATGCGTTTACCTCATTTTCCTTTTTACACTTGGCCGCAAGGATTTTCCTTTTCTGCGTATGTGCTTGCCCACTTTAGACTGCTCGATTGGGTTCATGAATACCTTTTGACTAAGTTGTATTTGTTATTACCTACTAATCGTTACACGAAAGGCATTGTATATCACATGTATACCATGTATGTAAAGTAATTCACTTAGCAGCCGCATAGGGGCCCCATAGTAGGTGAGCCTCTAGATAGAGCTCTGGACTCAGGAAGTATTTATTTTTTACTGACCCGTATGGTGCGTTCAAGAATGGAACAGAAGACAAAAGGTATCATACTTTAGTGGTTAAGGTAACTCCTGCATAGACACTACTGACATTACTGAAACATGGCTGTCCACAACTATGTCACACACGTTAAATAACAGACAAGGAAATATTTCGAATTTCCACTTAACAAAAAAATACAAAAGTTTCATTGCAAATACATCCATGCTGGTTCAGTGTGCCATATTGTGTCAACTATCTTTTTGGTATATTAAAAGAACAAAAAGGGAAATTGAATGTATTTAGATAGATTGTATGTCCGAAATTCATGTGACTTTTTGCATTCGAGGACCAATTTTGTTACAAGCAGAACGAAAAGAAAATCAATCTCCTTATGCTTTCTTGATGTGTCTGTTGTATTCCTGTTAGATAGTGCCATGCTCAAAACAACTTTTATCAGAAGTGCGACAGGAAATTGTATGTCACTTGCATTTTCTAAATATGCATTATACATATTATATTATACACAACCATTGTGGGACTAGTTTACCTTATGCCGTAACTGGTTTGACACCGAAAGTGGACAAAAGGAAGTGATCTCCTGTATTGTGAAAGTGTCTGAAGAATGTGGATACTTACTTCCGTTTTGGTACTTCCGGTTGATTTTCTCACCAGATGGCGTTGGGTGTACCATGTGGTTAGAATGTGTGACCCCACCCCCACCCCCATCAAAATGGAAAAGTTCTTTTGGCAGTTTTTGTCAGCACTACAGAGTCTATTAAGTTTTACCAAGCATCCCTTCCACTCCTTCCCTCAGCCAGCATTTATGCTATTCCTATTTGTATATTTTGATGAGAGAAAGAGAAGGAAATTCACAGACCAAAATGGAACATATTATTACATATACCCTTATTATAACCCCCACGATGAACTGGTACTTGCGAGTGTAGGACATGGTAAGTGTCGTAAACGGTGCTATTTCAAAACCCGATTTATCAAAGGCGGTTATAATCCCGACAGAAATAATATTAATAATAATAGAGAAAGGAAATTGTGGTGTATGAAAAGAAATATCATAATTATGAATAATATACACCCATATATATATATCCACACATATGTGTATTGTGTCCTGCACTCCAACCTGGAATGGTTACTTTTCCACTAGTATGTCACTATTGTCACTACATGGGCAGCAGCATATGAAAATATGATTTGTCATTTGTTACTATTATATAGTATGGATGAGAGGTGCTGGTCCATGAAGAGTTTGACACTTTTGTTCTTTGGTATCAGGAGGAAAGAAACATTAAGAAATGATGCAATATTGTAGTCTTTTTAAACAAATATGTATAATGATCCACTATATTAGGGCTGAAAGGGAAACAATGACACATATGAAGACAACAGAAATCCATCAATATTGTTTGCCACATCTTGAGTGAAGCTAGTATGTATAAAAAACTAAATGTCTCATTTTGCCAGACATAACGATGGCCATGTAATAGGAAAACTAGTCTGAAACCATACTACAAAGCGTCAGAGTTGTGTATGTTATTATAGTGATATATTCCCTTGTTTTAGCCATTTAAAAGACAAAGAGTAAACTGGGAGATATTTACAAATGTTGTGAGTAGAATTATACTGTTAGAGGTAAAACTGCCTGGGTCTTTTGTTAATCGAAAAGCCCACCCATATTCATCGTAGTCCAATTTTCAAAGATAGTTATACACACACTGAAGGCGAACCAATAGTTTGTGTAAATAATCCATCAGGTAGAATATACAACTTTTATTTTATTATTTTAGCAGGTTTTACTTTCTGTATGCACTACATACATACCCCACATACAAACCTTTAATAAGACAATTATACATATTATGCATTGTATACTCTTGTTTTGACCTCAATAGATTTACACAAACCTTGTTTTTTGCATATTATTGCAATAGTCTCATGAACGGTGAATTTGTTTGGTTTTTATTATGAAACATTGCTAAAATAATATTTACATGTATAGGAATTTATTGTGACTGGTACTAATCGAATACTTTGTTATTTCCTGTACATTCCCGCGCATGCGTGAAATAAGTGAGAGAATGATGACGCGTGCGCACTACTGCCAGATGAAATTGTGTTTCGTGGTTTAACATGTTTCACGTATTTAATATACATTTTCATGCAACGTATGACAGGTTCGTATTGTGGAAATAAATATATACGATGAAAAATAAAATCATCCGTGTTTTGACTTCTCACTGATTAGCTTCGTTATCAACCATAGTACTTTTTTCTCTCTGATAGCAAGCACACTATAGTATCACATTTAACTCCTCCAAATATAGCGTTAATAGTAGATCATTTTTGAAACAAGAATTACAAAATCAATACATGACACTTCGATCACTGTCCGTAACACTACTAAAGTGACTGACTACTTATCTGGATAAAACAGTTCATAATACTGATGTATTGGACATAAATATGCATTTCAACAAAACTTAAAAGTTGCCCCATACAGATAGAAAAAGAAACATCTAAGATAAGCTGAATCAATTAACTGTCTACTATTGGTAGAGATACGAAATGGTTTCTCTGAAAAACATCAGGCTACCCACAATTTTGAATTCCATAAAATTCATATTATGTATGTCCCACGAATTCTTGCCAAGCACGTTCATAAAAAAAATTCATATCTTATCCCGATCGTAGACATTTTGTCATAACACCGGGGATAGGCAGAATCTGAGCGTTGTAAGCAGATGATCATATGTAATGCGGATTCCACTCAAGTACATGTAGAAGTGCCCAGGTTTATGACAAAATGCAACTACCTATGTGTATTGCTATGTGCTGCAATGTCGAAGAGGTGCTTTTGATGTCCACTGAAGATATTACTCCCTTAACCCTTTAAGGATGGAATAGTGCTTTAACGTGTTACCGCCATGATGTATGAGCGCACCCCTGGCGAGTCCTGCATTCAATTGATAAAAGGTTAGGCCAAATAAAAAAAGATTTGTTTCAGGTAACATGGGAAGAAACTCTAGGGTCGGTAGGTCGGATTTTTTTCCCTTTTTTCTTTTTACTTCCCCTCTAAAATTGACCCAAAAAAGTGTAAAAATGGGTAGAATTTTTTCCAAAATTTTGTAGACCTAAAATTGACCCCAAAAAAGTATTAAAAAAAAGAATTCTTTAAAAATTGCATAAAAAAGAACTAGGATCGGCCCTGTTTAGATAGGGTCGGTCGGGTGACCTAAAACAAACTTTTCTATTTTGACCTTAATAGATTATGTTCAACCACGAAACACAACGAGCAACATTTGCATCATGACGCAGCAATGTAGTACTGGCGAGTAACTCGACGATGCTGCATTGGCGAATCATGCTGAGTCTTCGGAAGCGAATCAACTTCGTACAGTCGACATGATGCTTGAATGCAGCATCAGTGAGTTACTCGCCAGGACTGCATCCATGCATCAGGATGATAATGGGCACATCACCTTAAACCCCCAGCTCCCATATAAATAGCATTCACCTTGGGTATATGCAAATGACCTGTCAGACCATGGTTTGTCAGAGGGAGATGACATATTTGTGTATTGACTAGAATATAGCTACTTACCAACTCTATATTTTGTCATGGTAATTCATGAATGTTTGCTAAAGCAAGCTATACCAAAAGAATTGTAGATATGACACTTGAGTCAGTATAATACAGGGATACAATTCCAAGTGTATGTGCTGAGTGGGTGGTAGTGGCTGTGTGATTGACAGGTACCTTGTGTTGTTTTGTATACCTGGGGCACAGAAAGCATGGGGCTCAGGTCTGAGTACACCTCACAGGCCAGGACCCACACCTGGGCAGGCCTTATGACCTGTAAGTTACTGATGTGGTCACTGTACAGGTCTGCCCTCTGTGGAGAATTATGGCACTAAAGACCATTAGGACCTCCCCTCCCACTGCCCCACTGTGGCTAGTTACACACAGCACCTGTCTGTCACCTTACAAGCCACTCCCCTGGACCTTACTGGACGTGCAGTAAGATCTGCGGGTTTAAAAGGTTAGCGAGCGATTTTGTATGGCTATGGAGGCAGAGAAATCTGGCTGAGAGTAGGACTCAATATAATACTTAATTCAGTTAATGATATACAAGGTATACGTACTATCATAGTCTACTTTGTTCTCCAAGGCGTATAAAGGGCGGCATCTTGCTTCAATGCACTATCGGTATTGCCGGCTCTGGATTATAACTCGCCAGGGCTGCATTCATGCAACATGGGGCTGAGGGTCGGCCGGATGCACCAACACATTGCCAGCGAGTTACTTGGCCTGCATTGGTGCATCATGCCGACGATGGGCTATGTGCATGATACCTGCCTTATTACAGCCACCTGTTGGATCATCCTGAGAAGAGAAGCTCTTAGACTTGAGGATAATGAAACTATGTCACTGCATATACAACATATATACGAGTGGGCACTAAGACAGTGCTGCCCCCTATGTCACCTGTCGGACTCCTTCCAATACTCACCTTAGTCTTGTGGAGCCCTGCTTGGAGAGTGTGATGTACTATCGCCATCGCCCCACTGTGTAGTCCCCTACCCGTGCCCATTATAATTATTTGGTAAATATCTTTTTTTCAAACCTGAATTGTTCATACAGTAATACCATTGGAACATCATGAGGGACACTGCATACGACGACGACGATGACGACGACCATAACGATGCATGTGTTTTTTGTCCTCATGATACACCAATGCAGCACTGGCGAGCAGATTACTGGCGCTGTGTTGATGCATTCGGGAGTGTATCGACCCCGTAGGCTTACATAATATATACCACTATTGACGACAAAGGAATATAGGGCTCTAAGCATCACGAGCTATCGCGTCGTCTTAGAGTGGCTAAGCAGTGCATTCTTTCACCTAGTGTTGTCCCGAGTGAAATCGAAGTAGTATATAGCAAGGCTGAAATTCGCCAGGTCCTAAACTTTCATATTGAGGGAGCGTGGGCGTTTTTAGGTTTGCAATGGGATATTGGCTTTTTCGAGTGCAGTTGTCTTGAATTTTGATAAAGTCACTTGCAGAAGGTTTGATTTTGATATCCGCTATAACCTTCAACTCGGCCTTTAACCAAAGGTGCCTGTATTAGCGTTGATATTTCAGCTGGACACTACCATAGCCCTACTATGCCCTTTGTATTGGAATAAATCATTCGTACACGCGGCCATATAAGTTCTGTCCTCGGAATATCTCGTGCGATTTAGACAGGTACTAGACTCACACACGCCATGATGCGCCAGGAGCAAACTACGTTCTGTCTTCTGTCGAGAGGTCATTTAGTGTAGATGATCCGACAAGGAGACACAATAGATTAGAGTTGATATCCGGTTTTATTATAGCAGTAGGACATAGATAGATATGTACGAGAGTGCCACCTCACATGTATGTCTGCAGTAGATAGGGTAGCATGGCTAGTCCTATAGAGATGAATAGGAAGGCTAGTTCCTCCAGCATGGCTCCCGGCTCCTGGATGTATAAGACACCCTCTGGAGGAATCTGTCCTGTCAGGCTGAGAGCCAGGAGTCGTCCATCAGTCTATAAATAGACCGGTCCTCCTGTCACCCATCCACCCTGCGGGGGGCTGTGTGACAGGAGAGGAGGAACACCCTGGACACCTGTCACCACTCCTCCAGTATGTTTACTGTGAGTGTGCCAGGCTGTCCCGTTCCCTGTGGGTTTTCCCCACTCAGCCACTTGAGGGTACTTCCGGGTCACCCTGTGCGCCTCAGCTGGGGGCGCCAGGAGTGAGAGTGCATCTTGCAGGAGCGCATCATGTAGCCCCTCGACACTTCTCACTTCTTACGAGATTGGTATGTAGGCAGGAACAAGACAGTTCCCTTCCGTTTGTTCGCTGACATTCGCGTACACGCCCGGAACACCATGAGGAGACATAGTCTACCGAAGGATTAGCATGATACACCAATGCAGCATAGACTCCATACTGTTGAAATGGAATTATAAAATTTAAAAAAACCTTTACAATATGCCTTTTATGTTCTCACTTTGGAAAAAACCTTGATTAGAATTAATAGAATATGATTTGTTATCTGTCTGACATGTACTAGTATGCGACGATGCATGGAGATCATAATTGTCTCGTCTCTAGACTCAATATTCTCGGTTTTGAATAGGGCCAAAGAGAGGGTGAATTTTTGGTCAAACAATAAGATGCACACCTTCTTAAAGTATCCAACTCTTCTCAATATGGCATAAACAATTGTCAGACTTAAGGCCCTATATATAGCTTCTTTTCCCCTAGAAATACTCCAGTTATTACTCATATTGCCACAAACATGGTATATTTTATAGAGTAAGATTTGGGGACAAAGAAAATCAAGGATAAGGATTGTAATAAATAGGGCCAGCCACACTCCTATATAAAAGAATCGACTTATGTTATTGACATTGTAAAGGGATCTTGTATTCCATGCCCGAGTCGGCACCGAGAGCCCAGGCATGCCCTGAGCTAACAAATTGTGTGCTCAGAATGACTGTGTGGGAGACGGGAGGACAATGTTGATGATAAACGCATCTTTTCCGTCCCTCAAAGTGAAAGCATACCACTTCTATCACCGTCCAATCTTTGTGTAAAAAATGGTTGGTTATGGTGTCATTTCCATATACTACTTTTCGCAAATGTATATTCAAACATTTTTATTTTGTGTTTCTCTTATTGGAACAAGATTCAATGGTTAAACAGAGTTTTATGTACTCTTTTGCCCTAGGGCCAGAAAGAAAGTTGTTTCAGGCAACTTGATCCTAGATTTTAAAAACGGCCGACTCTAGCATCTTTTCCAATTTTTGGGAAATGTTTTTCCCTAAATGTTCATATTAATCTTTACTATATTTTAGCAAATATTTAGTCACGAAGAACAAGGTCCTATTGACCTCAGTAGCCCAAATAAATGCCTGACCTCAGGAAATTGCTTTTTAACAAGTAAAGCCAACAATTCGTGATATTCCTATTTATTGGAAGAATGAGTGAGTCACCCTGATGACCCATGAGTCAATGTGGCGATTCTTCACTCATTCCCAGTAATTTTAACAGTGAAAATAGACTTATACCTACTATAATCTTCAGGAGTATGTTGCCTAAAACAGACCTTTATTTTGGCCTAATGGGGAGTTAAATATCAAAATGGGTAAAGATATATTAAAGCACATCATGGATTAATGTAGAGACCCACTTCAGTTCAGGTGGGGAGTGGCTTTTGAAGCACCTTATAGATTAGTTATCATATCACCCAATAGGGGTCTCTACTGTGTTGGCCGGAGGCGGCACGTGGTTGGTCTAAGTGAATTTGTCTAGTTTTTATTGTCAGTACCAGGGTTTGTACACTCGGTGAAGATTCATCAACGGTGGAACACTCTCCTGAAAAGGATTTTCTTTTGAAAAGGAGAAATGTGGGTGACAATGGGCATCGTCTGAGTTTCCCACTCCCATGTTTCAAAGGAAATCACATACTTGTTTATAGTGTGTTTATATTACTATACAGGCATCCCGAAAACTACCATTGTGCGATTGATGGTAATGAATCAAAGGGTTTGATGCGTTAGAGGAGCTTTATTCATTTTTTTATCTGGCTTTGATAATTATGACAAAGGACTAGTGCATATGGTCCCACCTACGCATTGCTACCCAAAACCCAGCTGATGTAACGGATTCATTCTGGATCCTGAGGGGTTTGGAGAAGGATCGCGTCATTACAATAGATAGGGGTTCTCAAAAAGACGTTATGAATACAATGGAACCTCAATAAATCACCTTAAATTCTGCACTCTGTCCACATTTTCCTCTGCCGTGGGCCAAAAAGCAGCACTGTGGATTTTCGTTTCTGCGCAGGCGCACAAACCTCTAGATTACACAGAGAATGGCGGCGGGGCGGTCGGAGGATAATTGTGTGTCGCAAGACACTTCTGATTTTTAAGAAAAAAAGTTTGCCACCGTTGATGAGGGAAACTTATCCCTTTTGGAGGGAGCACATGGAGATGGGTGCCCAGGGTTATTTTGGGGGTTTATTTTAATGCTGGAGTTTTAGCTTACACCATCTTTTTAGGTTTTCTTTGGATGGAGCCCATTTCGCCAGGTCAAAACATTGCTACAACTTCCGGGGGCCTGGTTCAAAAAAACCTGATTGCTGTTAGGTGAGCATTCATGGAGGTGGTGGAAGAGTGAGTCCGTGTGTTGAGGTATTTATGTATGTGTAGGTTTTAACTATCCAAGGGCTGCATAGTATTGTGGTGCATTAATACACCTTGTATCGTCATGATGCATCAATGCAGTCCTGACGAGGCACTCACCAGTGTTACATTCAATCATGCATCATGCTGACCCTGTGGGTTGATACACTATACCGTGGTTTCGGTATGATGCATTCATGTAGCCCTCGCGGGTAGACACGGAAAGGCCGCATTCATGCATCATGACGACAAAGGTCATAGCACATTAAAGCATTAAGCCTTAAAGGGTTAAGAAATTTTATGCTATGAATGCATCGGCCACTGCGGCATACAAAAGAAATGTATATGATTATATATATATAATAATTATACGACTGTAGATCGATGGACGAAATAGGCTGTATTGTGCCCATGTCTGTAATGAGTACATGTGTATTATGCAGTTGAATCCATGTGAATGAGTTTTGGACCATTCGAAGGATATAACATCTGCCATTTTATCCTATTTCAAAAGAAAATCCAACTGCTAAGTGAAAATAGTATTTTACGCCGGTTACTAAAAGCCTTCTATGATTACTACTCCCCTCCCTCCCCCTCCCCATCATTTCCACCTTCCAGGTCCCTCTTTCAGCTCTTAAAATACTAAACTAGCAAAAGAAAATATGCCTGAAACTCCATCCCCACTTAAGCACACCCCCCCCCCCCCCATTCCACCTCCCCTCCACTCTCATATACACCTAAAGGCATACATTAAAGCTAGCCTCATAGGACACTCTCTTCGTTTTGATGAGGTGGCAGGACCCCCTCCCCCCACCATTGATAATGGAAGAAGTAATTCAAGAAGTCGACGAAATAACTAATGTCAGTGCCAGGATGAAAAACCCACAGCGTTTCCTCCTTGATGGACATAAAATTATTTCGCATTCAGCCCCGGCAATAATGACAACATGGGGACCGTCAGAAAACCAAGGGTAGAGTAGAATTGCCGCAGCGGAAAATGAACACCGAGACTAAAACGCAGCCAAAAGGCCCTGGCCAGCCGGCAAAAATGGCCGCCCCAAAAACCACCACTTTTGGAGGCCCGCTCGCTGAACTTAATGCAAAAGTTGGAACAATAACATGTACCGATGGAACGGCGCAGTGACGCTTTGCCCGTGCATGAGGAATGATGATGAGGAGAATAGCATAAGAAACTTGACATTTTTCAAATAGAAAAAGGAGGAGCTGGCTTTGGTGGTTGATGTTGGATTCCATGTTGGGGCTAGTAGTTTGTCCTGTAGGTTATTTTGTAGGTTGTTTCTGCACTTTTGGCAGAATTGAGAGATTTTCCCCCGACTTTCTTTCATGGAAACTTTGCTGTCGAAGTTGTCTCAACTCGATTCAAATAGAGCATAAATGCAAATATAAATCTGCAATTTAAGAAATGCAAGTCTCTTTGATCGCCTATCGTATCAGCGCTTTATACTTTACCATCCCATTATATGAACCCTATTTTCACATCTTCATTTATATTTTATCCATCAAAATCCCACATAGTGCAAAATATAAGTAAAGAACAGGTACACTCTAAAAACAGTGTGTTACGTTTACACACTTTTCAACACACTTTTCTGAAGCCACTTTTAACACACTTTTTTGTGGTAACACACTACACACTTTTGGCAAAAGTGTGTTGAATCTAAAAAGTGTGTTGGTGTACAAAGCCATGGTATTGAGGAGGTGGGGGTTAAAATAGCTGTTCTACACCTTACAGAGTGTGTCAGGTGCCGTGGCTGAGTGGTCTAGGGGCTGGCACATGAGTCCTATCCATGCAGGTTCGAATCCCTTGACAATTATTGTTTTTTCAATATCAAGTATGATTACTTTCTATATGGGTTAAGAGTTAAATTAGTATAGATTTATTTAATTTCTTGTCAGGTCTATTCATGTTCATACTGTGCATATACTGTGCGTATCACTTTTAAATGCTTCTTATATCTAGGAAAAGGGTTTATTGAACCGCTCATAATATATAGAAAAGTGGGAATAGAAGTATTATATCAAAACTGACTTTGTATTGACAGTGAACAAATCATAGTCAACCACTTTGAACACATCCTAGCTCATGACCCTGGCGAAACTGACACACCTGATAACCAACTGGTGACTGTGGCGCAATGTGCCATGACCGTACCACTATCAGATAGCGTGGGATGGCTGCTCTCACAACCTTTTCTCAGAGTCTCCAGTGGTCCATTGTAGCCTTTTCCCCTCCCGGCTAGGACCACCTTCGTCAACACTGATATCTGCTATATCTTTACCAGTCGCAAGTGTATTATGCTTCTACGGGTTGAAGCGGATCGGTGCAAGTCTCATGGGAGACCAGGACACCGAAGGTTCACCGCAGTCTGTCTACCGACACTTACAGACGCGACTCCTGTCAGGACAACTTGTTTCACTTGGGAAGATTTGGTGCCAGGTCTTCTCTGGGGATCGAACCCAGGACCTCTCACACACTTGTCCAGCCACTTGCTCAGTAGGCCACCAAATCTCCTTGTACAATCATGGTGTACTCCCCACTCAAATAGGTACCAGAACACACAACAGTGAGGAGACACAAAGTATTCTCAAAGATCACACAACTTCTTACCAGTTACCAGTAAGCTATATAACTTACCCTTGGGTATTGATATGTTATGACAGGAAGTGGTTCTTAGACAATACAAAGACCGCCCTTATTGAGGGATGCCAATGTACTGACTAATAATTTGCAGGGCTTTATATCTATTATAAAGACAATAGTTAATCAGCTATTGATAAGCCATGCTTTTACAGCCTTGCAGAACCTCTAATGAGGTCTTATATGGGATGGTTATTTGGTTCATGCAAAGAGCATGTGTGTATAGTTGAAGAGAATAAACTTCCCATCTATTTCTAATATGGATCGAGTGAGTTTGCTCATTCAATGAGATTCAAATAATACAGTTCTTGTATGTATCTCATTGCAAAGTAAATAGGTGTCATATCTTTTATTGTAGTAGAGAGGATTGGTTGGGGAGGGGGTTGTAAAACAGTTCAACCCCTCCTGAGGGGAAGAGAAATTTGACACTTCTTGAGGGGGGGGGGGCTAAAATATTATGGTCCTTCTTAGAAAATAAACATTTCCATTTGACGGTCAGCCCCATTGGGAATCGAGCCGGGGATCTTCAAGTTCTCAGTCCAAAGACTAGTCCACTGAGCCACTGCGACAGCTACTATATGGCTGTAAGAATGTAGCATAGGTACATGATAGAGCTTTACTGCTGCTGCCCCCTTTTGTATATGATACACACCTCTATGACCTCAAGTGTGTAAGCAGGTAAGTGAGTTGACAAAAAGTGTGTTACAATTCATAAGTGTGTAAAATATCAAAGTGTGTTGCAAATTTATGTGTGTTACTCTTAAAGCATGTTCCCACAACACACTGTTCTTAGAGTGTACAGAACTGCAAATACTTTGTTGCATCAGAAGATATGGCGGGAGAGTGGAACCTGAAGTCATTATGACCCAATTGCATGATAATTGTCCATTGAGCATGCATACTGAGGGCCTGACCTTCTGATGGACCACGTGACTGGGTGAAGGTCATCCAGGGACACCGGAAGTACAGGGACAGCTTTTATGCTGCCGAGCTTTATCAGCATTATTGCTTTTATTCAAAAGTTCAAATGCTTAGTGGGCAAGATAATGACGATGTCATGACCTAATGTGAGTTGTCCATGTTTTAATAATGAGGACCCTGATAAGAATCATAATTATTATGTGGGTTTATGCTAGTATGAATTGAGGATAATACGTTGGTAGAACGATGGGGAGATGAGGGCATACGCAGTATAGCAGTCCAACAAATGTTAGGAATTATACCTCGATCTTTCCCCACAGTCGAGAGAAGAAACAGCGTCAACAAGGAGTCCAGGTTGCCTCCAGAATGACTCCCCTGTTTAGGAGAGTCCAGGTCACATAAGGGAGCCTAGGTGACTCTCTGGCTTACCTAAGGGAGTCACCTGGGAGAGTCATATGACCCAGAGAGCTATATGACTCCCCCAGGTGACTCCCTTAGGTCAGTCAGAGAGTCACCTAGGCAACCTGGACTCCCTTAAACAGGGGATTCATTCTGGAGGCAACCTGGACTCCCTTTTGGCACTGTTTCTTCTCTCTGTGCATCGACAAAGCACACGTCAAAGGATGTAATGGGATAGCTAACAACCTAAAGTAAAGAAGTAAACGTCTTATGCACATCAACAAAGAATATCTAAAGAAAACATCTTTTCAATCCTTTAAACGTGCATAATATGCTATATGATTGTCTACTCACATAATTTAGACCTACCGATATTATGTTCTAACGAAATGGGGTGGGCCTATGACTGGGAACAGGGGCAATGTTCAGAAAGTGAGATGCAAATGCACGTGTATAGGCATATTGGTAATGAAGAGACCAAGGAGATGTGGAGAGGCAGTGCAGGTCGAGAATAACAGCCATGATATTAATAATAACTCACCCACATCCACATGTGTGAGTGCAAGGTGAAATGCTAAGTCGGCAATTTCTGGATATGAGAGGTTAATTGCTCGTGGTAATCGTCCCCAATGGGACACATGTTCATCACTACCAAACATGTCCATGTGTTAATGATGAGAACTTAAAAAAGACACGTTCATTTAAAACAGTAAAAGGACCCTTTTCATTTTTTTTATATTTAAACCACAGGACATAATTGTACATGATTTTCATGTGGTCAGCGTGGTGAGGCAATCATGTCCTGACACTGGAGTCACTCTCATTACTACAGCATGCACCTGTTTTCTATGGTTAACTTTAACCCTTTAAGGCCAGCATTGGGCTGTCATGCATTATGCTCGATTGTTGGCATCATGTATGCATGTAGTACCGACGATTCATTTGTCAGTGCTGACTCTACAGGGCTGATACACTCCTCACGGGTCCGAATAATGCGCTAATGCAAGAATGTAACCTACTATCAACGCAACGACTTGAGTTGAACATTAATGACTAAGCATGTGTATGCTGAGCTGTCTATGGTCAATATTTTGGAATTTTACTTCATGATTAATTTTAGCATTGTGTAACTTACTGCCTCTACGATTTCTGAATGCTGACTTGTAATTGATTGGATTTGAACCGGCCAGATAATGTGCACATGCAAGAGGCTAGGGAAAGGAAACATGTTCCGCATATACATTCTCTGGAGAGGTTGAGAATATTGCTTTCCTGACCAGAGTATTGAGAGGCAACAACAAAATCAAATGTAAGCTTAAGTGTACCAGGTGAACTGTACCAAGGCGAGTTATGGCGAATGGTAGTCGACAAATTGAAGAGATGGCTTAAATAATTATATGTGCCATAACGTCCATTTGTCTTTTTTGTATCTGCTGATTTTCTGGCTTTTGTGTAATGAACTATAGACCATTCTGTTCCAGCCATAATTTGTTGTTCAAAATGCCCTAATGTTAGAACCTCAAACTCAATTTAATTATGATTGAAACTATTACATATTGATTCCATGGTTATTCGAGTTTACCGCTGGTTGGTTGCTGGTTTGCTTTAGCCCTAATTAACAGCTATGGTCATTTCAAGGGGGGTAATCTATGAGGGGACTGAAGGTGGAAATCACGTGCCTACACTTTCACCGGGACAATGGTTCTTTTACATCCCATACTACATATAGGCACAGTGTGAGATGGACATGCCTTTGACATGATGTATGTCCATCAGTCGCAGTTCAATCAGTAGGGTGCTGCTGAGTCTCGAACCCACGTTCTTGTGGCTGCTAGACGAACGCCCGACCTCTGACCCACATCCCACCCCATGTTTACCTTTTCATGAATGTAATTTAAATAATGAGCCTGGTATATCATTGATACGCATCTATCAGGACGCAGGGTTTCTTTTTTGCTTGTTTATGTCTGCTTTGTGTCATTTTTGACTGGTAGTTCCCTTTTTTCCTTTTTAGGACAAACGTGACATGTTCTGCAGATGTTTTCCCCGTAATTATGTCAAAAATGGAGCTCATCTTTTGAGAGGATGGTCCTACGTGGGACGAGTCAAACCAACTGCACGAGAAAGAATACACCATTTCCCATATAGTTGACTACATTCTTTGAAGCCTGCATATCTTGCACCCATGTTATAACACTTCGATATATTTGAAGGGCATCATTGCCTTCCAGAATTAAACCTTTTGTCGGGTGGATTTAAAAAAAAGACGTTTGACAAATATGGGATAGTATATACATGTACAGTGAAGCACTGGGAGGTATGAGAACTGACCGCCCGTGTGCCTGTCTATATACAGGTTAGGCTTTTTTTCTAATTTATAAAGTGTTGACTTATCTCTTATATGCTACTATCGAAAAGCTGGTCTTGTATAGGCGCCGGTCGTGTTTGGGTAAGTGAGCCACTCTGAGGCCGACTCAATCAGATCAGAATGATGTTTAAAGGAAGCTCTTTGTAATTGAGACAGAGATAATGAGCCAGGAAGAAACAGAAAAATATGAAATCGTGTTTATTTACCAAGAGGAAGTATCACATGACAACATTCAAACGTCACTCAATGTCTACTGTTGTTTCAGTTCTAAAAATCGTATTGTCAAGGCTACCCGGCATCAGATGGCAACTTTCAAATTGTATACTTTACGTTGGCCGTGAAATATATTCTTCTTTTTTACAACCATTATCATTTTGGTTCTCTTCCGTTCCTATTAGTCATTACATATAGGTTAATAACGACCTGCCTTTGTTGTCAATTAAACATTATTATTCATATTTCATTGTATCCTCGTACACCTACAGTTCATGTACAGTATCTGACTTACTGTTAAGTTCACAATCATCATCATCGGCGCATTAAATGGGCAGACACAGCTAAGGTCACATATGAATACATTTCTGTATACTGATATGTTACCATTGCAGGTCCATGCAACTCGTGTTATCGGTGAACATTGAAGCATTCTGATTGAATAATGTGGCTTGGTCTATTATAGTTACATTATATACATTTCTACTATAATATTTCTTTCTTTCAATTTCTTGTTTTTGACGAATTGATATGTATACCACCAACTGTCATACCCATGATTGGTACATTTATTCCGTTCACACATTTTGTTTAAAAAGGCAATGATGAGAATTTTTTCTTGATTATGAAAATAAAGGTCTCAAAAACGAACAAACTATTTTCGTGCATTTAATATCCTTGCTATTAGGATATCGCCTATGGTCTGTAACGAAAATGGAAGGCATGGTGCTCTCGTTTCATGACATCCACCTTAATAATCAATATGACGTTAAAGCATTCAATCAAACATTATGTATAATGCACAGCTGAACTGCATACCTGCATGGGTTGCTCCCTATGGTTTTGGATATTAATGCTGGCACATTGTGGCCATCTAACGCGCCTGTCTAATGTTGTGTGCCACAAAAGGTCATATAGTGTCAAGCAAATTTCAGTTCATAAAGTATTTTATTTTCACCAAGTGATTTTCCAAAATTATGATGAGAACAGCATGAAGAAACGTATTACATGCTGGCTGTGTGTTGTTTCAGCTTCTACGTTTAATATCTTAATATTTTAATCTGAATGCAAGTTTGGGTATATATAATTCTCCCTCCAATTAAGTGATGCTGCACTCAGAAGGTGTGAGTCACATAATGAATAAAACATATATTATGCATGTTCGCGGCTGGCATGTTAGTCACACTACATCAACAATATATATCGTCACTCATATCATTAATTATATTTAGATAATTTACTCAAATGAGGAGTGCTAACTTCTGCCACCCATGTTCTTGTCTCTTTTTTTGTTATTATATGTGTATTTCTAGACACATTAGGTATCTTTTTTTTGTGAAAATCCCTCACTCTCAACCAGTCAAATATATGACCATCTACCATTGTACCATGGTAGCAGCGCCACCCATGCAGGGTGTCGTCCATCGAGCCTAAAGCGGGAAAGAAGTG
This sequence comes from Harmothoe impar, assembly GCA_947462335.1. Classification (NCBI taxonomy): domain Eukaryota; kingdom Metazoa; phylum Annelida; class Polychaeta; order Phyllodocida; family Polynoidae; genus Harmothoe; species Harmothoe impar. Next base: position 46,674,766 of record OX381713.1, read on the forward strand.
TCTTTCTGCTTCTTTTTTTAAGTATGTTTATTTCTATATCCCCTGTATTCCACCACCCTGGAATATAATTCATTCCAATTGTCCAATTTGCGAAAATGCATAAACATTTGCATTTCTCATTATTTCATACTGAACGAAATGGGACTTATTTCTCAGCCTTGACGATAAATGACGCAATGACGACGTAGGCGGCCATGATGACGTTGATGACTTGTCCTGCTGTGTAGACGTAGGTGCGGTATGGCTGGGGTACCCGGTCTGGCATCTGAAACAAACACAAATATTAGCGTCAAAATGGTATGTATATATAATATCATATGTGACCTGTTTTAACTAAATGGGTCGGAAGTCGCACATTTAAAAGCCTAGATATGGGCATTCAAAGTAGCATAGTGTGAAAAAAAAAAAATTTTTGAAAAATTAGTTTTTGACATTTTTCTAACATATGAATAGTTATCTTCTGGTAAACTAAGTTAAAAAACTAATTTCTACCCCTATTTTCCCAAAAATGATGGCCACGGGATCTACAATTGTATTGTATGATATAGTTAATATCTAATTTGAAGGTTAATTATCTCATTTTAATTAATTTCCATTTAAATCAACAAAAAAGTATCAAAAATATCGCCTAAGAGTGAATATTGGGCAATATAACACTTGTCATATATCAAATGAAAGCTCTTGATGAGCTGTGCACGAATCTGACAATATCAGAACATTTTATATCTGCGACTTCCGACCCATTTCGTTAAAACGGGTCACATATTATCTTAAATAATTTACAGGCTCAGAATTATATTCTGAAGGGAGATCAGGAGGAAAAGACTATCATGGAGACGTTTGTAATGAATATAGCCCCGAGCACACCAGTGGTCATGTACATCATCATTAACCTGACATGGCTTCGATGCACTTATGAGATACTATATTTATTATGAATATAATAGAACTATTATCATTACATCACGATTAAATGTGTCTCTGAGATTGTGGTGAATCAAAGACCATCGCCTGTGAATCATGGTTATGAGTGTGTTAAGGCAGAGAGATTACTCATTCTATTTTCTTCCCAGTCGTTAGTGTAATCGCATTGATTCAGACAAATTGGGGGATTTTCTATTTTCTATCTGCACAGGGATATTAGAACAACATTGATTTCAGTTGGCCATTTTCAACTTTTTCTTCTCATCGTTTGAAAAATTCCAAATCCTTTTGGTTTTATTCTCGAGATTATAACAATGTAATTATTGAGTGAGTTACGTGGATTGTGATTTTGGTAATGAGATACTTTGAGTTTGAGATAGTCTAAGTTTTCAGATTAAATTTCTATTTTTATCATAATCCTATTTCTCCGGAACACAGGCTAAAATAGAAAAACTCCAAACAATGGATATTAGGCTGATCTCACCAAACTGTCTAGTTCTTTGCATTTCTGTCACGAAGATATCCCATTTCATCGTGTACATTTTGATGGTTGCTCCCTGGCTTTCTATCTGTCCTTTTGTGTTTGTATTTAGCCCTTTCTCCCATTCTCTCTCTCCCTTTACAGTGGTACCCACCCCTTCTCTCCATCTCTCTCTCTCTCTCTCTCTCTCTCTCTCTCTCTCTCTCTCTCTCTCTCTCTCTCTCTCTCTCTCTGTTTCTTCCTCTGACTACCCTGGTCTTCTTGTTCAGTAATGTTGCATAAACCCTGTTATCTACACCCCTGATAGCAGCACAGTCGTTTTGCAATGTGTATAGATACATCTATATGATAACTATCACCTCACGACCTGCACCTTTCAAATTCAGTCAACGTTTTCCCATTCGTTAACAGGCACCATTCTATGCCCTCAGCACCAATATGCTGGTGATTACACCGCTAGCTCCCAGGACGTTAACAAGCCCTGAATCCAGACTAGGAAAAAAGCAGAAATAAAAACAGAAAACAGAGGAGAGCAATCATGAACCTGTGAACTGTCAACACTGGTTTCTTTGAGCCCGGGCCCGGCGTCTGTGGGAGACGTCGCCCCCTGGTGGGATTAGCCGGAACTATTCTGCCGAATCGAGTACCGATGGAGGAGTTGTGGTAATGGACGGGTAATCTACTGTAAACGTACATATTTTTGCGCATGAATATTTTCGCGAATTGCCTACAAAGTGCACTTTCACGTGTACTTAAATTCGCGGATTTTGCATTCAGTAGTTGTGTGACTATACTGGATAAATTTTCGCTCTGTACATATTTTCGCGATTTTAAAAATCGCGAAAATCGCGAAAATATGTACAGCGCGAAATAAAGTACGTTTACAGTAATTGACAGTTCAGTATTGTTGTGCTAAAACTTATTTTAAATAATACCCGCAACATGGGCAGCTTCTGCTCTGGGTGGGGAGTGTATAACTTCTAAATACGTTTCACTTCTACAAGGTGTATAATTGGCTGGCTATGTGGCACCGGGATGTGGCATTGCTAATTATCTCATGTAGACACTGTATACTCACCTGTAGTGACTACTCCTGTAACTAACGAGCAAACAATTACATACAAATGTACATATAAGGTGACACGCCCTCACTCATGACAATAAACCATTGTACTTCATTGAACCGTGTCTTTATAACTAACAATAATTATGACAATATGTGTATGGTTATTTTATTATGTTGCTGACCGTTACATTGTATATCTTCTATCAACCACGTAAAATCCTCCTGGCTGTAATCACCATTTCTATTTTGTATACTTAGTAGTTGATACTGCAGATACACACATCGTAGACTTGTATTGCAACTTCAAATAAATAGTCTCAAATTAGAGAAGACTATTATTTGAAGAGAATGTAGTAGATACAGACAACATATTCTTTGTGTCTGGGTCCAGACTATAGCTAACTGTTCTGCGATGCAATACCTTTCAATGCAAAGTCCTGAAACCCTAACCGTTATTTCGATAATCCAACCATCCCTGCCTCAGAAAAAAAACAGCCGGATGTTGAATTTTCCCGGATTATTGAAGCATATATATGAACGTGCTTATGTGCAGAACTGTCCCTGACAAAAGCAGACGGAGTATCGAGGGTGCCGGGTTATTGAAGGCCACATAACTTAATGGATAGACCACTGCCTGTACTGTCCAATCCGATAATTGTTTTAAACCTCACACTCCCCCCCCCCCCCCTCACAACCTCACAATAGCCATCCATTCTTACAGAGCAACATAAGCAGAGGCAACCCTGGGATTTCCTTGGCAAAGTTCGGAAACTTGTTCCCGAGATTCGCAACCTTTTCGCATTTCACCAGGTTTTCCTTCAAATGCGATTAGAACGCGTGAAAGGCGGAGGCGGGGACAATGCCCGCAGAAACCCTCCTGAAAAGACCGACTTCCTTGGCAAAGAGCGGCCCTATTGTAATGAGTCAATCAGGTGCTTTTTAGCCACCCTGAAACCCACAGGAATGGCATTTTGTAGGCCGTATCAGTTTTCCCACTCTGCGTTGACGACATGGACACAAACATCATAATAGATAGTTGTTTTATTTCTGGGGGAGGGAGGGGGCTGGAGAGCGGAGGAGGAAGAGCAGGAGCCCCAGGATTTCGTTTCCTTTTGCGTTGATTTTTGTTCTAATTTGTCCGTTTTGGGGGCGTTTTGGGGGGTTGAGCAGCTCGTGAGATGCTCCTGCACCTGCCAGGCCTGGACAGGCATTGTCCAGAGCAGCTCAAGGAAAACCCAGCCAGAACCAGGGGAGAATTTCATTAGTGTGTCTGTGTGTGTGTGCTTGGATTAGTGAATTTTTAGACGAGATGAGATTGTTATATTTCTCCTAGCGCCGACAAATGTGTCAATAAATACTCTAACGAGGGGCCCGGTAATACGATGATTGCATTTCACGAAGTCTATACAGAAACCGAGCAATTTTGCGAAAAGAGTAATTTTCGTAATTATGCAATTGCACTGTGCATTTCGCTATTTTCTTGCTCCCTTTTTGAAAATTTAATTAGGAATTAGACACAGACGTCAAATGCAATTGCCTTGCTGGAGCAAAGATGTGGACAAAGGCGCAATATATTCTTAGGGATGAAGGTATGAAATAAAGAAGGAGCTATCAAAGAAATTATACCCTGGATATTTATTTCTTCATCCTTCGTGTTAATAGTACACGTATGGTTTTAGAAAATTACAATGCTGAAGTCCAAATGATTTGGGACTATTGTCATCCCATAGTTCAGAAATATGCATTTTGGTGCATTATTGTGACGTGAACCATTCAGTAGAATTGATTATTTTAGGTAATTGTTGATTTCATAAGACACATTCAAAGACATGTGCCACTATATCTCTTTTTGTTCATGGCTTAATATTGTGCTCTCACAACTGGTTCCGTTGTCATAAGTAAAGTTAAATTGCCTGTACGATGAGAGAAATATTGAATTGTGACCCCCAACCCTTCAAGGCCATAGTGCTTTAATGCATCATGCCCTGTATTATTATGATTCAGAAATACAGCACTGACACTAGTACTAGTAGCTGGCCAGTGCTGCATTCATCCCCCCGCCCCGGCCAGGTGTGATCTTTCGCAACATGGGGCTGAGAAGCACCCCCTGGACATCAACCCCGGACAACTTCCCCTAGTCATTTACCTCCATGGACCTCCATTTACCCCCTCCCCCCCCCCCCCACACACACACATCTACCCGTTAGGAATTCTATCCCCTTGGACTTTAATCTTCTTTCACCCCCTGAGACATCCAGCCTCTTGCACACCTAGCCCCTTAGACATAACCCCCTTGGACTTCCACTCCTGGGGACATCCCCCCCCCCCACATCCACATGATGTGACTTACACATATGGCTATCTGGAGGGGCGGATGTCCCTAGGGGTAGAAGTCCCAGAGTGAAAAAGTCCAAGGGGGTATAGATGTCAAAGGGGGTGCCTGTCCTAGGGAGTAAAGCTCCTAAGGGGGTAAAATCCCAGGGGTAGATGTCCAATGGGGTGGAAATCCTAGAGGTAGATTTCATACAGGGCAGCTGTCCTAGGAGGTACTAGTAGATGTCCAAAAGGGTAGATGTCCAGGGCCAGATGTCCGCGGGGGTAGTTGTCTAATTGATCATTCCCGAAGTGGAGGGGTTGGGCCCTGGGATCACTGGCCGAGGCCGAAGGCTGAAGGCGGTAATACTAGGCCCAATCCTGACACTGAGGGGTGATCAGGGTTCTACCAAAGTAATTCCATAATCATTTCTAAAAATAATTAAAATATCAAAATAACATTATATTTACCCAACATACATCCCCCCCCCCCTTGAAAACAAAAACAATCACTGTAGGGATCCGTGCAGCTCGCCTGCCCAGTGCCTCGTTTTGGTTAACATAAGCGTCAATTATGGTCATCATGCCCACCTGCCCACCTGTATGGTAGAACCCCCGCCTTGGCTATACATGTAGTATATAGTTCAAGCTATATTACATTTTATAGAGTCGTTAACCATCACCGCTCTGGGAACACCTAAGCTATTATCTCGGGTGTGAGGGAGCAAACTATATCCCAACCAATCCAGTATGAGTGTACCTTCATACGTACCGTTGCGATACAGCGCCCGTTACAAAAAGAGCGCCGGTCTTGAAATGATTCTTAACCACTAAGATAACACCTCGTATACGAAAATTCCCTTGAAATTGAAGCCCGACCGGCACTATAGTGCGACGGCACGGTACATTTATATGCATGAAGCGGCCCAGGAATTTGAAAAGAAAAAAAAAGAAGCCCTGCAAGTCACAGCGGATTAAAATATCATTAGAGATATCCAAAATATTTTACAAAAGGGGGAGGGTACCCCCACAACTCCCACAACTCCCACAACTCCCACTACCCCACAACCACACAACCCCCACAACCCCCACAACCCCCACAACCCCCACAACCCCCACAACCCCCACAACCCCAACAACCCCCACAACCCCCACAACCCCCACAACCCCCACAACCCCCACAACTTTTTCAAAAGAATGTGCATGTACTATTAGATATACTGAGTGGAATACGTCAGTGACTCTCACTGCATCAAATACACTGATATAGCTGTGAACATGTTGTTTTAAAAAAGCCTCAAACACGACAGGCTGGTAAAGATACAAAAAGAGGTTGAAATAAAATATCTAAAATACACACAAAGATACTTTAAACGTAGAACAAATTGTTAAAAAGACTTTACCTGATAGCCGACCGTATGTAGGAGGCGGGAGGCGGTGAATAGACGGAACAGCCAACAAGCCAGCAGGGGGTGGGGGTTCACTAGGACGAACAGCATCCCAATGAGGATGAAAGGCACTTCACTCTCTAGGTCTTCAGCCTGGTTCCTGAAAAAATGGGGAGGAAATCAAAGAAATTCTAAGAAATGCTAAGAAATGACACGAAATGTGAAAAAGTGACAGGGAATGGGGAAAAAATGTGAGATGAGATGGAATTACTCGAGAAAAAAAAGTCTGACTGGTATGGCATAGTAAGATCAAGACGGGGGTTGGTAGGAATGATATTAATTGGCCTGGAGATTTCTGGAGTTCTCTGTCTGAAGAATGGATCGGGTAAAACAGCCCCAGCCTTTGATATTATATTCATTGGTAATTTTGTCTGTGTTAATTAAGCCATTCGACACTGATGTCCTTAATGAAAGAAATGCTCACACGATCCATCGTCTCATTTAAATCATGGATGCAATTTGCATATTTATAAATAGCATGGCCAATTGATAGATCGTCCCCCAATGCTACGGGTCAAAAACGCAGGAACGAATACACTAATTATCCCGCAATTTATTAGGGGCGACCGAGCCAATTTCCAAAAGCAGCCCAAACCACAAAAGCCCGCTTTTCAATGAGCCAGCTTTCTCGAAGTTAGAATGGCTGACTAAAGGTAGATAAAATCTCACTCTCCAAAATTATCACCAAATACTACACACGGACCACCCCCCCCCCCCCTCTCTCCCCTCCCACTTTACCAACTTCATCCATTCCCTGAGGTTATCTCAGCCTGACTAAATGAGGCCCTAAGGCAATTGGCTGGGAAAGGAGTATAAAGAGTAGGTTTTGATGAAAATCTCAATAAAAATGTGATAACATCTTCCCCAAATCTGAGACAATGACGAGGCTAAATTCACAATGAGGCCCGCGGAGGAGCAGCTCATGACTAGACCTCAGGGGGGAGAGTGAGTGCTGAGCGCGCCACTCGTAATCACCTTCGCAGTCTTTCAACTTGCTCGTCGTCCAAGATGGGCTTCTTTTCCTTGTCTTTACAAAATGCCTGAACATCTTCCGGAGAGGCAAAAACCTGCAACACAAGAAAACCTCACATCAGCGCCATTTTTCCCAGCCCCCTTTTATTTTTCTAACATGTGTCGCCTCTCCCGGTGGCGTTTTTGCACTCCCTTCCAATTTCATCCACCAAAACCGTGCATCACGTTTCCTCCTTTAGGTTTTATCACCCCGTCAGGTTTTGGGCCGGCGGTGACGTTGTTTTGGCCAGGCCCCCAGTTATAGAAGAAACACAAGCTTTAATTACCCCCACAACAGTTGGATAAGCAAGAAAGCTTTTCAAACAAAGTTCATTGCGAGCAAGTTTCCCCCTCCCCTCCCCTTTCCCTGCCCCACCCTACCCCCTTCAATGTCCCTGTCGTCCGCCCGCGGCCGCACTATATATGGCCATGTCAGGATGCAGAATCTCAAACGCAGCCACCCGATTGGCTGAAGTTGACCACCCCGTAGTCCTGCAGCAAAAACGCTTTCATAAGCCGGCAGGGGCAGTGTTACAGTATTCTAATTATTCATTTAAAACAACACTTCCAACACCTAAAAGGATTGCACATGCCACTCTCTACATAAGAACCATGAAAATTAATAATAAAAAAAGGGATATTCTCACTGAGTAAACACAGAAGCATTAGCAATACAGGGGATGGAAACAAATAGTAGCAACTCAAAGCTGAGCATCCCCTGGGTTTTATCTGAGCTGCTCAGAGCAGAAACCTGAGAGCAAATCTAAGGCCTTCTAAGATTTTGCCGTTTTGAGTAGCTCTATATATAAAGAGTGCATTGTAGGAGGTTTTGAACAAAATGGATACATTACTACCGTTCTGATTCTATTTTAACTTATTTCCTGAAATTTCACAAATCTTTTGCTTGTGTGCGCATGTCTCCTTTGTGAGGTAGGGATATTATTCATAATGTATCGAAGGTTTTCAGATAAAATTGTGTTTTCAAATGCTGCATTAAATAATATTTCAAGACACGCCATAGTATCCAATGCCCCACAATATACCATGCATAGCTGTTAACCTACTGCATTATCATAGCGGTTACCAAATTATACAACGTGCAATTAAATCAATAAACTAACTTTATTTATTGTTGTATTTGATAATTCATTGAAAAACGTTATTTAAGGTATCACTTAATAACTACATTACACATTAACACAGTGCACACCCTCTTTGACATTGACCTATCACGTCCTTTGTACACTCACAGACATAGAATTATGCATCAATCATTCCTCCCACTTTACCCATGCGTTTCACAGTAATAACTCCCACTTACTATATTATAGGGAGTGACCATTTTTGAAGGACAGTTAGGGGTCGGTGGATTTGTGGGGGGGGGGGGGGGCAAAAAATGGGGGAGGGGATTCTACCTAATTTCAGTGAACAGCCAGCAGTTCCCATACATGAAACGGCGCACATGGAACTGACCTTAGACTCATGGGGGAGGGGAGGGCGCAAAATAATTCAACCCATCGAGGGGGAGTGAAAACAATTTTGTCACCACCCCCTGTTGTGAAAATATGACCACTCCGTTACAGCTTATACACAATATGTAACACCTAGTTCACTCTCATTCTCTAATACATGTACTTAAATCACACAATGAATATCCCTCACCATGACATACATATTCATCGTCCATACCACATACTACACCACCTCACCTCTTTGGTAAACCTTGTTTTTAGGGTGTACAGTGAGAGGAGGACGGTCCTCAGTAGACATAGTCCACCATAGAAGATGAAGGCTATGAGCACAGGGTTTCCAGTAGAGAGCAGCTCATCTGGGTCCAGCCCCTTATTTGCCATTATGAGAGCAGCTCAGTGAAACGGTCAGTGAGAAGGTGAGTTGCTCGGACAAATGGGTCGAAGGACTGATATTGCTGCAAATTACAGAAAAGAAAGACATGAGTTGGTGTGGAGCTGTTTTTGTGGGTTGACTTTGTGCAGTATTGGATCGTCCTTTTCTGACACTGTGCCGGGACGTGTATAGGCCTGTGGACGTCCATACACAGCACATAGTGCCATCATACATACACCATACAATTTCCTCACCTATACCATCACACACCATTAAACATTCACATACCATGCCCTAACCACTGTATCTAAACTCCTCTACACTACATACTACACCACCTCACCTCTTTGGTAAACCTGGTTTTTAGGGTGTACAGAGAAAGGAGGACGGTCCTCAGCAGACATAATCCACCATAGAAGATGAAGGCCAGGAACACAGGGTTTCTGATGGAGAGCAGCTCATCTGGGTCCAGGGTACTACTCTTCCCCATCGTATTAGCAGCTTGTTGACCGACTCGGTAACAACCGGAGAGTTACTCAAGGATCCTGCAATCGCTGAAATGTAAATTTTTAAAAAGAAGTTGAGAAGAAATGTGGCCTTTTTTTATTGTTTAATTTGGGTCGGTTTTTAATTTTGAGCACTCGCGAGTACTCCCTTCCCGAGTTGAGTCGCTCAGGTTGTCTCCAGGTACCTTCTCCTGTTGTGAGGAGGATCAGGTGGTCATGTTTAGCCCCATGTTAATTTGTAAGCCATCGAGTTCATGTGATATCCTATCCATCCACTCCCCCTTCTTCGCCCCTAATCATTTCTCTGTTGAGGTATCAAGATGTTCAAACTAATGCTGCTTTCAGCAGAAAAGAAAATACACTATCCCTTTAAGGGCCGTATTATGGTACTTCAATGCTGCACGGACGCAGTCCTAGTGAGTAACTCACCACAAAGGCCATGGTACATTAAAGCACCATGTAGTTCCTATGGGTTAAAGATGAAGGAAGAACCCAGGACATTTTAGTCGGTAAACTAGTCATTGTTGTTGTTGTTGTTGTAGAATTTTCACTTGCATAAACAATTATTGTAGAACGGTTTTTTTCATTAGCATGTCAAAGTCGCCTCCATTGCCGAAGAGGGTCTGAGAGAAAAGATAAATGTACATAAATGCATGAGGTCTCTCAATATCTATACAGATATGATAAATACTTCACCTAGTCCCTAGTCATTACTTGCCTAGACCTAGTGATCTATGCGCTGTTTAGTGAGACCAGAATTGGTTTACTGTCAGTTAACCCCCCCCCCCCCCCACCGGCTCTATTTACCGGTAAGCCCTGAGTGCCGATACTCACTCAGGTCCGAAGTTGTGTTACAAAACGGGGCCATTTTATACATGATGTTGGAGTACAGGAGGAGAGCCTACATGGTATGGGAGCGGCCATCTTCTTACTGACTTCCTGACTCCAGAGCAGTGCATTGTGGGTAAATCAGTTAGCAGCCACTGTTCACACCTAGGATCAATGGCCACAGATGACTTTGAGTTTGAGTTTTGATAAGTTTTATTGCTTTCTTCACAGGCATAATGACATGTGGTCTTCCATAAAGCAATTACTGGGAAAGAACAAAAGCCTCGTTTCAAGAAACACAAATAATAGTTTCAATGAAATAGTATGTACAGAAATTCCATAATAATGTCGTTCATAAAGTAAGACTTTTGGGTATGCAATACGAAGGTATCATAGTTTGGATTTGGCAGAGGGACAAGATATTCAATGATATGATAATAGATGATTCGAACGCCGTATCGTGGTTATTTCTCGGCCCATAGTATGTTCATTAGAAAACAACAAAATCCATACCCATGAGTATTACTAAGAACATGTTGCTCTTTATATTGGACTTTTGTGACACTAATCACTTTGTCCTTTTACTGGGTAAACACATTATACAACAAGACAATTATGAAATATATCCAATACATGTAAATGATAAAACGGATGTAGCATACTGGCCATGGGACCATTGCTAATTTCCAAGAACATCGGTTATTCATCATGGCGGGCTTGTACAGTGCCCACAGCTGTGTCTCAAAAGCAGCCATTCCATCACAAATCATATTATTATATACATATATATATATATATATATATATATATATATATATATATATATATATATATATATATATATATATATATCAGCAGGCCTCTTGCATATTGGTCCGAAATTATAGATTGCATTGTGGGTGTTGTTATTAGCATGCCCCAATGATATTACATTATTTGCATGTAATAAAATAGTACTGGTACTATCACCAGCCACAAATTGCAAGACATATTAACCCAACCATGATATTGCATGTTATAATGATATACTCACATGAAAGCATAGAAAGCATAACCTTCCTTCACACAATCTATACAAATGCACACCATACTGTCAGTCAGCTGCATTGCAGGATGAACACTGGCCAACTGTCAACCAACCGCGTGTCCATAAAGTACAATGCGTGCTAACAAAACATTGCATTTCTTTACATAAAGATACTTATAAAGAGATATAGGAAGCACTATTTCACAGGAAGGAATGGGTAATCGATAGAATTAATAGAATTGAAGAGTGTTAAGACGTGTCATGAAGGTAAGGCAGTGCTCATTTTTTAAAAGGGTTGGTGGAATTTCGCACGGTCAAGGGGTGGAATTTCTAACCACCCAGCCAGCATTGGTTACTGGGCCCCAGCTGGGTCCCAATAGGGCTGTCATCTGGGGCCCAGATGGGCTGCCCGTACGGGGCCCACCTGGGGCTGTCCCGTGCACCCATGCGGAGCCCAGGTGGGCTGCCCAGTTTCAGCGCTACTCGGGCCCCAGCTGGGTCCCATATGGGCATTTAGGAGTACCATTACCTTGAATACCAATAATATCAAATTTGGTGTTTTATTGTTTATTTAGAGGTTTAGGTGTAATAAGTGCCCCATATTCCAACTGGACCCTGGAAGGTGGGCCACAACTGGGTCCTAAGTGGGCCAGCCCAGATGATTTTCATACAGTATATAACTGTATGTTGTCCTCTGTTCCTTTTATCAAAGGAGCAAAGAGAACCAAACACATCTATTGACTGCAGGTAAGGTAGGCCACTTTATTGTGGCACTACCACCATAGCCAAGCAGTCCATCCATGGCAAGCAGATGATAATAGTGAGAAGCACACCCAGGACTATAACTTATGCTCATACCCAAGCAAGAGGTGTCAACATTTAAGTGTTCATTGTTTTCCTAATATTAAAACATTTAAGTATCCAACTTTAGATCATATCGATTAACTATGAAATCAGTGTTATTTCCAATCATTTTGAATACAGTTAGAGCATTGATTACCATTGTACATATAGAAATAAATCTGTATTTACATCTAATACTTCACAACACATGCAGTGCTGCCATCTAGTGAGGAATTCGGAAACACTGCCCACCTTGCCCAGTTGTAGCCCAGTAGACATACAAAAAGAAAAATGCAAATAACAGAACACTTTCACAAAATAACTATCATGGATTTGATGTAAGAAACATTTTCTGCAATGATAATATTTTATCAATAGGCAGATCCCAGCTGGGACCCACCTCATACCCAGGCTAAAGCCCACCAACAGCCCAGGTTTATCTTGGCCCAGTTTGCCCACTCATAGCCCAGGTCAAACCTAGTTTCAGAAATGTTGGTGTAAATGAGACTTTAAGTTGGAATAAGCATGAGGGAAGGACATTTGGGTGTGATTTAAAGTATTCCCAGTGCAATGATAAACATGAACTCTGTGGGCATTGCCCAGGTGGGACCCACCTGACAGCCCATCCATACCCCACCCAGAGCCCAAGCCCAGGTTAGCCCAGTGAGCCCAGTTTCTGCCCAGGTGGGGCCCATGTGGGCATGCTGGCTGGGCATTCCCCCTCGAGCCCCTTTGGTGCATAGTAACACTGGCTGAAATCCTTTTGACCCCCCCCCCCATTAGAGGGGGTAAAACCTTTTACCCACCCCCAAGTCAAGGGGTCCAGAGTCATGGTACCCCTGTTCACACCCTTCCACAATAGTTGTGCCCTGTATTGTCCACAGGCAACAAAGTGTCCACATCACATTATGTCCTCAGCCTTCCATTACAGTGTTTCCACAAAATGCAGTTTGTCCACAGCCTTTCATCCCTAATCTACACAACATACAGTTTGTCCATACTCAACATCACAAAATGTCCACAAAATACAACTTGTCTAAAATCAACCATCACAAAGTATCCGCAAATACAGTTTGTCCACACCCTGTGGTCACAAAGTGTCCCCGAGATTCAATTTGTCCACAAGGAAACATCACAAAGTGTCCACGAATCTTGCTTTGTCCACACAAAACCATAATGATGCATCCGCAAAAATCTCTTAGTCCACAGCCAGCTATTACAAAATATCTGCACATCACACTTTATCCACATAAAAGCATCGTAAAATGTCCATACAGCACACTTTGTCAATACAAAAGGATAAAAAAACGTCCACACAGCACAGAAAGTGTCCACAGAAGGAAAAAAGTGTACACTTTTCTGTGGACACTTTGTGATGATTTTGTGTGGACAAAGTGTTTTGTTCTGGACAAAATCTGCTTTATAGACACATTGCGATGGTTTCGTGTGGACAAAGTGTGTTTTGTGGATGTTGTGGCACAAAATGTATTTTGTGGACAGTTTGTGATGAAAGGCTGTGGATAAACTACATTTTGTGGACACTTTATGGTGGTAGGCCATGGACACTTTGTATCATGTGGACAATACGGGACAACACCCCTACCTCCTCTAATCCACCTCCCCCTGAGCACTCCCCACATTAATTATTGGTGCCGTCCAAGGGGACCGGCAGACAAACACAAGAGTGGGTGTTTGCTACACCAAAAGTGACACAGAACCAGGGTGAGGTTCACCTCCACAACATATATCAGGTCCGAAGTCCTGTTACAAAACTGACACCATGATATCCAGGTTAGTGTTTATCAATTACCAAGGTGTGTCCAGAATCTAGGCCTGGTATTAGTCCTAGTTTTGGAGCAAGGTCAAGGCTAGGTGAGAACATACCCAGGCCTGTTAAAACTCCTGAAATTTTCCAACTTTTTTTTTTGCGGAAAGCCACTCTTTTCTATTAAATGAGTGGGCTTTATGCATGTCTGTCTCAGAACTCAATAATACCATAGGATGGAGGGAGACATTAGGTTTGGGAGAGTGAGAAATTTTCACAAAAGAAATGATACCCATAATGGTAGCCCCTACATTAAAACAGCATTATTAGAGATATCCCTCTCAGATCGATATTATAATAAGGGGGCTCTCTGCTAAATATAAGAGTCCAAAATTCAGTATTGTGTAGTTGGCCATTGATATATTAAGATTACTTAACTTTTCTCTCTGTTGTGGGCCATATTAAATCAGGTAAAATTAAATCTGAACCAGACAATGGCACGTCTACACAGTAATTTAAATGCATTAAAAAAGAATTACCACCCCTACTAGAAAGTATAACGATCCTTACATCATCATATTCACCTTTAGGCATTTAATCTCTTACCATTTCCGAATAATGAGCTTTGATAATGAATGTTTCCCAGATAAGTGCTAAGTGTGATAATGAATTGTTGCGCAGATAAATAACTGTTAAGTGTGATATTAATATCAAATTAGAAAAGTTCAATTCCTGTAACATTTCAAACTTTCATTTAGCTTTGACATTCTCCATTTTCCAAGTGATTGACAACGGAATGAATGTGCGATCTCTTAATTATTTAATCATAAACAGTTTGCGTACTGGGCATTATTGTCGTTTGACTTGTTCGTGGGGATTATCCATTGTCTTATCATATTCATATTAATCGTGTAGCCCTTTAGGGAAGGCATGATGTTCTTATCTCATCATAATGTATATGGGTCAGATTTTTGAAAAATGTCACATTCTGGGGTCAAAAGTGAGTAACCATGAAAATTCACCAAACTCAATACATCTTTATGCAAGTTTCTTACATTGAAAGACATATATCTTGGGTGTCCAAAAACAATAATTGCATGGTTCTACCCCTCCCGGTGCAGTTTTTATTGACCGGCGAACACATTATAGAGTAAAAGTGTTGGCAGTTACGCACAAAACTATTACAACATGGTTATTATATCAAAGAAACACCACAGTGACTCCTAAATTCATTTACAAGTAGCCTTAGTATGTGTGAATAGGCATACCAAGTTTGAAAACACTTGGCCATAAACTTTTTGATTTGTCGCTCAGCAAACTTTGCGAAAATATTGAAAATGATGAAATATTTCCACTAAATCACCAACTTTAGTCTAATTTTCTCAAAATGGTCCTTTTTGCCATCAAAATCACTTTGTGTTATCTTCAACATGTGTACTTGCAATAGCAAGAATCATTTCACATACAAAGATACCTCTCTCGGCATGGTGAGCTTGTAAATCCAGCTTACTTTTAGAGTAAAAGTGTCGGCAGTTACGCCATTGGTTATCACATGGCATAACCTCTGCTACATATCTCGAACACCTTCCACAGCTATCTATTCTATATGTCTATGTACAAAACAGGATGGATGTATATTTTAACCCTAAAACACACCAGTTATAACACATTTTATACCAAATGGTATTCCTCAAAATGTGTCGAAATAAGGGAAAATTTAGGTAAAAATGTAAGGCCAGTCACTTTTAGGGGAAAAAAATGAGTCATGCAGTATGGGCAAAATGACTATTTGGGATGGTAGAAGTCCCATAGGGGCATTCTCTGTTAAAATATGGAGATGATTGACTGAGTGAAAGTAGTATATTTTACAAAATATAATAAAAGTGTCGGCAGTTACGGATTCTTAGTCAACCCTGACAAATTGAAAAATCAGCAGAATTTATATATTATTTGTTCAAGCTATTACAGCACATAGCCCCTCATCATGCTGTGCAGAGAAAATGTTTATACCATTAATATTAAGGTGTGTATGGCAATAAATACATTTCTGCGTAACTGCCGACACTTTTACTATATGAATGACTATTTTCTGCTGTATTTATCACAAGCATGTTCTTAGCATAAGTATAGCACACTAAAATGTTGAAGGGGATGTGTAGGCATAATATAAACCACAAAAAAACACAATTAAGATGATAATTACGGACTCAACAGGGATTTCTGTTGACATTTTGTTCATTTTCTCTCTGAGACACCCTTTAACAACCCTTTTAGTAAACTAAAACATGCCAAACTGCTTCAAAATCACACTATATTATGTATTAATGTCCATTTCCCAAAGTTGGTTTGAGATTTCCAGGGGATGCACAATATTACAGCATCAGGAAAGGTTTTACAATAGACCAGAGTAAAAGTGTCGGCAGTTACGTAAAAGTGTCGGCAGTTACGTGAATGTTGCGCCCCTTGTCCCACTACACAAGAGCAAGGGATTAGGCTGCAAATCCTATCCAGATTGAATAAACATATACCTCTCATGGTTATACATGTCTTAGAAATGATAGGCATGGGGTATTTCTAGATTTATAGAGGAAACTTACCGTAATTGCCGACACTTTTATTATTTTCCAAAAATACATTTTTAGGCCTGGAGCCCTCAATAATGGGTGTATCCCCACGAAATCTTTACCAGTTTTAGTATACATATACCCCTCAAGATTGAAAGCAAAAAGTACATTTGGTGACCCTTACTAATTGTCCAGTGGAAGAACCAAAAGTAAAAGTGTCGGCAGTTACACGAGTGGCATTTTCAATACAACAGGCTATATTGACCAATTGAGCAAAGACATCTTAAAAAAAAAAATTGTATGTGTGAGACAACATATATAACTAATAGGAAACCATGATTAAGCAGGGTTTTGACTGTTTTTGTTGAGGTGGGGGAGTTATGAAAAATGTAAAGAAAGGTTTGACGCACAGTTTTGGGGTATTTTAGCCCTTTGGAGGCTCATAACTTGAAAAATATCCAATTTACATCCATGATTTTACATTTTTCTGAAAGCCTGGACTGGTACCTATTCTATAAAAAAAGAAAAAACTGGATTGGTGCAGCCATTTTCATTGCAGAGCTGTTTGAAGGTGAAAAACACCCAAAAGTGACATTTTTCAAAATTCTCACCCATATATATCCACGGATGTGCAGCATAACTGGCGAGTACTGCATTAGTGCATCATGACGACAAATTCATGTGATTTAAATCACTGTACTGCCCTTAAAACATCAGAATCATCTTCCTCCAAAAGCTATTTTCATCTTTACCTAGGCAACTAAATGCTGGAATAAACTTCACTTCTTCACCATTCTAGTTCAACCGTCATGAAAATGTCTGGTATTCATATGATATTTATATACAGAAGATTGAATGTCACTTTTGATGTAGTTCCCTACAACACTACACCCTGTTGATGAACGGTTGGATCAGAACGTTCAGTCAATGTTCTTCAATGTGGACAATGCTGAACAGGCAATGTTAGATCAAATTTTAAAATGTGGAGCCTAATACACCTATACGTTTACTGAAATCAGCCTCATTCGGGGAGACATCAAGTTCAATTTTTACTGGAATGGTGAGTTGGTTATTACCATTCATATGACGGTTTTTATTTGAGTTCCAACAGCTTTCAATCAATGCGTCAACGCCCAAATTGTAACAAACCGAAATCATTTTGACCATACCTGTTACATGCACAAAGCGAACAAACATACCTGAGGACTCAGACACAAAGAAGCAGAGTGCAAATAATTAGTGTTACCTTTTCCAATGTATGTATGCTATGGCAATATCTATACGTACCTAATTAGCCACACGCCTTGCATAAACTGGCATGACAACGATTCTACTCCTACTTTTAATTGGTATGGGTAGAGGTATATAAGCAGCCTCCATATGACATGGGCCACTCCTCATCCATCTAGATATCAGTCAATGACAGAGGTGATGGTAGAAGGCTTCAGTGGTCGAAGGGGACCATCTATTGGACGATTTCAAGATTGAGAAAGACCATCAACTGCAGAAAATTCAAATAAAGATTCTTCAGAAGGAAGTGAGGTAAGTCGGCTACGTTATTAACAATGTACATCACCCATACCTTATTTTGTCTATTCTTTCCTAGTCTGGAATCATAACACATCATATGTGAGAGCATGGCTCTATAGGGATCAGTGCCTGACCCGCAAGTGAGGGTAGTTTTAGCGACAATAACTCTCACTTTTCTGTGTGTGTTGGTTGTAATGTGTGTGAATTTTACGTGTGTTCGTTCACTACCACAGTGGGGTTTTGCACTGCTAATAACCATTTCATTAGCCTTTAGAAATGCTATGATGACGATCGTCTTTAGTTGATCATTGCAAGAGTGTATTCCTCACTAAATTGCATATCTATTATAGTGTATACTTTAATAACGATTGCCTTTAAAGATAGCATTATGATCTTTGATTTTGTAAATTTTTTTGACGATATCGTTATAATTTCGCTGTACAACAGCCCACATTAAAGTTAGTACATCCGAAAAATCAATTTTGTAAATCCCACTAAATGTTGTTCCATTCAGATTGATGATATCATTATTGAAGGTTGGTCGATGATCAATTGTTATCAACGGGCTGTAAGGGCTCAAGTAAGGGTTGCCATGATACCCATTTAGAGGCTTGTTCTAGTGCATTTTCAATGGGTGCACATTAATTCGTGCCCTCCAAAATGTGCACCTTGGCAGTAAATTCGAGTAATATAGCTAATTACAATCAAAATTGAAGGTATAAGAATAAATAATGCATGTAGGAAATGGAGTATGATCATTATGAACATCCTGACTCATGATTAAGGACATTTTATTTTCTAGTCCCTATCGTCGGATATACTAACTTTAATTACATACGCACCAAGGGTGGGGCGGGGGGCGAGGGGGCGGGGGCAAATGTATACAGGTGCGTACACGGTGTCGGGGGTCTAGAACCAGTTTGGCGTACACATTTTGTAGGCATGGGGGTGTTTTTTTGGGTCATCTTACATTGAAAAGTGTACATTCTTTGCCAGTCCAAATACTCAGCTTTTTAAAAAAGATCTTGGACGATGTGAAAGCTATCCTGCACGATTTTCATACATCAAATATATAGCCTGGATAGCCCCTGTTTGAAGTTTGTTATTTCTGCGGAGGGGAAGGGTAGTTCTAAAATTTGAATCTAGTGACTGGGATTGGCGCTTATATTAAAACTTTAAGCTTATCTCTAGTGCCAACTCCCAACCCGTCCAGCTAGTAGCCCCCCCCCCCCCCCCTTTCCACATATACATGTACAACGGCAAATAACCCAGTGCTTCTTAGGCAATTGCATTACACTCCTTTCAATTCATCAAGGGGGGAGGGAAGTGAGATGAGTATGTACGCACTTGGGCACCCCATCTATAGGAGTCAGAAGTATCCCATTTTGGATCGATCCTGGACATTTTGACACTATTATTAGTGATGTGTGGCTTGTGGCATTTACTTTTGTATTTTTGATGTGAAGTATCATATCCAAGTTAGACAGTTCCATATCCCGCACTAGCGGGATGTCAGGAGTGCAACTGTGTGAGAGTACTTACAACTAGCAGTTCGCTACACTAATTGATATTCTTTGGCCCCCTATACGACCAATCTCTCAGTCACTATAGTACCTAACCAAGTTAGTCATTTTTTGGCTGCCTATACGACCAACCTAGGCCTATTGCGACAGTTCCACATATTTGTCAGGTTGGTCAGTAATGATCAACTCACCTTAGTCTTTCCATTTTAGGCTAAGTACTTTCGAGTAAGGCATTAGTCATGTTGTTTTGCCTCAGTCAAAACTGCACAATCGAATGCCTTGATGATAGTGGTGGAGGGACCCCGAGAATTAAACATTTCCTTCTTGGTATTTTAGGCTTGTCAGGACACACTCAAGTGGGAGCGTCATCAAGAAAATCTGTCCGATCTTAAAATGACCAATCTTAAAAACGTTACAATCTTAAAATTCAGTGACAATCTTAAAGTTAACCTTTATTTAAGATTATTAGATTTCCGCTAGATGGCACTACTAATAATTGCTGAATATATCATGTGCTCTGCCCTCGCACCCCCTTTTTATTTCTCTCTTCTTTTTTCTTTTTCCTTTATGAAATTGTAACAGAACTATAACCGAACCCATTTACCCCTAAAGGATGGGGCGATACAGTAGCAACCTTTTGAGCAAAAGGGGGAGTCATATTATTCAAAGGGACAATCGGTGATAATTCAAAATCAATGTTATAAGATTGTAACGTTTTTAAGATTGGCCGGTTTAAGATTGGACAGATTTTCTTGTTGATACTCCCACGTGAGCATATATCCACTCGTTTGAACTCGAGTGGACATTTATTACCCGTTATCTTGTTATTTGTTAACAGAAAACCTGTCATCTGCTGGTACGGGTAGTCAAGAGGATCCAGTAACACACTGGACAAGTATTCCAACCAGGTAGGTTGGCATGCTACTTCTGGCAAATGTCATCAATATAAAGCAGTGTGTCAGTCTCCTAGCATTTCTTGCGTTTTAACGTGGTGGTCATCTTAGCTTTGGATACTCCACTATCAAAAGGGCATTCCTCATCGATTGACCGCAGGTAAATCATGATATAAGTAGGAGTAATTTAGGAGTAGGATAGTATTGACAGTATGAGTAATTTGGGTACATCTCTTTTTACAGATTCGGTTCAGAAATTGACGCCAGCCAAGAGGGAAGTAGAATCGACTTGATCCAACGAGAAAAGATTCATACAAACATCTGACAACAAACAGAAGAAGATAGTACATAGTCATCCTCACACTGCATCTAGCTCTTGTGTCCTGGTATAATCAAATCTAATAAGTCAAATTATAGTAGGCACTGTTAACTTTCACTGCTGTCTTGAACAACAATTACTTCACCATGAACACCACAGAAATGTTGGCGAATTTCACTTCTGTTCTGAATGCCACTATGAGTAACACCACAGAGGCCATGCCCCCTGCCCGTAAAGTAGGCTCCTCTGCCAGGTCTGACCTTGCCTTTATCTACCAATGTGTCCTTGCACCTGTCGGTATCATCACCAACATCCTCAACCTCATGTGTCTTAGGAAGTTCAGAAGGGGGGCCCTCAACGTCTACCTGACAACCTTGTCCGCCATAGATCTCATCTTTAGTCTCAATCTGGTTGTGAGTACCTACTATAGGACCCTCAAGTGGACCGAGAGCTACTGGTTCGCAGAGATCTATGCCAAGACTGTTATCCCTATCAATAGTATCTTTGGTCACCTGAGTATCTGGCTGGCAGTGATCATTGCCGCAGACCGCATGGTGCACGTGGCTTTCCCAATGGAGGCTAGGGTGTGGGTGACTCGTTTCCGTGCTAAGATTGTTGTGGCTGTTGCTCTCACTCTCCTTATCATCATTAGAAGTCCCATCTTCTTCTACTTCTATGCTGCTTCTGGCATTGTCCCCCCTGGTCCAGAGGCTGGTGAGGATGTTGGTAAGTTAGTGTACTGGGCCACCTTCAGTCCCTTCTTCTTCACTCCGCTCGGAAGAGGCTGGTTCTCTTTCCAGGCTGCCGTGTTCGAGTTCATCCCCGGGAGCATCCTGGTTGTGCTGAACATTATCATCATCTTCTTCTTCCGTCGGTACCTGCAGAAGAGGGCCAAGCTGATGGAGGGCAAGAATAAGGATTTAAAAGAAGAGGTGCAGCAGGAGTTCAAGCTCACCATCACTCTCTCTTTCGTCATGTTGTCCGCCCTGATCGGCAATTTCCCTGTGAATCTGACCCGCCTCATCTTCCCTGCCCCGAGTGATGGTGTGATCTTCAAGGACATTGCCAGTTTCTTGTTCATCCTTGACCACACCACCAACTTCCTCATCTACTTTGTGTCTAACCCTGACTTCAGAGGTATTCTTCTAGGGTTCTGCTCCAACTGTGTCAAGGATGATGATGCTGCTCTCCCAGCCACCATTGAACCAGTCAACCCAGTGGCCGTTACCACAACCGATGCCGAAACCAAGGCAGAGGCTTAAATCACCCTGCCACCTGGTCATTACGTGGTAGATAATATTATGATACAAGTGACTTGCTGTATGAGTGTTACAAGCCAAGGACAGGGTAATTATCCACAGCGTTTACCATTGTCCACGGCTTATAACACTCATGCGGCTAGTCAGGCATATCATATCTTCTTATCACTTACACCCACAGTAGGAGAGTGTGCTCGGTGGACCGCATCAACATATAACCTTGTATGTAAAATACAGTCAGTCCATTTCCTTTATTCCCTCAGTCCACTATGGTGTAAAGCTGTTTATTATCACTGATGATTTACACACTGCACCAACGTAGGATCTGGAGAGTGGTGCCTTGAATTTCCATAGTCAATTCAATAGGAGAGGAGGGAGGGAGTATAGGACAGCAGGCAATGAGGCCTGGCAAAGTAGAGTACCATAACATGTATCTCACATAGCCCTACTCCAACTCAGGAGAATCCTATATCCAATCCTGGGACTGAAAACGTATATTTTAGTATTGTTTTATAGTATTAAAAGCCCTAGTATAACCTGCACCCTATAGAGGCATGTTTATACATGTTCGGTATAAAATTAAAGCTGTGTTCAGTTTGCGTTCGGGAATTATCATTGTTTGGAATCCACGATTTCAAACACTGTCGGTATCCAGAAGTGTTCATGTACCCTTGCATTTACCATCTTCGCAATGATTAGGATAGGGAGGTTAGACTTGCTTCGTTCTTTCTCTTAAATTCTGTACACCATCAGGTATTCCTTACAATTTAATACATGTAAGACATTGTGCTTGTTGTTGTTGGTTAATTTTTATTGGCATTAATTTCGTAGTATACAGAGGACGATTTTCAAATAAATGCCAGAAGTAATAAAAGATACTACTCCAAAGAGATGTGGTTGCTTTAAAAATAGCAGGAGTGAAAAGTTCGAGTGGCAGCCTCAGTGTTCATTTTATATTCATAATAAATATAATTTAAGCAATGGAGGAGTTAATGATATGACATGTAAAGTCAGTGATTTAGCTCAAGGTGTGGCGGCTCAGCCTAGAAAGATGAGCTTAATCGGACTTGTGCGTTGAAATGAGACATATTAAGTATACCTTACTTAATAATTGAAGGTAGTAAAGGGACAGATTTCATATGAATCATATCCTAGTGTGTTTAATATAATTTGTGGGTGCGAATCGTCAAATCTTCCCCCCCCCTCCCCCCCCCCCCCCCCCACCTCGCCCTCAGCAACGGAACATTAAGAACTGATGTCCGGATGATAATGGCTCCGAGAGAGTCTCGAGAAAGTATGCGTATACTATATAGTATTAGTAAAGATTCCACCTTTACCAATCATAAGCATCGGTCCACGAGCTCTCGGTGAAATGGAAAGCTAATTCATATTCAGAGCCAGTGGGCATGGTAAAATGGCTTTGGGTGACATCAGCACTCTATCCGGCAGCAGTGAGAACGGATTTCTGTCACACTGTCGACATGATATGCTGCCAATGCTCATTGACACCCACCAATGACGTCCGATGACGTCTAATGACGTCCAATGACGTCCGATAACGTCCCATGACGCGTATTAGGTTGGCATCTGTACCAGCTGTAGGCTTTGGTTGGTGAAAAGGTAGCCCAAATTCAGACTTTCAGATTCCTAATAAAACCTCACCCTGCCTTCATGCGAATGCTTTATAACTGTATAGGGGGTGGATTGTATGGAAGCAAATGCCTTCAAAATAGCTAATTAATATTTTGTCGGTATTTTGCCAAGGGCGACCCCCCTCCAAGATGGGGGTTATAGCCCTATAATGACAACAATCTGACTTTTAATGGTCTCTTTTGGTTCCATATGACGGTTTCTGACCATTTTCATAAAGGCATGGTGAGGTTTTGAAGGTGAGAAAAAGGATATTTATCACACACCCCCCTCGCCCTTAAGATTTACAAGACCTACACTGCTAGAAGTAAATGTAGCTGATTTATAGTGTAGGCTCTGTTTGACATCATTTTCTATTGCTTGACATCACTAGACATTGTCTGACACAATTTTGATATTGGTTGACATCATTTGACACTGTCTGGCATCACTTTACATTGAGTGGCATCACTTGACATTGTTTGACATTACTTGACATTGTTTGGCATAATTTTACATTGTCCCGCATAATTTGATATTGTCTTGCATAATTTGATCCATGGTATATCATTGCATTACGTTGTCTGGGATTTTTTTTTTTTTTTTTGTTTAAATCAAATTTATTCATTCACATGATGTTCGATAAATTTGTTTCTCGTTGTAGTACAGGTTTCTCCATTTGGAATGCTCAATTTAATATAACATAATATAGTATAATTAAGTATTAAGTAGGGACATGTGTTCAGAACTAG
This sequence comes from Harmothoe impar, assembly GCA_947462335.1. Lineage (NCBI taxonomy): Eukaryota > Metazoa > Annelida > Polychaeta > Phyllodocida > Polynoidae > Harmothoe > Harmothoe impar. Next base: position 46,699,292 of record OX381713.1, read on the forward strand.
TATCTAATGTATAGTGTTCATATTTGTAGCAATTGCTACAAGTTGTAGATGACTTTTCCACAGTCAATCTATGCCGGTGAGATCGCATTGGTGAAAATAATGAGGTTGATTGATGGACGGAGATTTGAGCCTGAGTGTCTGGTGTCTACCCGGGAATCGTGAGGAGCCATTTGGGGATCATGTGGGTTATTATGGTGTGGAATCACTCTATCAATGGACAGTGCAATGTAACAATTATTCGTTACCAACTTATTCTGACGAGAAAGAGCATGAATACCCATACTCGACTCATCATTTAGCCTTTACAGTCTGGCCTGACTAGGGTGCAGATTTAGGGCATGTGGGATCGCTTGTCATTGCTTGGCATCATTTGACATAATTGGTATTGCTTGGAGCTGTCTGCTATCGCTCGACATTGCCTACATGGGCATATGCATTGTCTGGTGATGGATATTTGAGACCTGGGGGCTGATATATACAGTGGCCCAGGAGGGCCATAAAAAAGTGATTTTGAAAAAAATAGTGATTTAGTAAAAAACGTTTTTTTGATAAAAGATGTTTTTTCAAATCACTTTTTTTCTGGAAAAGTTGCTGTCAACTGTCAACTTGACACTTGACACCATGTTTTTGAAAAACATGTTTTTTTCAAATCACTTTTTTTCAAGAAAACATGCTGTCAACTGTCAAGTTGACAGTTGACACCAAGGTTTTGAAAAAAGATGTTTTTTCAAATCACTTTTTTTCTGGAAAAGTTGCTGTCAACTGTCAACTTGACACTTGACACCATGTTTTTGAAAAAAAGAAGTTTTTTTCAAATCTTTTTTTTTCAAAAAAACATGCTGTCAACTGTCAAGTTGACAGTTGACACCAAGGTTTTGAAAAAAGATGTTTTTTCAAATCACTTTTTTTCTGGAAAAGTTGTTGCAACTGTCAAGTTGACACTTGACACCATGTTTTTGAAAAAAAGACGTTTTTTTCAAATCACTTTTTTTAAAGAAAACATGCTGTCAACTGTCAACTTGACAGTTGACACCAAGGTTTTGAAAAAAGATGATTTTTCAAATCACTTTTTTTCTGGAAAAGATGCTGTCAACTGTCAAGTTGACACTTGACACCATATTTTTCAAATCACATTTTTTTCTAGAAAAGTTGCTGTCAACTGTCAACTTGACAGTTGACAGCAACTTTTTCAGAAAAAAACTGGACTTTGGGCATTTCATTTCTTAACCCTTTTGTTAAAGTAAAACAGGTTACTTTCTTTTCCAAAATAGCTGCTTTCAAGTGTCAACCTGACAGTTGACAGCAACTTTTCTAGAAAAAAAAGTGATTTGAAAAAACATCTTTTTTCTAAAACTTGGTGTCAACTGTCAAGTTGACAGTTGACAGCAACTTTCCTAGAAAAAAACTGATTTGAAAAAGATCTTTTTTTTCAAAAACATGGTGTCAGGTGTCAACTTGACAGTTGACAGCAACTTTTCTAAAAGAAAAAGTGATTTGAAAAAACATATTTTAAAAAAAAAACTTGGTGTCAACTGTCAAGTTGACAGTTGACAGCAACTTTCCTAGAAAAAAAGTGATTTGAAAAAGATCTTTTATCAAAAAACTGTTTTTTTCAAAATCACTTTTCTTTTCAAAATCACTTTTTTTTGGCCCTCCTGGGCCACTGTAGATATAAGCATGTTCAAAAATGTTTTTAAACATTTTAAAAAGTCTAAGAAAGTGGTGTTCAATTTGGTATACATGCTAAATTGTTTGTGGTTCTTCATTCATATAATAAAGTCGTCCAAAATACCCCTCTGACGAAATTTCGTTTATCATCTCAAACCATACCCAGTAGATAGTGCATCGGTGATAAAATTGCCTAAATACAATATCTATCCCAGGATTACAGTTTGTGAATCAGCTACCTGAGCACAAGCATTGATTATTGATGAATACTTAAATCCGCTGGAAGGCCAAAAAGAAAAAGGTTGTTTCAGGTAACATGGGCAAAAAATGTAGGGTCGGTAGGTCGGATTTTTTTTTTTACTTTTTTTTTCTAAACATGAATGTACTGGCGAGCCTCTTGGAAGACCCTGAAATTGACCAAAAAAGGGTAAAAATACGGAATTTTCTTCAAAATTGCATAAAAACCTAGAGTCGGCCCTTTTTTGATAGGGTCGGTCGGGTCACCTGAAACAAACCTTTTTTTTTGGCCTAAATCATATATTATACGTTTCTATATGGTGAAGTGGTTGGCAATTTTGCTCTGTCTAAACACCACGTTAACGGTAGTTTCATTTTCATTGTGTATTTATTAAGTGACGTATATATTATATGCACATGAATATTGCCTTAAATCGCATGGTGACAGAGTTGAGATGGAGATTTAGTATAGCAATGTTATTAAATCCCTCAATCAATGTTTTTAACAAAATTGCAATGTTCTCTAGTAGTACCAACATTGTCGATTTAGTAGATATATGCATATTCATGGTGTTATTTCAACATTTGGCCAGCATATATCCAGGGGCGGCGTGTACACATGCTAATTACTGGTATAGTGTCTAGTACACGGCATAAGGACAGGTATACCATGCAGGTGGTTATTGGCATTATATCATGAAAATTGTCATTTTAGTTGTTTGCTTTTGTGAATTAGTTCAGTGTTTTTTTAATTCATACAATGCAAACATGTGCTTATTTATTATACGTAAAATGACTCTTTCCAACCGGGCTAAGGTGTATAGTACTGCTGTCGTTGAAAATGAATGTGAGGAAAAGAATTGTAATGCTTATAATTGTAAGTTAATAATAATTATCATGGCAATTATCATATGCTATTCACCAGTGCTAACATTGTCTGAGAAATCAAGATGACGACACTTTAGTGGTATGGTGAACTGTTGACAAATTCATGACTTGTGATGTTATATCAAATTGAAAATTTCAATATAATTGTCGGACCTCTGTATCTGAACATGATGTATGACAATGTCATATTCATTTTGTGGAATAATTGCACAATAAAATGTTTGTGAACGTTTTTCATCGTCGGGTTTAGTTTATCAACTATGGAGATCATTACATCATATACATGTATGACCATTTACTATTTACAATCTGAATTACTGAATTTACTATCTGGCGACAATTAATTCAATATGTACATGTATTCATACAAATTTGCCACCCCCCCCCCCCCCCCAAAAAAAAAAGGAGAAGAAGATTGAAAGGCATTCTGCAACGTGCGACAGTTCCACATATTTGTCGCACATTATACATATCCTTCAACATTTTTGGTTCAGTTGAAACTTTTATAAGTAGGATTTAAATGCAATCGAGTGGCAGCTGGAGTAAATGTCCCACAATATTTGCTAGTTCCTGAAAATAAAAGCTTCCTGATGGGTGTTAACCCATGTGTATTGTGCCCTCTGCTATCATGATGCACAGTTTTGTATAACATTATTTGTTTACCTGCTATAGTGTTGCATTTATGCCGATCATTTGATAGACTTACAACATGTACAGTCGACATGATGGATTCATGTACTTGGACACTAAAGGGAAAAGAACGCTAAACCACTATTCTCGTAAATGACATAAAAACTGCCGAATCATCAATAACTGCTCGGACACAGGCGTTTCAAAGATTTGAACGTCACCATACCTGGCTTGACAAACAATCTGACCCTTCCAAGTCATTAGGAATTTAATTTTGAAGTGAGAAAATATCTAAAAAGGGTGACCATAAACAAAATTAAGAAAGCAAAGTTGCCTCTGAGTCCAGATGTCAGTTCCTCTCAGAGAAAGCAATTAGGACCACTTCTTAGTTTCGTTCGGTGATCTCAAAGCAATTTTAAATCACGAATTGGTCATTAATGTTGTCTAATTTGGGACAGCGTCCGAAGATTGTGTCCCATATTTGGTCTTATCGGCTCTCATCGCTGGACATGGCGATACAATTAGATACCCCTGTTTGGAGAGTGACATTCACATGTTGTCCTGCCCTGTGATTGGCCCTCTAAGGGTACGCTGGACCAATCAGGAAGAAGCAATGGTCTCATCTATAACTGCTACACATTTATTTCTAAGGCTTATTGGACAAAACTTTTATTTCGGGCAAATAAAAAGTTATGGGTGAGATCATTTCAAACATGGGAGATGCTAATTGCCGACCTACGTACCTTATTTTGAATGTGCAATTGGAAATACATCAAACCAGAAAATAAAGTGTGAGAATGGTTGGTGATGTAAGAAATTATATTCTTGATAATCAAAAAGTGTATAATTAACTTGTATTCTTCAATGTATTCTTAATTTATACCGCAAGTGCAATTGCAAATACACCAAAGCAATAAAGTCGTAATGGATAATTTCCATGTTAGGCCCACTGAGCTAAACAATTGAATGGCTCTCTTTTTTAAATCAGGAACCTGAGAAATCTGTAATAATTGCTACTTGTTTTCTACTGAAAAAAGTTTTTTCTCGGTCTCCAAATCCTCATCCTACACAAATCAATTAAGCATGTTTTATAATTCAATGTTTTACAGTCATGTCAAAAAGACATGACCTTGTTGTTATTAAGGTGGAGTCACCGTCCTGTTGTGCTTTCTGCCAAATTCGATAAAATAATTTGCGAAAAGTCCCTTTTACCACTCTAAAAAAAGGCCTTATTTTATGAAATGGGGATGATAGTTAGGTGCTACACAGAGGCAAATATCAGAGTCACCCAATGTCGCCAATACTACTCTCATACAAGGGTCAGGCACTGCTGGACTATAATAGATGGGTCAAGGGCCATTCTAGTGAGGGTCAGGCTAGGCTGGATATTCAATAACAGGCTGGACTTTGGCAAACTTGCTTGAAAGTCTGGCCATGCTGGGTCCTCATGCCACAGTCTGACAATGCTGGACTCTTGCAGGCTGACAGAGACTCTCCCCAGAGTGGCGACATTGGGTGACTCTGATATTTGCCTCTGTGTATGTTGAGCAAGAGGGTGGTGACAACTATTACAAATAACACAAACTATCAAATGAGCCTTCACCTTTTAGAGTGGTGCAAGGTTATTTATAATTGAATATATTGTACAGTTCTTATACATGTTGTAGCAGCAAAATGAATGTAATTCCCCCCAATCTACCCCTATATCCAGCACCTATGATAGACCTCCTTTAGAGTTACACGTCCTCGTCCATCTAAAATCACTGCCTATATGTTACGCTTGGTTTGCAGGGTTTTAAAGGAATTGGGGGGGGGGGGCGTTCAAAGGCAAAAAGGGTAAGAAAAATGCCTCACCCGACCCCCCCGGTATCAACATATTTCAGAAAATACATTCTCCGATCCGTTTTCCAAGTTATCAGAATATAAAGCGGCATTTATGGCCGATATCCATGGTCTATACTTGCTTTCCATCATCCCCACAAAAACTGCCACCATCATCTCCAAGATCCACCATGTTCACTGTGGCCACTCACCCCCACCCCCCCCCCCTCCCCAACACCTCGCCCCCTCCCTTGGCTCTCATCTCGAGTAATGGTGAAGAGTGGGAGGTTTAACCTAGGGCGGCTCGGGACCGGACCTCGGAGCGACCTTTTTTCCTGTTTAATTCCCGGTTTTTCGTCCCTCCAGGAGACCCTGGATTCTGCTCGTAATCAATTAATTACCCAAACGGCTGTGTCCCTCCCCTCTTCTGCCCCACCCCCGCCCCCACCATGTTCCTCCGGGCGTCCAGTGGGCCTGTAGCCCTGTATTCTACATGTATAGACATCTTAATGCAGGGAGATGTGAGGTGGTGTTTACCATCATGAGCTGATATCATTACAAAATATGCAATATCCAAACCTTTTCTAAACTCAATACACCCTGTACCTGAAGAAATTCTATACTAAGTAGCTTATATTAAAAGTGCATATTTCACAGTCATCCAAAAGATTAAGGGCAATCAGTCTGGTGCAATTGTGATATTGTAGGCAATAAGAATTTCACCCTTTACAAAATTATCAAAAAGGCGAGGTCTCTAATAGGTGGGTGTGGTCTGGGTTATAGTTTGTGTGAGATATTACATTAGTTCAGGTGACCTAGGCCCTATGTGCCATTCAGTGAGTGTGGCGTAATGCGAGACGTGTCACAATTAATGTATAGTAACATAATGGGACAATAGGGCCACTTCCTCAGTTAAAACATGTAATAGGGCGGAATTTGATAGAATTGTGTAACCAATTAGGGTGTTCATAATATGTTTATCCTACATGTATACTTGTATGTACTACTTTTAATTGGTTTCCATTTAGACCCTAGTTAATGACCAAATTTATGACCAAATGCCTAGAGATAGAAAACGCCTATAGAGACACCTGCGGGATCTATATAGAGTAGTATCCAAACCATCTGTTCAAGAATATCCCTGAGGGTCAATGGATCCTCTGTTGCTGTTCTGTCTTGATTTGAAACTTGAAGGCAAAGCAAATTTCGCCTGGAGAAATGAAAGCCAACCTTGCAGGCTGGACAATCAGGGCTTTCATCAGGAGCCCCCACCCCCTCACACACACACACCCTCATCCCCCTCCCCCTTACTCCCCCCCCCTCCCCCAGCTCCCCCACCTCAGCATCCCCAGACAACCCCCCCCCCCCCCCCCACTTTTCCCAAGCTCCCCCCATCACTCACTACCACCAAGCTCCCCACCGTCCCCAGCAGGTTAATGAAATATTAAATAAACATGACGCCACGACGACTCGCGCATGCGCAAGAATTGAAGTGTAATTTGATTTGGAGATGCTACGGTGGCGCTGCTACTCGGGGGAAACTGGAACTAGCTTTCCGACCTCAGGCTTGCTGTCAGAACAGCAGGTGAGGATATAAAGGGAGGAGGGGGCATTTCGATAGCTGCACGGTTGGTTAGATAGTCCATTATTGGTCTGGTAGTTGAGGACTTTCTGGGTTAGAGTTTGGATTAGTTCTATTTTGCAATTGACTGTGTGGCATCGAATAGGCCACTGATAATTTCCTCCGTGCTTTCAGGGCCTGCTATGGATTGCGTTTTCCATCAAGATGTCTAGTTGTAATTGAATTTTGATGTCTCATTGAGATTGGTTTGTTAGTTTGGGCATTACAAGAGTTTGTTCATGACTTTCTAACTTAGAGTGATTTTAATGTCCGTTGTTGTCATAATTAAGTTAGATATTCTTACTGAAAGTTGCAAGTTGTAAATTATTGTATCATTCTCCACAAAGAGTAGGCATGTTGATGGAATTAGCACCATGGGTAATCACATACGAATATTGGCACATCTTATGCAGCATTGAATTCAAATGACTTACCTATAGATAATTCAATCCGCTCGACGCACTTAAGTAGAGAAAACGTCTGAATTGAAATATCTAAACAGAAAAGCTCTTATAGTTTGGTGTGTCCTAGCAAAGTAGCGCAAGCGCGCCCTGGCTTGGCTTGTGTATACACAAGCTTTGTGAGAGCTCACATTAGTTTGTTTGGCTATGGCTTAGTTAATCAAAAATATTCAAAGCCGAGAGTCTTGGCTACCTGATTTAGACATAAATCCATAGTAAAACTGCATGATTAGGAGATCAATGTGATAGTAATGATTGCCTGAAGGTGGGGTGAGAGCAGAAAGAGAGACATGGGGCTGGGGGGGGGGGGCAGTTAACCATGACTTGTCTAATGGGATTAGATCAGTTGCCCAGGGGCATCCTGCTCCGTATCCACAGGTCCCAGGGCCCCCTCCAATTACAAACACACAGCTCATTTTGGGTGTTGGAAACTCTCCCTAAGGACATGCTGCCCGGCTACTTTAAAGGCCAATTTTTCAATCCTATCAACAGTTGACATTTTCAATGAAACACGTGTATTTTGATATGCTTTGTGGATCTAGTTTGGAGGTTTTCCTAAAATGGCGCTATTGGAGGGATGCTTATGACGTGTGAAAACATTTATAGATGTACGACGGTAAAATGTTTAATGCAGAACTGGTAGAATCAGCCTTCATCAGTCTAGCTCAGGACAGCCCCCTATCTTGTCCATCTTTTACATGGACCTGTCATTGAACTTATACACTGGGCCCCCTACACCTCTCCTTTTATCAGTATCCTGGTCACCATAGATGCTCGGGCCAAGGGTTCCATTCCCTCATTTTGGACAGTAGACTTGATGCTCTGAGCTAGACAGAATGTCATTTATGATCAGTCATATAGACTGAGGGAGAGAAGGATGGCTAGTGGTAGGCAGTGGTGACACCTTGAGGGGTAGAGTGAGGCATGTATATATAGCAGGCAGCCAGAGATTGAGCATACCATGGGCGAATTAGTGTGTTTTAGTATTGGAGCGGATATATAAGGGATAAAATATAAGTAGTCATATAGATGAGATAACCTGGTTTCCATAGTTAATGGAACTTTGAATCCTCAATTTAGTCATTTGCCGTCATTCGAATTTGAAATTTAAAATACAAGGATTACAATTGTTTTCAACCAGAAATGACCCCGGGGCGAGTCCGTTCAGGAACTAATGTCATGGAATTCCCAAATTACCAGGGACACAATTCGAAAAAAGAACAACCAACTAAAACCACCAAATCGATGCATAGTTTAAGTAGTTGAATAAAAACGATCCCAGCATGTTTTACTATTCACTGGGCATGGTTATCATTCATGTATTTGTACTGGCAGGATTGGGACTATCTGAATGTATTTGACCAACATTACAACGTAGGGCCTACCTATATAGCCCACTATTCATAGTATAGCCTGCAATACCCACGGATACTATAGGGTCGTGAGTACAGGCTAGAGGTATAGGAAATCTACATGATTAGTTGGGATAAGCACAACCAGTAGAAAACTGACCCTTCTGTCCGTAGCTTTCAGACAGCCCTATCTGAGAGTTACAGTCGTAACTAATTATTGATGACAAACACAAAGCACCAAATATATACCAATAGTATTAACTCCCATTTATTTGTGTACCTAAAGCCTTGCCCAATGACACAAATAACTTATCCATTGCTGTTTTCAATATTATAAGTGTTACTTAAAACAAGGAGCCACACACAAATGGTCCTGAACTTTACAGCAATATTGACTGCAAACATTGTCTTTTCTGACTCAAGTGTCGATGGTAAACATGGATAGTTCAATAATTATGAACTTATGAATAGAATCTTCAAATGAAGACGTCCAATAACATTTTAAATTTCATGATTATGTCGTTGTCTGTCAATCTCATAACAATCTCATAACAATTTTGCAATCACATCGCCTTGCCGCAATTAAGATGTATGATTATCTTTCAGAAGCTTCAGATTATTGGAAAATTTGGAATTAGGAAGGTTTGATCATTAATGCGAGACTATTTGCTGAAATATGTAAATGGCTGCAACATTGATGGATATGTATAAAAATTGAATTATTTTATTTTATAATAGTGATTTTGAGGGAGTTCTGACTACTTCTTTTTTACCATTGTTGCATCCAGATTATTTGCCTGGTTCCCTTTGTATTCAAATGTGGACTTACAATAAATCTGAGGCAGATTCATTAGACTTAGCCTGGTTTTGAAACTGGGAAGAAGTGTAATTTACCAGGATGACAAATGTGATGGTTGAGAGGGAGGGATGGGAAGGAGAGAGAGAGAGAGAAACGTGTTTAGTGCCAAAAGACGTAATCAAATTCTGCCAGGCGACTGTGAGCCTTTCAAACATTTTTACCCATTTTCCACTCCCCTTTTTACCTGCCTCACCAGATAGACAGCCTTTTTAGCCCCACCCCACGCATCCAGCCAGCCCCTAACTCAAAAATTATGATGAATTTGTTTTGGAGCGTTTTAGGTAAGATTTATACGCAGGTGGGAGTGGAAGGAGGGGGGTTGTGCCTTTCTGGATGAATTTCTTCTTACTTTTTTTCCCGCCAATTTTCAAGCAGCATGTCTCGGATTTTCTCGCGAGACGAGACTGGTTTCTAAATCATCCACTTGAGGGCGCGCAGGGGCGTCTCAGAACCGACCTGCCACCTTGCGATACAAAAGTTATCGATTTGAATAAAACGCAGTTGGTTTGTTTTTCATTTTTGAATTTCTTCTTTTTCCAGTTCCCTACAAAGTAGGTGCTCCCCGGATTGCAGGCAGAGGACTGGAAGATTCCATCCCGACTGGCACGTGGTGAAAAACGACTATTTTGAGAAACCATGCGGAAGTTATCCTCCATTTCTTAGGGAAATTAAAACGGTTGCAAACAAATAAAACTCATATTAGATGTTTACAAATCGGCCCTAGCTTAAGCCAGATAAGGGAAGAAGACTGGTTTTTGATCCAGAATAAATGGGTTAAGAATCTGTGAAGACATTAACGCTTTCTACTTTTTATATAATCTTTACGTTTTGCGCATTTCAATCATAATTGTTTTTGTGGAATAATGAATTGTACGCTTGCCTATTAAATTGTTAAGATTTATTTCGATGATATCATCATTCAAAGGGACTAGAAACTTCTCCTCCATTCGAATTGTGAAGCCAGGGATATCGTCTTTGCCTCGAAAAATATCTCATTTATGAGGAATGTGTGTTTACTGTTTTGAGCATCTGTTTAGGCCCTATATAGCACACCTTTCTAGTGGCTTAAATTGCACTCCTAATCCTGGTAGTTCTGATACGTTTTTGTAGTCTTACTTTGAAGCGAATTATACTTTGGTGAATGACTACGGAGACATTTGTATGTAGGCCTCATTGAAATCTCAAGTCAGTCTTCGCTATGTGCCCTTAGAATTGTATACAGTTTCATCAGGATAATTCATATGTAAACCTCATTTAAATCCAACATAAAGCTCAAACTCGGCACCCGGGTATCCAAAGCTAATATTGAAGAACGTGCCAGGTTCAGGGCTGAACATAGTTTAATATACACTTATTAGAGCAGCTTAAACCTAAACAAGGTGTAGATAAGTGGTGTGACTAGTAGAACTTCCTGGCCGTCACCCCTATACCTAGTACCCGACCCCTAACCTACACACTCCCTCCTCCAGTACCCACCCTTCTACTGTACCAACAGACAGAGATGCTCCAGGAGCTGCTCCATGGGAATGGGGAGTAGGCCAACAGCCTGGAGTAAAAACAAGCAGCTCCAAGCTATACCACTGGCACCCATGGCCACTCCCTGTGATACAGCTCTTCCACCATATTACTCACATCTTGTTACCTTTGTGCTGATTCATTTATTACATACACATTTTGTATTTCATTGATATCTATCTTGTAGGTGATGGGGAATATGATAAGTGTATTGGTCAATTACTGTTATATTGAATATTTTGTTAGTATGAAACATACAGATTCTGTTGAATTCACGATGGTATACCTGTGGCGAGAGGGAAGAATATTTTCACGATATGTGATAACTGTGTAATGATTATGGTTATCATATTATGATATATATTTCTCTACGTAACCAGCTTCTCACCGGTATCGTCATCTAACGTGGGGTTATTTACTTAAGGGTTTGCAACACTTCAATATTGAGATCTTCCATTAGTATAATTATCATAGAATGTCTCTGCACACCGTGATAAAATCAATATGGAGATGTTACATAGTATCTAATACAAACAACTAACATTATTGCTGTAAGTATATCTATAGGAGGAGCATCACGCCGGTATTGCCAACTATTCCCTGTCAGAAGGGACTAAGAAGACCAGGAGTAACAACAAGGACTAACTCCAGGGATAATCCAGTTCTGAACTTAATAACATCCACAAAACCTTATTGTTAATTGGCACCAATATATAAGACACCAATTAACATCTTTAAATGTGACAGGAGGTATGCAGGTGTACAGTATTTAACATGAATATCACCACACTTACCTGTCTAGGAGCAGGAGCAGGAGGAAGACCAGGAGGAGGTGGTGCTATGAGCCAGCTGGAGTCTCCCCCTGGAGTTTCCCTCCCAACACCTGGAGGACGGGAATAACCAGGAAAACACCTCCTGTGTCTAGTGCAGACTTTCTCCACCAGATGGAAGTTGGTACCAGATCCTGATGACAAGAGGTGCTGTGGTGGGGATGGGGTTGTGTGGGAGGGTATAGGGGGCCAATGCTGCTAGAGTGAGCAACTCAGATGTGTGGGTGGAGATCAGAGTAGACCTACACTCTCCCAACAGTTGTTTTGTATCGGGCCGAGCACTATTTATAGTGTGATGGTAGGTCAGTAGTATATGAACTCACTGGATGGGATGGGTACACTTGTCTAAATCTCCGCTGGTTCTGTGATGGAAAACCTCCTTAGTATAATTATCATAGGGACATGGGTTCGATTTACATGAAAGTGCTTTTGACATGCGAGTATATACGTTTGAATTAATTGTAGACTACAATTACTAGTACATGTATAAGAGAAATGCGTTTTGAAAAAGAGATGATGGTCCCATTCTCTAAGGTATAATAATTCGTATCTATTGGGAATTGATGTGAAATCATGTCAGAGAATCCTGTCTCTACTTTAGGTGTAACACTCAGGTGCAAAAGGTCGATATTTTTGATAGAGGTTCGAACCAACAACCTTTAGATTACGAGTTCAGAACACTACCACTACACCACGGAGGGTTTGTCAATTTCAATGTGACATTTTCTGTATGTATGTTGGAGCAAGGGAAGCCGTCTGGACATTGAACAATGTTATATGAGTAGATGTTATACAACTTTCATAGCATGTGCAGGCGCTGTGGCTGAGTGGTCTAGGCGTTAGTGCATAAGCATCAACCATGTGGTCTCGAATCCTATGAGAAGACATGATTTTTCAACTCAAATTAGCCTCACAGCACCTACAAAACCTCCGGACAGCACCCATAAAACCTCCGGACAGCACTTCCAAAATCTCCGCTCAGGGTAGCAGAAACGAAATATCAGGATAAACCTACAGTGAGAACAATAGGCCCAATACCTGAGCGGAGTTTAAAAACTAAAAGACTTTTTGTCTTACTTAATTATTTATGACACAATACGTTTCTAATTTCTATTTCCATGATCTCATCTATTTTATTGTTTCTCTCTTAGATACAAGAATGTTGTACTGGAAATGCTGTTTCTCCAAGAATTCTCCCACAACAGTTACATTATGCATTGTATGTGAGTGAATACCTTTTCTGGTTTACAGTTCCCACTGTTAATCTCAATAAGCTCAGTTTTTATTATTATCATCATTATCATTATTATTATTATCATTATTATCATCATTATTATTATTATCATCATCATCATCAGTATTATTATCATCATCATTATTATCATTATTATAAGCTTGGGACAAACTGTGGCACTTTATAATTATTATATTCACTATAAAATGTTAATGATGTTATCAATAATTATAAGAATACTGATGCAAGATTACCACCATTGCCAATTCTAGTTACCTGTGTTCCCCACTAACTACAAGTGCTCTACAAATGAACATTATTATAGCCTTTAATGTCTATGGATGTAATCCACTCACTGTCTTAATGTTAACAATCATTTCGACCACTATCATATAACATTTAATGATAGACGTACGCGATTACACAATGCCAATTACACATACCTGCAACAATTCCTGAGCAAAGATCCACATCATTGTTGCATAAAAGACTAGCATCAAATATCTATCCTACAGACTGCATGTTAGCCTAGTCGTTTCTTGATTAAATTTGAAACATCATATTGTCTTCTTGAGGTTACTAAGTACATACATACAAAGCAGGTTTACTTCAAAATACATGCTTAGAAGTAAAGTGGGAAGGTGTTGCTTCACATTTATTCTATATCAAAGTACTGTTTCATTTTCCCTACATCCACCTCTCTAGTAGTTATAGCTCTTCCACAAGCTGCATTATTCCTGGAATTTATGCAATGAATTATGTCTGTGCACAAAGTAATATGAAAACCCAATTACCTAGTCCATGTCAAATTGGGACCACCACCCATGGAGACTTCACTTGTCAGTGGTCTGCTCGGTTCCCACAGTGGAATTGCTAACACTAGCTGTGTCTACCTTCAGCTGACTCTCATCCACAAAGTGGACAGCATATATCTTGGGTACAAAGAGACAGCCCAGTGTGACTGCGGCATTGATGAGGAGACAACTGGCCAGTAACACCACCTGGTGGGATGCATAGAAGGCAGTGAAGTAGGTGGGTAGGAAGACCAGCCACAGGAACAAGGTGGTAGCCACAGACACAAAAATGTACCTAGAAGTGAGAGATGACAGCACATTTTGGCATAAGTATTTCTGTAGACATAATATACACAGGGTATATCGGAAGGGCCCTGAAAATTGTTCTGAAACCAGCGATTCAATCTGTAGATGTTCCCTAATCTTGAATATAGGATGATAATGAAAATTGTAAAAGAACAACTTTAAAGCTACTAGGGCTGCTTTAAAGTGTTTACGAGGTAATGGTGAATGTGCACTGTTTGGGATTTTCATAAAAGAGTTCTTGTTAACAGTTTCTCTCTAAATATCTGAATTTCAACTATATTAGGCCCATCTTTACTTACCATGACTCATTGAAATTCTCTGGAAGTTTGCGTGTCAGAAAGCCATAAACTGCACATATGCAGACTAACAGGATGTTGAGTGACAGAGGTGGCAACAGCGCTGCCAGTGGCAGGTCACAAAACAACTCCACAAACTTCTCAGTCACCACTGGCATACGCCGCTTGTCCACCGAGGCAGCCAGCAGTCCAGACAAAATGCTCATTAGCACCTGATTAAGGAGAAAGAGGCTTCAGGTTAAGAACAATATCTAAAACATCATCACATGAGGAATTATCATCCATGAAAGGATTAAATTGTAATACACAGAACAACAAAAAGCTGAATGTGTGAGTGGGATGAAGGGTTGTTTTCTACATGACAAAGTAAGAAAGATTGATTATATTAATTTGATAACGGCTATCATTTCACCACAACACCTTACCTGTATTATTAGGAGGGTCAAAGTAAATAAGAGCTGAGAGCGACTACTGATGGCAGGTGGTTTCTTAGTGCCACGCTTCCCTGCAGCAAAGATCCTGTAGACTCTGTTGGTTTTCACTGTCAGCGGGGCATAGATTAGGGTAACAGAGAAGAAGAAGCCATATCGGGAGAGGGTGCAGGTGACAGGGTTTGGGCGGCCAAGGAAGGCAAAGACAGATAGAAAAGCCAGAAGAGAACCCATTAGTAGAATAGAAGTCAGTTCCCGACTTGATGCCTTGACTAGTTTGTTTGACCAGTGTGCAAAGTACCAGATGATGATTGACAGAACAGCAACGGATCCAATGATAGCAAGAACAAGGATTACCAACGTTGAAGTATCTGTGAACAAAGGATAGGTGAGGTCAATAGGGATGCATGAGGATTGTGTAAGTTCATCAGGCCATGAGAAGGGTTCACAGACTTCACAACCTGTTTTGTTCACAGTGACACGCTCATTGGATCGGCAGTTATAACAGTCCCAGCAACAAGGTAGTTCTCGCTGTATGACATACTGGTTTTCTTGACAAGGTTTACTGCAAACAGACTCCAGTAGAATCTCGAATCTCTGCAGCCCATTTCCATCCTGCATTCCCTTGAATACACTCCAGTCTATCTCATCATGCTCAACCTCAAATGTCCCTGCCTCCCGATCCCATAAAGCAACAGGCCTAAAGGGCTCTTCTTTTCTTGATGATAAATATTGTCTGATCATGAATTGTCCTAACATGTCACCATTTTCATCAAACCGGATATTCTCACCTCCAACACCAATAAAACTCAGATCCTTGAGGTATTTCAGGTGGATGGGGCCTTTTATACAGCTGTTGAGTAAAGATTTATCACTAAAAGCATCTGAACATTGCTCGGTGATAAGTTTGTGGAGACTTAAAGCCATTGCATACACAGTGTTCATAGTTGTTGCAGCGTAATTTGCAGTCGGCATTAAGAGATTTGGAACATTACTGTAGGGCTCACATGGAACAACTTCTCTAGACATATTTCCCCCAGGTGTTGACCACTTGCAGTTGTAGACAAGCTCCCAATGTTTCCTCATCCATGGATTTGCAGCATTGTTGTCAGGGGTCAGGGACAGCATGTAGTCAATGAACACTGGTACCTTAGGGATAACATGATACATGACAAAGGCTCCATCGGCTGCACTTCCATGCTCCCCAGCACCCATAGAGTCAGCTGACACCAAAATGAACCAACCCTCCAATTTCTCTTCACTAATTATCCCAAACAGAACCCGCTGTTGGTAACTGCTCAGAAAAATGATCACGACACGAGCTTCTCTGTGCCGCAATAGTTTGTGCACATGATACTTCATCTCATCTCCTGTGATATCAGGAGTGATTGAGTCAGTCACTGGGAGGCAGATTCCTCTTGTTCTGGATCCCTGGTTGACAGCCTTAGCAGCCCCTGCACCATAGCTTCCCTCGGCATAGAGTAGACTCACATAGGTCCAGTTGAAGTAGACCAACATGTCTAGAATGGCATCAACTTGGAATTTGTCAGGAGGCACCATCCGGAGGAAATACTCAAACCGTTTTTTGTCTGAAAGTTCATCACTTGTTGCAGTGGTAGCGATGATTGGAATCTGCAAAATTAATACAATGAATGGTCAGGTCAGATATTACAGTTGTTACTGTAATATTTTTGTAACTAGTTCGAGTATAACATATTAGGCTGTCAATATGTCATATTTTAAAGGAGTACCTGGGCAGTAGGCAGATTACACTCCTATATTGGACAAAGATGATAATTTTTGATAATTCACCAAACCTATGTTGCCTATAGGACCCTATAATTTACAAACAAACGATTCTAAAGAAATATAAAAAGGTACATATCTATTTATAGAAGGCCTCAATATAGCAAATATTGGTTTGGTAGAGGATCCATGATCAAAAGGTGGACGACGAAATCGCATTTCGCAGCAGTGCATGAGTATACAACCACTACTAAGATATATATTTATTATCATTTTTGTTACATTTGGGATGTTGTTTACTTCCAAACCCATGAGACTTATTGTTTGTAAATATCCAGGAACAGCAAAAAAACAATTCCTCAATGATTCCCAAATTGATGGTTTTCTTGTTTTGAAACAGATGAGTAAAACTAATCTTAACATACCTGAAAGGTAGACAGAACAGAAGCAGCCAGCACAGCTTCACGTGATGTAGACGGACCAATGACACCAACAATTGGCACTTCAGGCGGGCCATTCTCACAGTGCGGAGTCAGGTTCCGACGTAGATAGTTCCCATCACTAGGCAGGAAGTAGGTAGTAAGGGCAAGTGCAGTTAGGTCCAATCCACATGTGTCTGTCACGACATAGCCTAGTGTGATATTGGGGAGGATTGTTGTGTCATTGTTGATCTGATCGATGGCAAGTTTTACTGCTTCAACGTACTGTATGCGGTACAAGTCCCGAAGTGTGTCAGTACACATGGCAGAGGGATCATCCAGGGCAGCCCTTGTGATACGGAGCAATGCCGCTATGTAGAGGTCCCCAACCTGGGCATAGCACTCTCTGCCATCCAAGCCTGGAACAATGGGTGAAGCGCCCACCTGCCATTTCAATACCTGTCCATGTAGAGTTAATAGTATGACTGTGATACTAAGCCACAGAGCCATTGGTGAAGGAATGATTCTCTTGGTAGAAGCCCTTGGTGTTGGTGAGATCTGCTGAACCAGAGATACTGTGTCTAGCCTTCAGGCTCTTGCATCTGGAAGTGGATCCTTCTTCAATCACATTTGCGATTGATAACTCACTTCTCAATGAACTGAACCCAATACTATGTAGAACTTCTGTGCTGTTATGCAATGACCACTTTGTTACATGTGCCTACGGGCCGCTTCAGAGCAGCAGTGTATATGGACTATAGTGCTGGGGGGTGCCCATGGCTTTGAGTTGCTCTCATGCCGCCAAATGAGATGTACATTACCCTGAGGCATACTATGTAATGGTTCCTGCAGTGCTGCCTCCTGACGACAGAGCTATGCCGCACGTGGCCACACAGGTCGGACATACAATATGTGGGTGTGTGGCTGCATTGATTGGTCAGTAACGAACAGTAATAACAGCAGTAACCCCCCCCCCCCCGGTTTGAGTCCCCACCCTGTCATGTTTTATGTACTATAATGTCACCTTTGCTTTAAGTTTTACTGACTTTCACTTTTGTATCAATGGTTATCATTTAGTTGTTCCCTATTCTTTGAAGGGCTAGAATTCTCTTGAATTTATAGCGTATGTTTTATTTCTGAGGTCCTAAGAGCCTCTGTTGAATGTATCGTATATTTTGAATATCACCATGGGGAAATCCGCGAAATTGTTGTATGCTACAGCATGCATTACATACATGCGAATCTGCCGATTTTCACTCTCGGCTATTTTGGGTTATTGCCCCGGTGCCTGCAAGTGTTGTATGAATATTCATGATGCATATTGATTTCCCCGAATTCCGCGAAAATATTTACGGTATACAGCCAAATAAAGTACGACCATAGTATCCAATATAATACTTGCAGGAATGATTCTATTGGTGATGGTTATATAGGATGTAACAAACCCCAATATAGTTATAGAATCTATTCCCATCACCTTAGCACGTACATTTAGAAGCCCAGCCTGGTTTATAAGAGAGTTTTTGCATCTGAAGACTCATACATAGACATGAATTTTACTTTACTACAGACGTTTGCGTTGGGCTAATACTACACCAATATACAGATAGCCACGATATCCATGTAATTTGCTTATCAACTAATATAACACTGGGGTAGACATATTTAATATGCCTCTTTTTACCCAGCATAGGCATGCGTTAATTGTTTTACCATTAGTGGTTTCAAGCAACAGAACATTGTTCCGAAATATATCTCTAAATATTCATGCCAAGTGCATACTTCTAGAGTTGTATCTCCCATCTTTATTCCGCCCTCTTTATTTTTGTGAGTATTAATACAAAGGCTGCTTTGGCTTAGCAAGTGCCCACTTTGATGGCATCAGCTTGTAGATTTGCCTCTGATGTTTCTATATAGACAAAGGGAGCTAGTGTAAAACACTACATCAACTGCATGCATTGTTATATCACAGTGTTCTGGTATGAGAGGGGAGTTATTAACAAAACAGATACAGAGAAGAGGTCCGAGGATCCAACCCTGGGGTACTCCAGACTTCACAGAACGGGTAATACAAGTCATTCCATTACAAACAACCCTTTGACTGTGGTTCTCTGAGTAGATAAATAAGCAGTCCTTCCCAAAGCACTTAACATCACTGATATAATACCATTGTTGTTTGAGTCGTGTGACATATTTTCTAAGTGTAAAGGTAAGTAGAGGGGAGGAAGGGGGGGGGCTCTATTTATCTAGATGCACCCACTGACATTGGATCAGCTCCTCCTCCTGTTCAACCTCAAAGGAGCCATAGAGAAACGTTCTAAAATGATGTTTTTGGTTACTGAGCTAGGGACAACATGATATGTGGCAAAGGCTCCATCTGCTGCATTTCTATGCTCTCCACTACCCAGTGGGTCCCCTCTGAGAACCAGATGAACCAACCCTCCAATCCCAGATCCAGGATTATCCCAAATAGCATCCGCTGTGCCAGTTATATCTTGAGCACAACACAAGGTTTTATGTTCTACATATATATAGGTTTGTCCACAGGGTACTTTATATCTTCTGTGATGATATCAGGCCTGATGAAGTCAGTCACTGGGAGACAGATCCCTCTTTTTCTAGCTGGGAGGCAGATTCCTCTTGTTCTGGAGCCTTAGCAGCCCCTGCACTATAGCTTCCCTCGGCATAGAGTAGACTCACATAGGTCCAGTTGAAGTAGACCAGTATGTCTAGAATCGCATTAACTTGGAACTTATCAGGAGGCACCATATGAATGAAATACTCAAACCAAATTTCTGTGATGTCTCGTGGATAAGTAGACGGACCTATGACACCGACAATTGGCACTTCTGCCAGGCCATTCACACCGTGCAGGGTCAGGTCCCAGCCACTAGATAGCCTCCATCTCTAGGCAAGAAGTAGATACGCTGTAGTAAGGGTATGTGCAGTTAGGTCCAATCCACATGTGTCATTCATGATATAGTTCAGTTTGGTATTGGGGTGGATTGTTATGTCAGTGTTGATCTGGTTGATGGCTAGTTTTACTGCTTTGATATAATGTATGTGGTATGTATCCCTTTTGAATCAAAGCATAATGCAGAAGGATCCTCAGGGGAAGTGCCAGTACACATGGCAGAGGGATCATCCAGGGCAGCCCTTGTGATACAGAGCAATGCCGCTATGTAGAGGTCCCCAACCTGGGCATAGCACTCTCTGCCATCCAGGCCTGGAACAATGGGTGAAGCGCCCACCTGCCATCTAAATAGCTCTTCATGCAGAGTGACCAATATCACTGTACTCTGGAACCAGAGTGCCATATTAGAGGACTTTGCCATGCCTTAAAACTTCACTACCAGTGAAATACCAACCTGTATTGATTGAGATACGGGTGTTACTGCAATAGCCAATGCAATTGCCAATGCACTTGCACTGTTGTACTATGATTTTGAGGGGTACTCAGGACTCTGAGTAGGTAGGCTACCGGTATCTGCAATATGAGCTGCTCCCATGGAGAGTCAGGACAATGCTTTATTGCACATACATTATATAAAGTCTCGCACATGGTGATGGGTCAGAGCCATACCATACATGCGCATATCAAGGTCAATGGGGGTCGATCAGTGTTATTATTATGATCTTATCCCGATAATTTGTGAATAGGAGGCTTTATGCCACCAAGAAAATACAATCCCTTTCTTCCCAATTCGGCCACATTTTATGTTTTGCATGGTTATAGATTATGTCTATACCGACCTTCAGTTTTAGATCAATGGGCAGATTTGCCATAAGTCAACCCCCCCCCCCCTCACCGTCACAAAAGGCAGAAATTGATGACAATTAATATATATAAAGAAGCATCAAAGATAAGCATTTCTGGATACATCTCCCCGTCCTAAAACATAGCAAGCAAGCCGAATTCAGTGAAGTATCTATGCAGGTCCCTAATCGTTGCATGACGTCATAAAGGGTGAACCATCGCAAATGTGCCTGTGTGTATGTGTCAATTTGTCTATCCTTCCCAACTCATGGTGGCTGGTATATTAAGCAAAAATATCAAAATATCAGTGATGCTAAATAGGCAAGGGTTGTAAGATTGATCATCTTGTGTCATATCGGGACATCAAATCCTATCATAAACACAATTTTCAACTGCATGTTTTAGCCTAAAATATTTATGTGGAAGACCATCGAACGTTTTTACCGATAGCACTTCTTGACGTGTTGAACCCCATGTATGTAATGGACGTCAATACATCTTTAAAGTGGCCATAATCATATGACACCTCCATTTCTAGGGAATGGGACGTCATCAATAGGTGGACCATAAATAGAAGAGGCACAATCCCATTCATACGGCGGCAGGCACAAAGGGGGGAGACAAGAGGTATTCAGCATGGGAAGTGCTGCCCCACCTGAGTCCACGTCAGGTTAACCATTTAAGGACCGCATAGTGCTCTAATGCCCTTGTCCCGAGGGATCCGCATGATGTATGAGTGCATCACTAGAGAGTCTACTCGCAAGGACCGCATCCATGCATCATGCTGACTCTTCCGGTGTGTGTCAACCTCATATTGTCGGCATGGTGCATGATAGCAACACTGCCAAGTTGTTCATTCAGTCTGCATTCATGCATCATGACGACAGAGGTTATTAGAGTAATTTTTGGTCCTTAACGGATTATGGGCTCAGCAGGGGTTGTTGTTACTTGAAATGAGAGGCATTGTATACAGCTGATCAATTAATTCTTGGAAGTAGAAAGCATCTAAGTTGTATTATAAGAAGACAGGGCATCAGCATTGAAAGCTAGAAGAAAGCTATTGAAGTTTTAGATTACAATGCAGGACATGCATAATGGAATTGAGTGCTTTGATAATGGCTTTCACAATAGTATTATGTTCATCCTGTGTTATGGAAGTCAGTGGTTATACATGCATGTACGTGTATATATGTTAATGTATTGTTTATGCCTGTCTTTGACATAGTCCACATGAGGTTTACTACCCCCAACTACTATGACAAAATCGTTTGCAGCACCGCTATTGTGGTAATTATGGTGTGGGGGTGTTCCAATGAAATATGCAGCCTCTGCACTTCCCCTCCTTAGCTTTGTGAACTCTCATGGGGCAAACACTGTGTTAGGTTGATTAATTTTGTACCATTGCTGACACCTAGGGACAAAGCAAAGCATCTGGGAAAATTAACCTGCACTGTAAAAAGTGAGACCTAAAATACGTCCTTTTATTCTGTAAACCAACAGTATACAAAATGTATTATATTGCCCATGTACACTAATATCGTAGTATATATGTATAAAACGTCAGTAGATTATACTGTTTATGACGACAACAACTTCCAATAATGTGTAATTATTTAACTATACACAGAACTGTTGATGTCCTAAGCTCAAATCCCTGTCAAGTCATATCTTGGTGACCATACTATTAACAACGAATACCTTTTCTCATTTATATATAGTTCTTTTGAAGAAATAGGAATACAAATTCTGTCCAAACACTATTTATATTTCTTTGATATAATTTCAAGGTTGTTACTCACTTCTACCTATCAAAGCAAAACATACAGTGCATTGAGCTTAGGTCCTCTGCATCATGAATCCACCATGCTAACCACCACTCTATGAGGGACAGGTGACATAAGGAATGTCCAGGTACAACCCACTCACAATACTCAAACCCTGTCTGTACCCTAATCTCGGACATGAGATTTGGCTGAGCTGGTTTCTGGAGGTTAAAAGATATACACTGGTACCAATAAACATGGCGCTCTACACAGGTCATCTTGCTAATGCGGAATAGAAGTGTCTACGCATAGAGAAGGGTAAGGGAGTAGTAAAAGAAGTCCAGTACTAGTTTGAACCGTAATGAATCCCTTTCTGACAAACCAAGTGAATGTAATCGAGCCACTCGAAATCACACAAATATAAATGATTCATTTGAAATATTTCTTTTATGTGTTTATTCATAATATCACCAGTTTATTGACAGTTACAAATATCGGTCTGCGGTCCAAATTAGGAGAACTATAGTTTTCTCAGATCGGCTTTCAGTTTTACATAATGTGTATGCCTGGGCATGATAAATATATTTGTAAACATTTATTATAGTGGCATTTATATCACAATTTTAAATGCGTAAATATTGGTAATGTGAGGGACCGTCTACAGCCTCACTTTCTCAAGTCGGATATCTGAGTTTTATCTCAGATGTAAAGTTTATCTGCAAAACCACAGAACTGAGTTTATACAATTGGCAAGATAACTGTTAAGTTACCAAGAAATATCATAATGCTGATCATCATTGGTCACTCAAACTACTTGAGTTTGAGTTTGTTAGTATCATTATCGACTTAATTCTACGAACAAGTCATATTGCCTTTCAAATGGGCCAATATAAATATGGATCTAGATAATGATAATAATGTGTACAACTATACACAAATTCATGTCCTTTCCATGAATAATTACCATGTTTATGACAACTTTACAATTATACAGCAAAAACAACAGATTCAAAAACAGCAAAGGGAATGGTAGTCAGTATCGTACAGTATTAGGAAAATCACAAATTACCTATTAACCTTACATTTTAGTATCAGATCAACCAGCAAGATTCCTAATTATAATAAACAGAGCTATCATACAAATCTCTATGTACTTGTACAATGCCAAGTACATGTTAAGAACATTGTCCTCCCGCTTATATGATATGTTGCACAACGAACGTTCTAATGTTTATTCCCGATTAGTCATCAAGCACACCAATTTGTGGCTTTTCTTGGCAGTTACCATTTTGACCACAGAGGCAGTGACTCATAGTCAAAGGCATGAACCTACATCTCCAAGCACAGTCTTGGTGGTTGGGTGGGTATTAGAATAAGGGTAAGCCACTCCTGCATGCTCTACACTGGTGGCCTCCGCTTATTCTCTGTGCTATGTTGCTCCCCCATTATGCTGTGGCTATTTCTAATTATGCCTAATAACAAACATGTGACCTTTCAATGAATTTAAATACATGTATTCTCGCCAGAATACAATGCTCAAAGGAGATGAGGGACTTCTAGTGGCTTACCCTTATTCTAATACCCACCCAACCACCAAGACTGTGCTTGAAAATGTAGGTTCACGCCTTTGCTCATAGTACTTTGTATAGCTATATCTGCACGGGGGATGAATTACTGACTTCACTGTATACATTCTAGTCAAGAGATATATAAGAATGATTGTACATGTATTCCGCATTAGCAAGATGATCACTGCACAGCGCCATTTTGTCTGGTACCAGTTCTGTTTCCTCTGCTAACTATAGCAGCCAGGTGATTAGCTGAAGCTAGTTCCTGTCATGTCCGAAATTTTTCAGTTATATGCCTCTATTTGGCCCCTTATGCCATCTGTTCAGGTTGGGGGAACGGTTAGGACTACTACTTCATGGGTCATGAGTTCAAATCTATCTCAATGTCATTTTGTCTACACACAGTTTTAAATATATTTATGTAGGTCCTTTACACAAGATAAATAGTCATAGTGTAATCTAAAATGGTTTTGTATTCTTACATCTCTAAGTTTTCATTTATAAATACAATTACTATTTTTAACCAAGTAGGAAAAAAACATGTAGCCTTGGCATGGATTCAAACCTATGACTCAATAAGTGCCGCTCTCGTATTAGTGCCTGTGGTACAAAGTAGGTGAAATTAGTACGTGACTGGACGCTTAAACGGGTCAACACTGTATACCTTTATTTGAGGTACAGTCTACATTTACTGCAGGAAAATGCTTGACATATATTATATAACTGTATGTGGAACTACAATATTTAACGTAGGGATATGATATATGTGACCAGGCTAGGGAAAAGACCCATCCGGGGAGGAATTAGTATTTAAAGTTGGTGTCATATCCTTTAAAATGAGATATCATGAGCTAAAAAAGTCCTGGTAGTTTTGTGGGAATTGATTTTCAAAGGTTTCTACATATCAATAACTGAAAATGGTAGATTAGCTCTAAAAGCATCGCATCCCATAATAGATGGCAATAATTATGAAAAATCAGTTTTATTGATAAATAACCAAATAAAATGGTATTTTTTAGTCGAAATTTGGTTCTAGAAGGAATTTTTGCAGTCTGTTTTCAGTTTTGAGTAACTGATGTGATACTTAAGGAACTGGGACAATTATCTCCCATTTTGTGTAACGGAATGGTTTCCATGGCAACCAAAAAATGTCTTATATGCTAATTTTCCATAGAAAACGTTCTTTTTGCATTCCAAATATAGAATGTTTGCAGTAAAGATAGAATAATTATAATAAGTCTAATGTATTCTACACAAAAAATTAGCCTAGAGCATTTTTACTTGAATTATGCACTCTTTAGCCCTTCTGGTGCCCCCTGGTGGCCAAAGCCAGTACTAAAAATCCCCCGCGGATGGGTCTTTTTGCTTGTTGAGTCACATATAGGTTTAAGTCTACATAATGCATTATACTTCTTTTGTTTAAGTTATGTGTATAAGCTTTGACTGAGGTAACCGGTCCCAGTTCTATATCACAGAAATGATGAGTTCATATTGGACCTAAAAGATGAGGTATTAATATTGCAAGATTTAATGCATTGAGAAGAGGTGCACGGTAGCCTCCTGAGTGAACAATCCACCATATAATTATGATCTTCATCAGTATAAATAAATGATAATCATAAATAATGCTTGCATGTGACTCTAACTGTACCATTTTTTATGTCAATCAAATTGGGCCTCAGGGAACCAGGGCACTGACACTTGGAAATATTTGATCACTTGTGGTGATTGTCTGTAGTTCAACATTTCCTGTGCCAGTCCTTGATGGTCCATTAGATATACCATCAATAGAAATACCATCAATAGACATCTTCTTAAGTATCTCTCCTGAAGGCTCACCCGGGCTTACAGATGGCCGCCCGGAATAAGCTCCAGTCATCATGTTTTTCAGTTCTCTGCGGAATGTTGCACCGCTAAGACAGTATAGGAAGAAATTAATGGCATGATTGAGTCGTTTTACAAACTCAGCTATCTCAAGGACAACCAGTGGGAGTGGTGTGGAATTATGAATGAGAAGTAACAGAAATCCCAGAATTGTTAATATCACAAATGCAAAACTATTGGTGATTAACATCCATGTGAATCTGTCACTGTTTTTGGTAGGCGATCGCATTGTCATCAGTTTGCGCTTCTTTTTTGCTCTTTGTACTCTCACAACTATGAGAATATTACATATGATAATTATTGCTGCAGGAGCAAATGCATAGAACACCACAAATGTACCAAGTTGTGTACCCGTGTTCTGACAGACATCTTTGTAAGTTGCTGTAATTGTATATATAGCGACACTGAGGCCAAAAATAAGCCATATCACAACAGTGACTCCTACAGCTTTCCTATAGGTGAATATAACCCTGGTTTTTAATGGTTTGTACACAATAAAAACTCTCTCAATTGTCACAAGCACCAATGTCCAAGAGCTGCATATGCTTGCTGTGGCAAAAAAGAAGACATGTGTCCTACATTCCCATTCGGCGATGGGGGTATTCCGAGTGAAATAAAACATGTCGACTGTGATTTGATCTAACCAAATGCTGAGAACATCAGCCACTGCCAGAGCACTGAGGAACACCCTCAGTGTTGGGTACACATACCCTCCTCTCTGTAACACACAAATGGTGAGAATATTACCAATTGTCCCGATTATGAGAAGAGGTATTGTTGTGACCAGAACATAGGTCTCATCGTAACGAGTGCTATGGCCATCTGTTATGTTGGTTTGTTTCTGCATTGTTCTGTAGTGGTGATTTACTTTATAGCTGCAAGACATAAAGAGTGTAATAATTGTGTCAGTTTCATAGCCATCATATTTACATTGATCCACACAACATTATCTACATTACTATTGGTTGAATTGAGTTGAACCTCCATCTGATCTACAAACCCAGAGTACTGCAGTCCTTGGTTCACCCTTACTCTTACAGAGTTAGGGTAGATTCACCACTTTCGGACGCTCGTTGGCAGTGCAAATGTGACCCCTTTTCTCTGGGTTACAGCTCCGCTAATATTCCACTCAGAACTATTATTAGAACATGTATGGAGAGAGAAGTGTCAGGACTCTATACCCAACCAGTAAAATTAATGATCAATTATGTCTTTTTAAATAGAATATTTCACATCAAAGTTGGGAAGTTTAATATCCTGATTTCACCTCATGTCGGACACTTTGGATTTCTAATGTTATTTGCAAGTGATAGTGACTAATTTAGCTTACTATTATGCAAGCATTTTGTGCAAGGTTTGCCCAAAAGTAGGTTTTTTAAAATATATCTACATAAGGAATGTATTTTTAACACTAATAAACCTGATTAATATAGAAAATCTATAAATACCTCATGTATCATGAGAAAACTTGACATGTTGTGCTCTATGGAATTTGACGGTGTATATTGTGTCACAGGAACTTATTATTTTTCACTGAGAGAGTAATTAGTATCCCTGGTTACCTTTTAGTTCTTTTTTGATATGATCAACTTCAGAAATAGATATACCCTTATGTCCAGATTTGATTATTGTCTCGGTGTAGATATAACAGCAAAATTCTGCATGACAGCACCCTGTCCGTCATGAGGTACCTATAATTCTACACTTTATGCAAACGCTCCTCACCAAGAAACAGGCCTACTTCAGGGAATGATCAGGTATAGATGATATTGATTTATATGCATGCCATTTTCTTGATCGGTAAGCAGAACACTTAGATTTTACTAAGATACCCCCATAAAGTGCATAGAACCTACGTTATATTATGATTTCTAATGCTAAAAGTGTCCGACCTAAGATGCGGTCCGACTTATGGTGAATCTACCCTAGTAAAGTGTTGGCCATTGGCAGTTGGGATATTGCCCAAAATATACTACGTGTGTCCCTTTCATGAACGCAACTGTTCCCATTCCTGAATCATTCTATATAGGTATGTAGATCAGAGGCGTATCTTCATTGATTGCATGTAAACACCCTTGTATTTGAATTGTATAAAACATATGTTTTGTGCCCCCTTTCTGATTTAGGGCCCAAGTAACGCTACCCTCATTTTTCCTATGTGGGAGAGGTAAGATTTTGGAAATGTGTGTACAATGTAATAGGGTCTTAGAGGGGGGGGGCATATTCAGCTCCCCCCTCCCCACCTCTGTGATTTGGGGGGGGGGGGGGGGGCAGGCCCCCTACCCCCCTTTTCCTACGCCACTGTATATTCTCAGTGTTGACATAGTTCTCTTGCCAAAACACTTTCCACTTTTACTTACACATTTGTCAGTTACACTATGTGGTGCAATCTCTTACCTTTAAAGAATAAATGGCAGTCTTTCTCTCTCTCTTTCTGCTTCTGGCTTCCTCTCCCTTTGCATATTGTTGTTAACATCCGTAGTCGAGCTCCGTCCACACAAGACTAATGTTATGGACTGATCTACTCATCTGATACGTGATGTGTGTTGTGTTCACTTTTCCCCCTAATTCATACTTCCTCCCGATAACCATTGGCTAGCACAGACAGCATGCTACTAGAACCATGTCACCAAGTCTCTTTACCCCCCCCCCTCTCACCTCCCCCACTAGTAGTTTGGAACATGGGAGAAGCAGAGTGTGACCTTAATGCATCGTGATTATGGTCCGCTCACTAACTCTATTATAAGACATATACAGTTCTTCTTTGATTCTTGTTATCTACTTTTGTATACACCTTTAGGGTAGCTATCAAACAGACCAGAACCTTCCGTTAGGCACCTACTCTGATGGTGGCGGTTGCAGCTCTCTAATGATTTACCAGTGATAAATCAAAAGATAGATTGTGTTTAATTAAATGATAACCTAGTAACAATTAATTATCTCTATCGGCAGAGCCAACAAGCTATTCCTGGACTCACATCCAAACAAGTAGTAGTGTGATGTTAGTGTAGTACTATGGCCGGTTAGTTCATGAAGTTTATGTCATTCTTGTAAATTTATGATAACGCTACCATGTTGGGATGGTGCAGGGCTGAAAATAGATAGACCTGAAGTGCGGTTTTAGTAAACACCAAACATTATGTCATCAAGTCTGATCCTCCCCTCACCAGTGCTCAGGACTACAGAGCTATTACCGCTATTTAGACGTTATTGTGTCAATAACTCTACATTATTGGTGTAGGAGGTAAACAGACCAGCACATTGTATCATCTTACTTGCTGAGCATGCGATAGTATATAGAAAACCGAAGACATTATTGTATCCTTCGGTTATGGTATTAGGAAATGTTATTACACTTTCTTACTTTATCAACTGTAGTAGATAACATTTAGAACTAGATGTAGATCTAGTGAATGGGTGTTTCTTTTGTTTGAAATAGTAGAACCAGGTACCAGAATTTCATTATTGAATATAAATCACACACTTATTCTAAAATTGGTGCTTGTCAGCTCTCTTTAAGGCAACATTAATAATCCTACATTAATAAGTAGAAACGCGTTAAATGAGTAACTACTGTAATGGGCAGATATGGCTGATGGTTATTCTGGTATATCTGTTTGTATTGTATCATTTTATATGTTGTTATAATTGAATATGATACATGTCTACTATTTTTCATAGAATACTGACAGTTCGTTACATATACCGCCGTTATGATGTACAGTTACATACTGAGGTTATACCAACGTGAAAAGTCATTAAGGGTTTCATAACTTGTTACATAACTATCGACCACTAGATGATGCTACTGGTGCTAGTCATGCGACCACTACCCATGTAGTATATAAGAAGGTCTGGCTCCCCTGTTGAACCAGTTAAGTTCGGTCATGCTGCTGGCATCACCTCTTGCGCTCAGAGTGATATCTATATGCTATATATGTTATCCTACGGTTACAGATATTATACCCTGCTATACTCCGGTACCTGCTTGATACCGTGCGGTTCGCACCTGAATAATATCTCTTCACTTTGTAATAAAGTTGACGTCTATTAAACCTTAATTGAACTCGTTACGGTTGTTGTCTTGTGGATTCACTTAGTTAGCTAGACCAGTTACACTATAACTGTCTCCAGTGGCTGAATGATATGATGGTGATGCAGCAAACCTGGTGCACGAGTTCGGAAATTCATGTTCCTTCTTGGTATGCCCCCCATAGCTATTTATGTCATGTTTGGTGTATGGGTGTGGTCATATTATAGATAAGCTCACCCCCCCCCCCTTGTGTATGTAAGCATATGTGTGAAATAATAGCACTAATCATAAGTGATCTTGGTGTATGCTGCTATTCATATTGTTTAAGGGCAGCCAAAATATTCATGTGAACTGTGATGGCAGAATCTTCCAAAGAGGTTGTCCCTGTGGGAGAGGCCCTGCTAATTCCTGTGGAGTTGTGTCAATTATAGTCGACATCAGACCCTCCTGGTGTAGTACATAAATCTACATCTATCCTGGAATATCAAAACCCCCATTATCTACATTCGCGCTCAATGAGTTGAAGAGCATTTTCCAAATAATGTTGATATCCAATGATCATCAATATCAAATTGTGCAGTATATGATATATTTTCATCCAATATGAAATGATATTAAGTAGGCCTTTTGCATGAAAATCTAAATATGTGAGTTTCATCACATGTGACAGATGCAATATGATTTAAATGCATCGTTGTTAATTGCTAATTGACTATATGTGTCGTATGCAATATACCAGTGACATATATAGTTGGCATGAATTGAATTGAAGCTTCTTGTATTTATACTGAAAAGCAGGTAAGCCAATGTTAGATAATGAGTGCCGAAGACACTGTATCAAAGCCGCTATATATCCGTCTTTCAAATCACTGTAACCAGATCACCATGTGCAGGTCACTGTATGAAGGCCAATGTATCTATACCACTGTCTCCAAGGGGTTTTGATATTTTCTGTGAATTCTGATAATGCTTGCACTTTGGGTTGAAATCCTTATCAATTTGAGCCCCATATATCTGCTCATTATTTCGAAGAGTGGCATAGATGCGTACATAAAGGTTTCTTGAAATAAAGACCAGGAGGTGTTCCCCATACTCAGACAATGAAACATGCATTGCTTTTGTCAGTGTAATATTGGTCTAACTGCTGTCAATGTGACCATACCACTTACAGTTGGTAGACTGGTATTATCTTGTAGTCCAGTGCCTCCTGGGTTAATCTGTGACCCTTGAGCGCTATCTGTCCCTGCAATTTCATCTTGGGGATTTCTACACAGAATTCTAAACAAAATTGGCTTCATCATATTCTTCAGTTCTTTGCGAAATGTAGCAGAAAATACAGAATATAGTACTGGGTTAATGAGGTGATTGAGTCGTTTCACAAACTCAGCTATCTGGAGGACAGGCAGTGGCATTGGTCTAGACTGATGAATGAAAAGTAAGAGGAATCCGGGAGTTGTTAGTAGCACAAATGCAAAACTGTTGATGATTAACATCCATGTGAATCTGTCATTCTTTGAAGCAACCGATCCCATTGTCATTTTTTGGTGTTTCGTTTTCCTTTTTAGGAGTTTCACAATAATAAGAATGTTGCAGATGATGATAACTACTGCAGGAGCAAATGCATAAAATGCCACAAATGTACCAAGTTGGGTGTCAGTGTTACGACAGATATCCGCGTCAGTAGCCATGATGGCAAAAATGGCAACACCTAGGCCAAAGAAAAGCCATGTCACAACAGTGATTCCTACAGTTCTTCTATAGGTTAACATTAATTTGGCTTTGAATGGCTTGTAAACAATGAAAACTCTCTCAATTGATACAAGCACCAATGTCCAAGAACTGCATATGGCTGCTGTGCCAAAAAAGAAAAGATGTGTCCTGCATTCCCAAAAATTGATAGGAGATTGACGAAACAAGTAAAACATGCTGATAGTAATTTGGTCTAACCAGACACTAACAATGTCAGCCACTGCTAGTGCATTGAGGAGCACTCTAAATCTTGATAGGTTCACGGAGTTGGTGAATACCTTTCTCTGCAGCACACAGATTATGAGAATGTTTCCAATTGTCCCACAAACAAGAAGAGGAACTGTTGTTCCAATATTATATGGCTCTTCATTCCAGACTGTTGGCTCCATTCTTGTTTTCTCCTTTCTAAATCTGTAAATAAAGTGATAACATATATAATAATACACTCATGGTAAAAAGATTCTGATGAGATGATTATGAATACTAAAAAGTAGCACATGAAATAGCTAAAACTTTTGACTCCTCTATGGCAGCATAACGCTTCAGTTTAAATACTGTGCCCATTAAATTTTGTTTTCATGATCCATGAATGGTTTGTACACAATGAAAATGCGAGCTACTTGGGCAGAGTCCATCAAGACACTATATGCGACCCTAAAAGTGTTAAATACAGATCATGCTAGTAATGAAATGAGAAGTTAGACGAGGGAGCCTGACAGACGAGGCAGTATGGTGTGACCCTAGCTAGACCGCATGTGACATACAGAATTTGCGTCAGAGATTGCCTCCACAAAATCCAGGTGTGCTGTACGTGTGACCCCGCCTACTGGAACCAAGATATCCAGGTGATTCGTCCAAGTCGAAGTGAAGGACATGTGGGACCAGACTCAGCTCCAAGACTTGCACAAGTCCCTTTGTTATGAGATTTACATGTACAAATATTTGCCGTTTTACGCATTTTAAACCACTGACGATCAACAAGGGAAAAGGGACCTCCGTGCGGGATTTTTAGTACCAACTTTGGCCACCAGGGGCTCCAAATATTCAAAGGTTCAAAATATAGCAAAAACTCATCTACACGAATTTTTCACGTAGAATACAATAGGTCATTTTAGAAAATTCCATCTTTGGTGAAGACATTCCATATTTTTAGGCCAAAATTGGTGTTCTTGCACATGTTGAAATATACCACTGGAAAGAGGATGACATCAATTTTATAATTGAGTGTTTACCTTGGAGGACCCTTTTCCCTCGACTATACACAGTCACATTTAAACATTGTAATCACTGTTATATACACTGAAAATTGTTATTAGAATCGTGAACTAAAATGGCTTGATCTTGTTGAGCTGAGTTTTGCAGCTCAGCATGGCAGGATAAACACCTTCCAATTTTCAGTATACATAACAGTATTTAAATGCATATAAAACAGTGGATTAAAACGCTGAAAACAGCAAATGTTTATATAAATCTCCTAACAAGGGGACCCATGCAAGTCTGAGAGCTGGGTCTGTTCTTCCTTGTCCTTCGCTTGGACTTGGACCGTGGCAGGGGAGTTAAGTGCCTGGACACCCTAGATGGGAAATGTATGCTTAACTGATATTTTTCTATGATTGTTTGTATGTTTCTAAATTGCATGCCAATTTCGGAGGACTGTGTCAATTACATGAGATATGTCAACGATAAAGTTATTTAAAAAGAACTATTATGTTGATATAAGATAAACCGGAGAAGATCAATCAAATCTGTCTGCTGGATAAGCATGTAATCTGATATGGAATTCGGTTCAACTTTTTTCAATGTAGGCAAATGTTGTACATTTATCATGCAAAGGGCGGGCGATGCATCTATACATCTGCACGTTTTCCACACTGCATAATATAAAACTGATGGACCTTATTTGTACAATTACATGTATTGGAGCATGTTCATTCTGTCTCTGAATCCCTTACATATAGACTGTTGATAGTTAATGCAGCTGAGCAGTAGAATATACTCTAAATTTAAAGTATATTACGGTATTAGTGTACATGAAAAGTAGAATCTACTGTTAATTTACAGCACAAACGAATTTTAGGTTCACTATTCACAGTGTACACGTACAAGAACAGATGTCTGGTAGAATTGTTCGAATTCCTATTGTTGTCAAGTCCATTCCTTTTGAAGAACAGCATTGTGAATCGATGGTGTAACCTTCAAACCGGCTTTGCGCAACTGCAAGTCTATCATAATTTAAAGTGGGGAAAATCCAACTTCCCTGTATAAGAGGTGATGCCTACGGTTCTATGTCTACTCACCTACATATACCATATTATGTAATATATAAATGTAGGGAATGAAGTATCATCATTATGAACACCTTGACTCATTATTTAGGAAAATTGATGTTTGAGGCCCTATCATCGGATATTCTAACTTTAAGCATGCGTTTTGTTATCACCATAACAACTATCATACAAAACTGGATATGACTGGATTTTACCTAACCTATAACATGTTTTTAGTTTGGAATGTACTGGTTCTAAAAGCATTATGCGGCCCTTAAAGGGTTATTGGTGCTGTTTCTGGAGTGTGTTGTGTCTGGCAGTCTACACCGATCTGTCATTCTTCACCTGACAAACAACACAGAGTACCAGTATTTTGGATGATATTGATGATGGCAAATACGAGAAAAATGATATCATGAGGATTGTCAAGGCAAATGTTATGAAAGTATAAATATGTGTACTTTTATGTGACTACGGATTGAATAACACGGTATAACTGATGCAAGTATACATGATTATAAGTAAATAAAAAAAGAATCATGTGGGTGCATCATGTGATCACTGATTGACTCAATAAAGAATACAAAGTTGATACACATATCATGTATACACACCCTCATTGTGATATTGCAACTGGTGGATCTTATGTGGCAAGTGTCACGTACACATGACATAATCTTAGGACACATAGACATTAACTTAAGAAACATAAACATATGTAGATGGATATACACCTAAAATCCTTCAGGTTGTCAAATTTACTCTACAAGAATCTACAGCCTCATATCGACCTTATATCATCGTACAGCTATAAGGATATGACAACATTTTCATCTGTCATAACTATTTTGACGACTTAGAAGTTAGATCGTCACAATGACCACCTAACATTGTAGATTTTGAGGGACTCTTGCCAGTAGTGACGACCTTTCAGTGTCTCTGGGTTTTCAGTGTGAATTCCAGACCAGGGGCTATGATATATTTATATCTAGGCTAGTCTTCTTGGTCTGCCACAAAGATCCTGTATCATGCTACCCATCATCACGACCGTATCATACATCTTTTGATTTCTATGATATCATGTTCATAATCCTATCAACATTGGGTTACTAAATAGGGAATCTGAGTGACTTGAAAACATCTAAGGAGGAGACTATCAGAGATCTATAGATAACAATGCATGGCATCAACATCACCCTATACCCTGGATCAATGCCATCAACCACCAGCAAGATCTCTGCTAGCAATGCTATTAATGTTGCTAATATTACCAGGACGTCTTTTATCAGGGATGTTCCCCTTCTTGGCTGGCCAGGTAGGGACTTCTACTCTCTGCATATCACCGCACTGGTCAGCCTGACCATCAGTGTACTGGCCAGTTGCACTGTATTGGTCATCCTAAGGCCAGGGTGCCCATCCTTCTGGAGGAGGAACATAGGAGAGAGGCTGGTGGTCTACCTAGCAGTGTGTGACCTGCTGTTTACTGTGAGTCACATATTAGACCATGCCTACATGATCCATGTACAGAGCCACCCGCCTGATGATGTTTGTACAGGTATTGCCAACATTAACTTATTATCTTTTGACTTTCACAACTTTCACTGTAATTTTCCCCATATCTTTTATAAAATTGTTGTCCCCTCCAATAATATAGATACATGTATAAAGAAGCAGAGTTATAATTAAAGAAAGGAATAATTGGTTGCTTAGATGATAAATAAAATGTGTTTTATTTTGTGCAGGATTCACTTTCTTTGTGTCTACCTTTGTAGTTATATAGTTAAGTGACGCATTTAGAAATCATTGAATAAAAGTTGATAATAGATAAAGTTGTATTTTTGAATTAATAAACAACACAACCAGAGTTCAAATAGATAAAGTTTGTTATAATTATTGTGTGCAGCAATTGCCTTTTTTCGCTACCTTTAGAGTTGTAAAGCTTAGTGGTGCATTCAGAAATCATTGCATAAATGATAAATAAAGTTTGCTATATTCTGTACAGGGTTTGCCTTCTTTGTGGCTACCTTTGTGCTGACCCAGGCCTTCATGGTGTGCTTCATGGCTGTTAATGGGTTCCTCCTGGTGGTGAGGGAGAGGAGGGTGTCCCTGGGCAGGTACGACTGGAGGCTGCTAGTCAGCACTGTAGCTGGTCCTGTCTGCATCATGGTGCCTGCTGCCCTGGTCGGATGGTTGGGACAAAGTGGCGGCTGGTAATAAAGGATTTCCTTTACATCATTTACCATAATGATATTTACTATTAAGAGGTTTCAATACTCCGAATGCCTTGGCATTTAACACTATTCGCAGATGTGCTCTTAAATGGTGTATATAGAGCACCGGTCTATATAGGTATTACATAACCTAGGTCCCTTGAGCTTGGTATTTGTGTACCTGACACTGTGACAGTGCTCACCCCTGCTTTTGTCATAATTGCCCAACATCTTTAATTCTTTATCACAAACTAAAATGTGCATATTCCCAAATTGAGAAGAGAGTCATACCTTGTAACTCAAGAGGAGAGGAATATTGTTATTTGTATTTACCTTTATCTTAATACAGGCCCAGCAAACTGACGTGAGCTAGGGTCAATCTGCGTGAGCCTGGGTTAGCCTATTTTGCGTTAAGCACTAGGTGTCTGAATGAGTCAGCTCTGCGTGAGCTTCCTCAAAGCTCACCCAAGCTCACACCTACTGACTCGAATGTAACCCATAGTTTGAGTTCGTTTGAGTGAAGATGAGCCAGGCTTGAGTTAGCTTAATCCTATTCCCAAAACAAGGTGTGAGGATGCGTGAGCTATGCGTGAGCTGACACTCATGTCACGCATCTTCACTCAAGTATACAGCTGAGAGAATGTGAAAACTGTATGTATAAGTCTACTATTTGTCCCATGTAGAATGGACACATAATGAAAATACTGATTTTATTGGTTTTATCCCATGGATTTTTATGATTTCTTTAATGTTTGCAAACATGTGATAATGGGGAAAATGTTGATTACAATCAACAATACTTTGTATTCATATTTAAGTCATAAAAGATGATTACTTTTCTCTATGGGATATAGCACTGCAGTGGTATAATCTTGATTTCACACAGTGTTTAGATAACCCTTGGATCAATTCTTACTAAAATAAGTAAGCTTAAGGTGCAGGGATCAAAGTGGTAGCACATACTTGCTTGGGGTTGATGCGAATTCTGAGGATGGGGATAAAACATATTGCATTGGGTGATAATAGGGGCACTGCTATAGCTATATGACCTTCAGAGCTGTCCTATGGAGGTCACTCAGGCTCACGCATCCTCACACTCTGAGAGCATGCTTATAAATGGAAGCTCACTCAGATTGACTCATGCTCACGCAATGTATGCTCAGTCCTTTCCTCTTCTCTGATTGGTCAATTTTCAAATTTGAAAGTTCTTGTCCTCAAGGGGGTTTCCCTCTGCCATTTTGAACTGACAGACACTGGAGGAAGGTTGGGAGGTAGGTTGGCTCTGCTTATACTGATTATTCTGAATTTT
This sequence comes from Harmothoe impar, assembly GCA_947462335.1. Classification (NCBI taxonomy): domain Eukaryota; kingdom Metazoa; phylum Annelida; class Polychaeta; order Phyllodocida; family Polynoidae; genus Harmothoe; species Harmothoe impar. Next base: position 46,736,940 of record OX381713.1, read on the forward strand.
GTAGAAACAAAGTAATTGGGTACCTATTGCACAAGCCTATACATTACAGAGCTATGGTTATTTAAACTGATCTTATTAATTATTGCATACGTTCCTTCTACCTTCCTTTGTCAATTCTCTGTCTAATACCTGTATTGTATTTTATTTTTCAGATCAAATGTTGGACAAGGGGGATTTGAGTTTTGGAGATAAGTGAAGGTTTTTATACACATAACCTATACACATGTACAAATTACTTAGTTTCACTATTATCTCATGCACAGGATATCTGAATTACCCATCTTCTCCTTTTCAGAATGAAGTGGTGATAGAGGAAAGGATACACTGTGGTGTGGAGACCAGGGACAAATACACTAGTTCATAAATGCCACACAACAAGATGCTTCAAAAAGACTACATTAACATTGATGTGAATAAAGATATCTGTCCCAGAATGAAATGATGTAAGTCCTATAGTAGGAATATAACCAAGTGTCAGGTTGAGTCAGCCTGAGCCTGACACCATTTTACTACCAAGTGTCAGGTTGAGTCAGCCTGAGCCTGACACCATCTTACTACCAAGTGTCAGGTTGAGTCAGCCTGAGCCTGACACCATCTTACTACCAAGTGTCAGGTTGAGTCAGCCTGAGCCTGACACCATCTTACTACCAAGTGTCAGGTTGAGTCAGCCTGAGCCTGACACCATCTTACTACCAAGTGTCAGGTTGAGTTAGCCTGAGCCTGACACCATGCTGACACCATGTACACGTTTTGAACACCTGGTGTCATACACTTGCTCAGGCTGGAGCAAACTGGCGCCAATTTGCTGGGGGTGTATAACAGACATGAGGACGGTGGGAGGTAAGATCCTGACCAACATCATGTCCCTCCTTATCCTGCTAACCATTGTAGCTTGCTGCCTGTCCTATGTCTTCATATGGGTGAAGGTCAGGAAGGTCACTACCAACATGGCTGGGCACCTGGACACACATGCAGCCTCCAAGCAACAGGTCGGTTTCAAGCCTTTTAATCTCTCGATAACGTATAGTTCAGTCTGTTTATGCTAATTTGTCTTATTTAGTTTTATAACGTTCCGATAGTGTCCTGTCAGCCCCAGAAGATAAATATCGTACAACATCAACTGGTGGATTTCTAAGTGCACCAAATGCCAGGATGGTGACTGATGTTAATTAATTACTGTAATAAAGAGGAAAAACCCTAAATGCGTACGATAGTACCGGTACAATAATCATAACCAAGTACCTCTCATTTATACTCCCCCCTTATTCATTACAGGGTCAGCCTCATAGTGTCGCACGTGTGATGGCATTGTTCGTCTTGGTCTACATCCTGCAGTGGACGCCCTATGTGGTGTATTCTGTGTGGTCAGTGGTAACTGGTCCTCCTGCTGTGGTGGTCAATGTGGCTGTGTTCACCTGTAACATGGGAGGCCTGTTCAACCTGGTGGCATACACCCTGGTGAGAAGGAAGCTGGTACAAGGTCCATCTAGGAGCTCCTCTGTTGCACACACCTCTTCCCATGCTTCACCATCTTAAAGCTGCACTCTCACACCTCCTCCGCCACTTTAAGTTTGCACTCTCACACCTCCTCCACCACCTTAACGCTGCACTCTCACACCACCTCCACCACATCAAATCTGCACTCTCACACCTCCTCCACCTTCTTAAAGCTGCACTCTCACCTCCTCCACCACCTTAAAGCTGCACTCTCACAACTCCTCCACCACCTTAAAGCTGCACTCTCACACCTCCTCCGCCCCATCAAAGCTGCACTCACCCTGGTGAGGAGGAGGCTGGTACAGGGTCCAGCTAGGAGCTCCTCTGAACATTGCACACACCTCTTCCCATGCTTCACCATCTTAGAGCTGCACTCTCACACCTCCTCCGCCACTTTAAGTTTGCACTCTCACACCTCCTCCACCACATCCAAGGTGCACTCTCACACCTCCTCACCCCTCTTAGAGCTGCACTCTGACACCTCCTCCGCCACTTTACGTTTGCACTCTCACACCTCCTCCACCACATCAAAGGTGCACTCTCACACTACCTCCACCACATCAAATCTGCACTCTCACATCTCCTCCGCCACATCAAAGCTGCACTCTCACACCTCCTCCACCTTCTTAAAGGTGCACTCTCACACCTCCTGCACCACCTTAAAGCTGTACTCTCACACCTCCTCCACCTTCTTAAAGCTGCACTCTCACACCTCCTCCAGCTGCACTCTCACATCTCCTCCACCACCTTAAAGCTGCACTCTCACACCTCCTCCACCTTCTTAAAGCTGCACTCTCACACCTCCTCCTCCATCTTAAAGCTGCACTCTCAAACCTCCTCCACCACCTTAAAGCTGCACTCTCACACCTCCTCCTCCATCTTAAAGCTGCACTCTCAAACCTCCTCCACCACCTTAAAGCTGCACTCTCACACCTCCCCCATCACCTCAACGCTATACTTGCACATCTCCTCCATTATATTGGCCAGCGTCAGTGTCTACCCCTGCATTTAACTAAGTGATTGCGTAAATTTCTGTTACCAACCGAATGCCTCTTTTTAAAGCTACATTAGTTATGTAAACACAACAGAACTTCAATGCATGACCAGTTTATAATAACATTAATCCCAGTCTAATAGACCTGATTAAGTATTATGTTGCTATCAATGAAAGATTAAATCATAATAAAAGAAGTTACCATTGCCAATTGGCTGACATTGAATCATTAGTATCCCCATTCTTCATGTTATTGCTTTGATATTAATGGCTGACAAAGATTAGAGACAGAGTAATTGATTAATTAGATAACTTTCAGTTATTGAAACACAACTGAGTGTGGAGGTTGTTGACTCTTCGAGAATTTGATCATGGTTTTCACACTTTTCTCATGATTTGGTAGTTTGTCTGGGTGGTTCATTAGAGGGCTATATTCAACTACTACATGACATTGTAATACATTTGTAGTGTGAGGTTTATACCAGTAACTCCTGCAATTAATAAAACCAAGCTGGAAGTATCAAATAAAACATTTTAGGTTTGTTTGAGACATTTTATTTCACACAGTAGCGACAAGCAGCCTCACTATATCAGGATAATAAAAAATCTTAAAAGATATGATATAGCCCCATATGCCCAGGCACAGAAACTACATGTCACTCACGTCATGCGGACATTGTCCAACCAAAACACCCTATGCTCCATTGTTGTTACACAGGCCACTCACTAATATCGTGGTCTCAACCCTAAATCCTTCTGTTTTATGGGTGCCCAGAAAAACAAACTAAGCCCTGTTAATCTAGTGTCATTCAATCATGTGTACCAATTTTAGTCACACTTAACACACTTTTGATCTCTTTATTTTTGATCGATCTTAACAACTAGACTATTCTAGATTACTGACACTTAATGTTCAGTCACACCATCACATCAAAATAAAGCAATCAAAACTGGACTGATTTGGCCCTAAGACCCATCTCCCAGTCCCACCTTGAGTAAAAAGTTCAACTAACATAATTATACACCTTGGGAATCTGATAAGGATATAATCAATCTCAGCATTCTCCAAATGAATCACACCTGATGAGACATTCAAGTCGAAACCACTAACTGTACCACCCACACTGCACTACCCACAGTGTCAATCAGGGGCCCCACCTCATCATTCATTGGGCCCAGATGACCTCCACATAAATTCTCCTAAGTCCTAAACATCTGCTCTAAGATAGTCTCCCATATTAGGAAGTCCACACATACTCTGCTAGGACATTGCTTAGAGGAAGTGAGGTCATAGACTAAATCCCTGGACTCTGATTGGTGAGAGCCTTTGGTAACCATGGTACACATAAGCATAGTGAGCCTTGTCAACAAGGCATTCAGTGGTTGTGCAAGGTAGGGACTAGTAGTCCTTTTTCCGTTTTCACCTGGAAGTATCAAATAAAACACTTTAGGTTTGTTTGAGACATTTTATTTCACACAGTAGCGACAAGCAGCCTCACTATATCAGGATAATAAAAAATCCTAAAAGATATGATTGTGACATGATGCCGCATTCTTCAAAGAAAAGTATTACATAGCATGTGAATCAAAGCAGTCTGCCTCTCAGATCCTGTCTTTTAGACAGCACATTGTCATTATGTCGGATGAATACCACCAAATAGTCTACCTTCAGTAACAGACCCATTGCATGGTCTGTAGGTATTTTTCCCTTTCGTCTGGTGGACTGTTGACATCTACTGATGACTATTTACCAATCACGTTTTTCAGTAAAACGTATAAAGGGTATAGAAGGCTATAGTAGGCAGAATCAGTCCTTTGTTATTTTTCAGGCACATTCTTTCCAAGCCATTCCAAGTAAGGAGGGTTGCCATTTTCAATCTGAAATTGAATGACGAACATTACATTTTATATAGAGAAGTACATTTATATTGTTAACCTATTTCAACTGTACACAATGTCGTAGAGAATGCCTTTTTTACCACCATAAGTATTATCGAAATATGGGCCTTAATGTCAAACATTAGAAAATATTAAAACTATCATAACGTAATTATTAAATGAATAATGGGATATTCAATTGTAATTTTATACTTGAATGCGACTTTATCATCATATTAGGCTATTAACTCTACCATGTATCTATTATCATGCAGATATGTGTTATATGAATTGTGCTGTTGTTGTACAAGACAGGTTACACTAGCCTAGTCAATGAACGGATAAATAAATGAATTACAAACAAACAAACAATACAGTAAACTACATGTACTTACAGGAACACTGATCACCTCGGCTACATCATATGGATGGTGTTGCCTGAATTGAGAACAATCTTTAAGATTTGGCAGACCCCAATGAAAAATCCAATAGGAATCAACTTTTAATGCATGTCATATGCAACTTTAACATGTTTGATGCACAGCTTCATCCTTGCTTACTGTTATCTCTTGGGGAAGCAAACCTCTACATTATAGCAGGATTAATATTAGTAATGGGATATATTAGGATAGTGCCATTCAGTACCAATAACCTCTTACCTTATATACTCTGATATCTCATTTACTCTGCTTGAACGGGTCTTGATTTTCTGCACAAAGAGAGGAAATATTTTAGCGCCTTTAACAAAGCATAACCAGTTGAAAACGGAATAATATCATTTCTAAATCAATCTTTTTATCTTCATGATCACAATATATACAGGGGATCAAAATCGACTATGCTGAAGTTCAGGAAAACTTACCATCAGTAATTCGTTGTCCTCTTCAATTTTCCCTTCCCACTCGTACCTGTAAGGTGAGAGGAGAAAGTTGGACTATCAAAAGTACGTTTTGAAGTGGTGGAGAGGGTTAATGCAAAGACCACTTATGGAACAATTAAGATAATAATTTATTGAAAATGTGTCAAATAGGGGCTTATGTCAAGGCCTCACTATCTAAGGCGCCGCTGGGTTGTGTATGATGCATGTGTATGATACTACTGGGACATTTCTGTCGTGAGAGAAATGATGGCGTCACCCATTGTGGTCAATTGCCTCTGTACAGAATCGGCCATCTTTATCCACCAGCGGATTACGTACGGTGATATAGGCAGTTCAATTTGAGACAGAACCAATTATCTGTTAGTGAGTGATGCCTATGGTTGGTGAACTTAACCCTGCTGTCTCTAATTAATTATGTGGAGTATACAAAATGTAGTTACTTGTGTGCCTCTGCATGAGTAAAAATTGACACGTGCGACACGGCAACACAGGTTTTTAAAAATCGACATGTCGACACGCTCCTTCTGCTAAAAATTGGCACTGCGACATGGTCAAAATTGTGGATACCCATGTTCAAGCACACTTGTGTCGAGGTAGATATACTTACATTGATATCAAACCCGGTATTAGGTTGACGCACGCAGCTAACTTCTTTTCCACCAGACCCCTGTGAAACCATAAAGGTGATGTACATGATACATCAGTCTGATGCCATGGTAACAACACAGAGGGTAGGTAAAGAGATGACCAACTCCAAAATGGGAAAATGAAAAATTAAGGGATATATATAATACATCAGGAAGAGTGGATATTCTTTACTTTAAATTGATGGGGACAATTTTCCCACCCCACCAACTTTACATCATTTCATTGCCCGGGTTTCATTGTCACATACATTATTTTCACAAGGACTGCCTGGTGGTGCCCCTTTTACTGTTATGATATCAGTTCATACTTAGCGAGTGTCTTGCCGACTTCAGTGCTTGGTACGGTGACGAAGACAACCGAGTGAGTTCCGGCCTTGTACTCAGTGGCCATGGTGGTCAGCAGTCGGCGACCGATCCCGTATAGCCCCGGCATACAGTACACCCCGGCAAGGATGAGCTGCAACATTGACTTTCTTATCAACATAGTGTTACTGCATAGAATCTAGCTAGGCCTACCGTATTCGACGTAATAAGCGCCCTCCCCCTAATAAGCGCCCCCCCCCCCCTTTTTTCAGATTTCCCCCAGATTTTTTCAATGTGATCCTTCGATTTTGGTACTGATTTTCACACCTGTGTGTAATATAGAGTAGTTCACACCTGTACAGGTGTTAAGGTGAAGTCAGATGTGAAGTCATAGGGGTGTGTAGAAGCCTTGTAGAGGCTTCCGAGGCTTGTATATGACAGCCATGGGGGGCGCTTATTAGAATGAATATTTGAGGCTTATTTTTCCACTTAAAATAATTTTTTAAGCGCCCAGGGCGCTTATTACGTCGAATACGGTACTGTAAACCTATACCCAGTGGGCACAGATCATTGAATCAACATTGAAAACTGGTTGACAATGTTGATTCAATGTTGATTTAATGTTGATTCAACATTGAACTGAAATCTGTGCCCAATGGGTAGTGGGACTATTGAAGTTTCAAAATCAATGGTGGGATTCCACGATTTTTGGGGGATTCTGCTCAGTGGCTTTTTTCCCTGTGAATTGTACCACCCAAATGCATCTACAGTTGGAATATATAGGTCCATATCTACAAATTTCTTGTTAAGTTTCTAAAGGGTGTTTCATCCTAATACGAACATCTAAAAATGACTAGATCTAGTAGGCTCAGGCCCCATGGTAGGCCTTAGGCCACAATAGGCCTAGGTATAGATAGGCATAGGCCTATATGGGGTATACGGTACAGACCTCAATAGCATAGCCTATAGTACTACTAGTACTAGTAGATCTAGCCTTTATTATAGGGCCTACTCCTAGAGAGTGGGCTATATTGTATTGACTACAGAATAGTGTCAATCATGAGGGGCTACAACGTTGGCTTACAGTGATTACAGTTGGAAAGGAAACAGAATGTACCACTCAATACAGTCGGCTAGAGGACGTGAGAGTAGGGGAGTTAATTATTGAGTAGGCCTATAGTACAATGAATAGGTCTACAGAGTCATTATGTATAGGCTTTATACTTAAACAGTTTGTAATACATGGTGAGTAATTTTCTATATGGCAAGAGGCCAGTTGCAGAAGCTTTTGTTGAAGGCACAGCCCTCTCTGTGTGTCAGTGGCCGCTACAGTTTCCATATGTAGGCAAGGACACATCTGAACAGTGCACCGCCTTCTATACACTTCATTACTTGTGTTGTCATGAGTGAGAGGCTACCAATACTTACAGAAATTGTCCCACAAAGCTGGATAAGGCAGTTACTGGTGGCACTGTTCATGGAACCGGAAGTCAGCATCAGCACGGGGGTTCTGGTCATCACCGTTAGGTGGCTCCCTCGTGGTCACAGAGCCCTCTAGTGAGGGACGCTCGACCTACTTTGCAGGCCTCTTTACTCCTCTTTATAAAGTTTCTTTAATGGTGCATGCAGATCTAGACATTACTATTGGCCAAGAGGCCATCCTACTCTATTTCTGTGCTATAATAATCTGTTTTCATTTGATTTTCATTTCTTTTTAATCAACAAAAGGAAAATTATCATATTGCAGCCAATTTTACATGGACCTTCAATCATATCAAATTAGTTGATAATTTCTCTACTTGGTGGAGGGCCTATTGAAATCACCACACAACAAAGTAATAGTTATTAATTATGTTTTTATTAATAAACATATCTAAAGTTTATATATAATCATGAGCAGAATAGGCGACTGTTTTGTCTATTCCCCCCCCCCCCCCCCCGGAAAAAATACTTTCTCAAACGGAAACAGGGAGGACAATTAACATCAAAGAGAAATCTCAGTTTGGGCAAGTTTGGTTTATTATGCAGTTGGTTATTTCACATGGTATTGGGTGCCTGTTGGAGCGTCTGTTTAGTACTGCTTAATCCTATGTAGTAAAAGCTTGTCCATCCTAGTTCTAAATGTCTACAAATATATCATAGGAGTGCTATTTTTCACTTGTAGATTTCTATCCTCAAACAGATAAGAATGTATAAGAATGCAGATGGACATTGAAACTAAACTAATATGCAATAAATAAATATTCTTTAAACTAGTAATGTAATATATGACTAGTTGGGCTACGCTTCCGTTATGTTTCTGCATTCAACCATATAAATACAATATAACCAGTCTAGTTCCTTTAAAGATAAGAGAGAGTAATGTTTCTTTTTTGCTAATTCCTATGACATTTTCATTTATAGTGTCGAAAGGCTTTTTATTTCTAAATTGTCTAAGTGATTTAAAGCTGTCACGTCAAGATATCATGATCGGGTTATCTATAATTTTCTTTATATTACAATTTTTGAAATTCATAATGATGAACATGTTTTGCAGCTCAACTCAATGGACTCTCCAATATGGTTAAAATGTAAAATAGATATTATGCATTTTAATCTTTGTACCATCATTCATGCGGTCAACATGTCATACATCATTATAATAGTATATTCCATGTGTCATCAAGTTAGCAAAATACATATACAAGTCTGTAATGCAATTTATGTGGTAGTACACTGTGTAAGTTCCTGCAGAGTATGTAATACAGTCATGTTACATTATAAACATTATAGAAAAGTACCAAAACCTGGGTAAAAGTGCTTAAAGGTATATGAATATGGAAGGAATACCATGCATAAAACCATAAAGATGTACAACTATTACAACTCTTTAAGAGAGCTAAGAGTATATAATAAGAGAAATATCCACATCTGACTCCATTTTGTATTGCCTTTCTCCTTTGCTTTTCTGGCTATAAAAGTATAAAATACAAAGCATGAAAATATATATGTTACCTGCCATTGTTGCTGATTTGACCTGGGGACAGAACCCATTGAACAGGTCATATGAAGAAATGACTCAGAGATGGACACCACAGGTAGTGCATAAGAAGTGTGACAATATATATGCCTTTGAATAGGTGTGCCCATATTGGCCCTAAGAGTAAGAGTACATATATAAGTAGTTTTCTTGTGCATGAACAGCGGCCACAGGATCAATCTTGGTCAACACCTAACACAATATTGTCAGTTGACAAAAAAGAACACTCTTTCACTCTCATGTATAACAGGTACACAGTTATATACTCATAAACACTGTTGTAATAGATATCAATTTGTGCAAAATTTGGATATTTTGTAATCTAGCAAAAACTGCACATTTTGTTAATCCGCTTACACTGTTAAAATTGAATTTATTTTTAGTAAGTCTTCCCCACAGATATTTTAGTATAAAATATGATACAGAAAAACAATAAAGACTTCTGAATACAACATAATTGTCATATTACTATTATGCTTGTCTTATTATGCATGTTCCTTATGGAAGAAAATGGAAACTTGTTCAATAACTTGTCCAATAGAACTTGTTCAATAACTTGTTAAATCCCTCTGTAAACTGCTCTGCTTGGGTAGCAAAGTTACCCACTTAAACATTGCCACAGCATTAGCGACATAATAACTGTGCCAAAAGCACATATTATATTTCTCTTCTATGATGAAATTGAAAATACTATAAAATGGCATCAAAAGGGCAACCAGGGACATCAACAATTTACATTAATGATAGCAAATAGCCCCATCATTCCAACAACAGCTATTCTCAAAACATACAATTCCATATACAGTATTCCATTGATGAGCTAAAATCTCAAAGAGGTCTTTTGTGGATGGATAGAGGATTGGGAGCTGGGACCTCTTCTCTCTGTCTCTAATAATATAATATGACAGAGGCCCTACACCCCCTAATCCAGGTACCATGGGCTTAAGGCCACCAGAGCTTACTAGCATTCATTCTGTCCACATACTCGATGTGTTCGTATGAAAATAGCACCAGTAAATGAATTGCATTGAGATGTCTGGCATAAACAACTATTTGTAAGCCCTGGTAGGCCCAATCTCAGAAGTATACTCAACCATAATACTATACACTCAACATTGTTGATTCAAATGTTCAAATAGTATGAGGACAACCTTCGTACCGGTACATATTGCATTCTCGATAAAAATGGATTTTTCATTCAAACTCTAAAATCTATGAGATTGGGAGGTATACGAAAAGTGTGCAAGCGACATTCATTCGCACATATTTATAATGCCTTGATATACCCCTCTTTACAGCTATAACAGTCGCATGCCCAGCTCAGCAACAAGACTTCCTCTCTATAAAATGTCATGTTTCATCCAACAGCGACAAAACGATTAATAGTTTTAAACATGCTTAAGTACATTAATACGCACGCCCCTATGTGTAAGGCGATTACACTGATACATTGAGAGTTAAAACACGCAAGAACAAATCACACATCTCAGACACCATTTTGATTCTCTCATCACTTCAGATGCTGCGAGCGACCATCTCGTGACGTCAAAACCCAAGAATGACGGTGCCCCCTTGCGATGACGTCACGGGATGGAATATCATCAGCAAACTATTTGATATATACAACATGACAAAAGTCTAGTACTAAAAACCGAAGAATTACTCTCCTAAAACTGTGTGACAGCCATTTTGTCTCGTCGTTGCACCTTCCGGGCGAGACTCCGCTTTCACCCCTCTACCATACCGTATTTACATCCTAAGGGCCCGGGGGTGTCACGTGACAACAGTTGCCATGGCAACCACTAACTTAATAGGTCACTCTATGGTCCACATCATTTTTAAAACTCCATTTTTCTCTTCATCCACATCTTTTAATTTGTTCATGTTCCTCTCGAACACTGCTTAAATCAGGCTTATCGTAATATCTTTGTACATTTTGTACAGGCACGTGATTCTCATTGTATACCAGCGCGCGCCAATCATGCCTCTCTGAGCTGCGTCACGTGATGGAAGTGGGCGTGGCTTAATCAGAGTAGGCGGGGCTTATAGCCTGAGTGGGTGTGGCCTGACGGTGGGGTGGCTCCACTTTAACCAGTAGGGTTGGTAGGTTCCAGGTTGATCCTGTTGAAACACTTCCTTGGTATAGTTTCATTGATGACGCGTACATTTTCTACCTCTTGTTGTAGTTTGGTCAGGTCCATCGTGTATGTCCCGATCCATCGGTTATGGTCATCTCGTGCCTGGAAACAAATCAAACTTAAAATGTCAGGGACCACAAAACATCCTATAATTATATAGGAAATCTAAATATCCAAGATACATGCTGATTCCCTGAAATATCAGTCTAGATTATCTATTTCAATTATTCGGTCCCTGCAAATGATAGCATGTGGTCTTCCAGACAGATTTTCAAGCTCACCTGTATGCATGCTTAGTAAGATTAAATGAAAATAAGTTTGTAAAGTTATAATAAAGCAATCATGTCGGGACGTGTACATATAACATAGACTTGGTATACTCCTTACCTTGATGAGTGTGTTATAGCGCTCGTCAAGCCGCGTTGCGTTAATCTCCTGTTCTGCTTGTTGCATGCCCTTCTCCAGCTCTGCCAGCTTGGTTACATCAATATCCTCCAGGCGGTCTGTAAAGCAGGTGCACACAATGAATATTAAATTATTCTCTTTAAGTAAATGCCCAATACAATTTATATATTATTATTCATTTCAAACCCTATTTCTACCTCAACTGCTGATATTGATATTTACATCACATGTCTTTCTTCAGTAAAAATGGTATTCAGAATAGCCATTAGACATGACAGAACTACTCACCTAGAGATTCCAGGATCTGTTGGACTTGCTCCAGGGCTTCCCGTACCATAACAGATGATGCGTCCGCCTTTGTCTTTGCCTCGTCCGCCTTGGCCAAAGCCTGAAACAAAGATCAGTTAAACAATTGGTAACCATCTGCTTTTCTCAAGAAGAGTTCTCCAAAAAACCTTCAGATTGAGTTTTTTATGACTCGTGGCACAATTTCACAACATTCCATGTTTTTCCCTGACTTTGGTAGAAAATTGCCTATAGACCTTGTAACAAAGTCAATACTTTTTCGAATGTATGGACATCCTCTTGTAAATTTTAGACCATCAACGTCTGTTGGTTTGTATAAATTTGGTTGGATTTTATCGATTTCAATTGAGTCCCTATTACACTGAGTAATATGCGTCCCCACTCATCATACAGCTATGCTTGTAATTTAATATCTGTCACACATTTAATTATATAATACATACCTCTGTAGCCAGTGTCTTGTCTTCGTTGGCCTGTGCCTCGTATGACTCGAGAGTAGTTTCGGCACTGCTAACGTCAGCCGCGACATTATCAGCTTTACGTCTCAGCTCTGTTGCCTGGATCTTAGTCTTGTCAGCCTCAACGCGGATCACACCAGCATCCTGTTAAAAAGCACATGGAAATATATCAAATATTATGTATATCTAATAGATTCTGCATGTTCAGACAGCAAAGTAAATTTATGTGAGAATTTATACATTTTTGAGCCTGATATGATCTGAAAGTCCGTAAATATTATTTATGAACAAAGATCTATTATTTTACTACATTTTACATATCAAATTCTTTTCTTCTTATTGATTAAAAAGATTGTTCCTTACATCTGAGGCCATTACGGCTATGGCCTGGGCGTCCTGTGCAATGTCACGGGCCATATTGGCATCGACGTCAGCTCCAGCGAGATTGTCCTCCGCATCCTTTGTTTTCCGCTCCGCGATAACAATCTCAGCCTCGATATCGGGAATACGCTCCATGGCCTTGCTGGCTTCGGACTTGCTCTTCTGGACCTTCTCATCAAAGGCCTTCAGCGTCTTCAGTGTTTCATTGGCATCACGTAGTGTGGTCTCAGCCTATATTTTCCCAAATTGAAATAAGGAATTAATACACATATACCAGTAATCAAATAAGATAAAACCAAGAAATGAATCCAATACCTTCTTATGAAGCCCAATAAAGGTGTTTAACATTAAATTAATTTCAAACTGAATGTACTCTTATGGTTGGGACCAGGGGGTTAATCTCCAGGGATGAAGCTGACCAATCTAAAATAGGACTTGAAATGTTTAAATGGGGATCCCTGAATACAGTTTCCCTATAGGTGAGTGCAGGACATTGTGACGTGAAAAACTTGAAATCAGGGAAAAACTTTAAAGAAGTTTATCCCAGAATTTCTAACCTTGCTGACGGCGTCTAAGGCGATACTGCGAGCGACATCGGCGTCGGCGAGCAGCTCGTCAGCGATCTGCTGCTGGTGGATGCCGTTGTTGAGCAGCTCCTCTGCCTTGTTCTGCTGCAGCTCCACATCCTCCATGAGCTTCTTGTGGTTCTCGATCACCTCCTCTGCCTGCATCTTCACCGACTCAGACTGAAGTGGACACAAATTACACAGTTTTGGATATTTATCATTATATAACTACTATATGAATTCCAGAGCCAAAATTATTCCTATCTGAGCAAGACCACCTGGTTATGTCTAGGCAAATAATGCCAATGCAAACTGGTAGCTTTTTCGCTTAAAAATGTCCCAGCATGAGCATACGTGGCAAACCAACAAATCTGTCAAAATCTGAGAAATGATTCCCTTTAGATTCAAATGTAGAGGTATATATCATTATGAAGCAGAACTTTATTATCAAATTTAACTCCTTGGTATACCTCTATTCTCTAATATTTCACTGCCCCTGTGACAGAGTAGCAGTCACTGACCTCCGTCTTGATGCTGGCTGCCTCCTGCCGCAGCTGCTCCACGTTGACGTCCGGCTTGGTCAGGGTCTGCGCCTGGCTGTAGATCTCCAGAGCGTCCTTGTAGGCCGTCTTAGCCTGTGCAAGGGCGCGTTCAGACAACGACTTCGTCTGGTTGAACAAGGAATCAGCATCTCTCACTCTGCAGGGAAAATAGAATTCATTTAAATCCTTTATATTCAAAAGTTGAGATATTTGATAACAAATCTGATCAGGGATATGGAATATGTTGCCTCAATCTTGATCTAGCAGGGACATCTCCTGGCTCACCCAAATCCCAATCTAGAGCTAGAGACCATGTAGTTTTTTCGTTTTTTTTATAAGGAGCAGCACACGTTCTTTATTCATGTGTATATTTGTTCGCTATTTCTTTTATAACCATGTAGTTTTATAATACCGCCTCTACATGCAAGATGGAGCCATGTGGCATCACCTACACACTGACCCTCTGTGTATACCCCTTCCAAGACGTACAATGACCCTGTAGAGTTCAAGGCTATCCTAACCGACCTAGATACCTGACCCAATCATACATTCATTTCTCCGAGGGTTCTAGGCAATCAAATGCTACTTCTAAGACTGATTATTGAACATTGGTGTACCCTGGTGTCATTTCAGCCTTAAAACTTAGGACTAGAGACCATAACTTAGGTGTTCACATGGTACAACATGATGAAATGTTTTGTCTTAAATTATTTAGTACACTACACCTACCCGCGCTTGAGGTCATCAATTTCCTGCATGGTGTCGCCAGGTTTGCGTAGGGTCTCCTGTGCTATACGCAGTGCCTCAGATGACGTGTTAAGTGCCTTCTTAGCCGTGTCCTCGATGCGCATCGCTTCCTCCTCTTGTCTGTAAAACAATGGAAAGGTCAGTATCAGACATCAAACTTAAATTGCACTATAATATTGTTATTCAATCTACATAAAACAAAATGTATGGTCTTTAATAGAAATTTTAAAACAGTAAAAAACCAAATCTCATGACTTGCCTGGAACATGACAAATCTTTTTTTTTCAGCTACAACAATAGATTACCATGATAACATATTATACTTAGGCCTACAATACAATACTTCCAAAATTAGTTCAATCAAAACCTACCTCTCTGCCTCCTCACGGGCTTCTTTGGCAATATCAGTCATGCGCTGCGATTGCTGACCGAAGCGCTCCTGAGCGTCCTTGGCTTCCCGGAGTGCATCCTGACCCTCCTTCTCTATGTACTTCTCTGCCTCACGAAGGGCTGTCTCTGCTGTAGCGATGGCTTCTCCTGATATGTTACAAGAATGGTATTTTAAGTATGTTCTAAGCTTTAGAATAAAGTCAAGTGCCTGGCATACTGTGGGATTTTATTCTATATTCTATGAGTCACATCATCCAGGTTAAAGGATACGTACACTTTATCTCATATCTTTCTAAAGATCACCTTAGATTATATTCGGATTAACATCACCCTCTATAATAATAGAGTAATACCATCTTTCAGGACTAAAATTCTTCCCACTCCGGCCTTGTTAAACATGAATTTATTATTTATAAGTATTGGGAAGGGGACCTTTGAATAAGGTTACAGATCAAATCACAAATGCTGAAGGTGTGAAATAGTGCCTTACCGGCAGCAGTGATGTCGGTAACAGAGGTGGCCGAGGAGCGTCGAGCGTCAACGAGGTCCTTGTGGATCTTACCAGTTTCCATCATCAACTCATCGATAGCTGTCCTCAACTGGGTGAGCTGGTCTCCGATTGGGCCATCTGCACCTGTTAACACATGTGTACACTCACTGTTAGCAATGCAAGAACTGCATTGCAATTCAATATGCAATATAATCTAAAAGAAAGTATGTATAGTATTACTATCTTCATGGCAGTCAAGTAGAGCCTCTAGAATATTTAATATTTTTTCCAAAATGCATATTCTGACTTTGATATGGTAAAACACTGAGTCTAAACACATCTATATCGAGACCCAAAAGGAAAGTTTCAAAAATATTTTTATGTGTATTAGGATATTTCTTAACACTTACCAACTGCTTTGCGTGCATCATTCAGAAGCTGAATAACCGTGACATTGACCTCGGCCATCCGCATTCTGAAATCGGTGTCATTGATTTGGCCGGGGTTGCGCCCGATGTTCTCGATAAGCTCAGCCAGCTCGTTTACCTTTACACGATGTGCATTGACCCGATCCTGGACCAGGTTGTAACAGGCCGGGCAGTCTGAAAGTAGTGTTATGGTAAAGCTATATTTAAACAGGTGGTCTGTATATATATTGGCCTCAATTGAATTGTTTCAAAATCAATACGGGTTTGGGTACATCCCTAAATAGCAACTGAGAAAGTTAGGCTGCATAAAATTGATTATCAGCTTTGCGGACGCTTTCTGAAAATGAACGGTGAGGGAGGGAGCCTTTTTTTTTTTTTTTGAACACTTTTTTTGGGACCACGAGGGAGGTCACTTTTTTTTTTTTTTGTAATTCAAGTGACGAGGGAGGTCTTTTTTTAAATTAAACAATATTTTACGCAGAACAAGCAAGCAAAAAAAAACGTGGTTGTGGCTGTAGGTCAGCAGATTCCCACAAGGTGGCTTTCAATAGGGCCTCCCAAGTAACTTTGAATCGGAGCTATTTGTTCTAGGTTTTATTCTCTAATTTAAAAAAAAAAAAATTCAGTTGATGAGGCATTTTTTACATTTTTTTAATGAAAATGATGAAAAAAAACGATGATGCGGCCGTTTTTAACAGGTGCGGGCGGTGTCTGTAAAGCTGATAAATTTTTTTATGCAGCCTTAGCATGAATTTTTGGGATTGTAAGAAACTTAAACCATTGAATCTGAATTAATTAAAATATTGGTGTATATATTGATTGCAGCAGTTGTGAGACCCTACCTATGCAGCCTAGTGTGATGTTGAACTTGTTCTCCATACAGTGGTCACACTGGCGGCCCTCCACGTTGTCCTTGCAGGGACACCGTCCAGACAGCAGGTCACACTGCAGGTCTTTAGAGCCCTCCGGGTCACACGCACACTCTGAAGAAGTGAAACAACAGTTTATACTTCATCTGACATGTGTAGAAAAATTACCATTTGGGTATCTTACACAGCTTTAAATCATTTTACTTACAATTCCAATTCCAATGTAGTTTGTAATATATGCAATGTCATTCTAAAAGTTATTGAAGTAATCTATAATGTGCTTTTTTCGCTTGAGAGACATAATCCGTACAATAATAAGGCACTCAATATGCTGTGAGCTATTACCTATTGGAAACATATATACAGTGATTCATGACTTTTAGACTGGTAATATAGAATTATGTAAAGTTGGACCTACTTTGACAGCCGGTGGAGGAGAAGCCGAAGTGATACGGTAGACAAGTGTCACACTCGCGCTCGGTGATCCCCGCCTTACAGTGGCACTGTCCATTACCAATGTCACACGAGATGTTGTGAGCACCAATCTTATCACAGAAACAAGGCTCACATCCTGAAACAAGAAAAGAGATATTGATAATGTATACAAGAAGATAATTTATTGAAATATTGACATGACCTTTTGAAAACTACTAATTGGTTATTGAATTCTGTCACTAATGTCAGGGTAGGTTTTCTTAAACCTTATATTTTTGAAAGGATATATGTCTTTTATACGAATTCTTAGTTGCAGGAGGGCATTTAACTAATATTCTTAAACCCTTGCTTGTGTGATTCTTTTACTGTTGGGCAGATAGTTGGATAGATTAAATTATTCCAGAACACATAATTTTTGGGTATTAAGTGAAGAGTACTGTATTGCCATGACTGTTTTTGTTATCATTACAGCAACATCCTTATATCATAATACTATTATGATTGAGGATGCTATATGATACTGCATTGGCAATACATCACTATCTAAAAATCACATGAATTTTGACAAAATTTACTTCCATTTTGTCATTTCACGTTCATAGTATAGAAGAAACTGTACAAAGCAGGAGGGATGTGTAGTTAGGGAGATTGATGCCTGAATCATGTCAGTGTTTGAAACTTTGTTCACACTAAAAGTTCCCATACGCTGACATGAAGGTGCCATGACAAAATAAACTAGTTTAAAACTACTCACTCAAACCTCCTGATGTAAACAATCAAAGCTCATCATTATTGTTTTGGTAATAAAATAATATTAAGTCCAAGTTCCAACTGATTCATGTTAAACAGACTAATAAACATCATACATCAATCTAATTCAATTTTGGTTTATGTCTAGACTAGAAGCATATTCCTATTTTACTGCTTTAGTAACACTTCCTTCATGATTGTGTCCCAATAAAACCACCCCGAAAATGTTAATACAACAGGTTAGTGATTGTCTTCTTAAATTGATCATTGGCTAGAGTTACTCAGGACTAATATGTTAGATGACATACCACTTAATGTACTATTAATGATTCAAAACACATGGAAATTGTCCTCACCGTTTGTACTGTCGATGTTCCAGTAGCCGTTGAGACACATGTCACACTTGCGTCCCTCGACGTGCGGCTGACACGCACATTTCCCGGACTGGGAGTGACAGGTGATGACACCCTCGTTCGGGCGGTGGATGGTGCCCGCCGGGTAACAGTCACATGCTGCACACAAGGATAAAATGATATAGCATGTCTTTGTAGAGCAACAGAATTGTATAACTTTAAGAGGAAACCTTTGCTTTGTACTTGAAACTTTTTTCTTATTTTTTTAATTTTTCTTTTTTTTTTGGGAGGGGGGGGGTTTCAGGAGGAAGGGAAATGTATTAAATCATCCTGTGACAGTAATGTGATTTTTTGTCTTTGCATCAATATAAGACATTAGGGAGTGATCATTTATTAACAACAGGGGGGTGGGTGGTGGTTTTGCGCACGGAGCGCGCGAAATTTTTTACACCCCCCCCCCGGTCGAGGGGTCAAATTTTTTTACCCCCCCCCCCCCTTACGGCCGAAAAGCGGCTCGCGTGCGGGCCCTTTGAAGCATAGTAATGCGCGGGCTGTTTGGCCCAAAACAGGTTAAATTATTTTGACCCCCCCCCCCAAGAGGGGTCTAAATTTTTTTGCCCCCCCCCCCGGTCAAGGGGTCCAAATTTTTTTGCCCCCCCCCCAACCCACCACCCCCCCCCCTGTTGTTAAAAAATGATCACTCCCTTAGTAAATTGGTTGTTTTTTTTATGATCAAAGAATTTTCCTAAGGGGGTTTGAATTCTAGGATATTAAGAATATTATAAAGATGTGCTATGATTTTTACCTTGGCATTGGCCTTTAGGAAGTGCGAGTGCATCTCCGTAGAAACCGGGCAAACACTGGTCGCAGTTGTGGCCGCCTGTGTTGTGGACGCACTTTAGACACTGTCCCGTTGTGCTGAAAATCCAATAAGACACATTAGGGGAAATGTAGAAATAATTGGTATCGGTACTTCTCTCATATTTTTCTTACATTTCATGTGTATCACTAGTAAAACTGCTCGGTCAATAGACAATTCTTATTACCAGCTCACCAAGTTTATCTAGGCTATCTAATGCATTTCATGTTGAAATTTCCCTATTTTTTGTGGAATGCTCTATACTGAACTCTATATGGCTGTATAACAAACTTACGTGTTACAGTTGCCGACAGCGTTGGGGTCGATATTGTCGTTACATGTGCATCGGGTGCATGGCCGGCGAGCGCCATACTTTCCTTCGGGATCCCCATAGTAGCCATCTGTGCACATCTCGCACCGGTTTCCTGCCATAGAAGAACCAGAGTTTAGAGTTAGTATATACATGTATCACACACATGATTACCCAATGATATCAACATGTATACTCTGTATGTAAATTATTTAAAATACCATGAACAATCTTTTCATATAGATATTTCAGAACATTTTAAAAATGATCGTATCTACCCGTAAATTGTATGCAACATCAAAAGGTTATGTCCAAAGAACAAGGGTAAGTCCAAAGAACAAGGGTATGTCCAAAAGAATAATGGTACACTTGAAGAAGCTATTTAAAAAAAAAAGATTATTAGGGAATTTTAACACACAAAAAAGGTTATTAGGGGACTTTAACATTAATTTTATGGAAAGCAAAGGTGTTGACACTAAAAATATTAAATGTTTTTGTGGAGACTATTGCTTGAGATGGTTGTTCAGTTTCATTACTAGACCCAACCCTGATAATCCAAGTGCAGGTACACGTACTGGTAATGAAAACACTATAAATATATCGTTTATCATGAAATCGTCCCAATTCTCATTAATGACCATCTGCAGTGAGACCTTTATAGTCCAACCAGTCACGTTGCAGGCAAAAGTTAGATATCAAATCTGACGGACTATTGGAGCATATTTATATGCTAATGTTAGGCTGAGGGATCCCATGTATCTCGGACTATCAATGGGCGGACTATCAAAGTCTGACTGTAATAGTATGTGCACGCAGGAAAAGCTAGACATCCTGATGTAAATGAGTGTGTATCATATGAACGTAGATGATACAAAAAAATATAACAAGGATACTTTTGCAGACTATTTATTACAGCATGATTGGCAGGATCCATATACAAGCACTGATATATGATGAGCTCATGAGAATAACCTTTACAGTGCAGGATAAATACTCTCGCTAGGAAGGAACAGAAATATGTAGTTTCAGTTTTATTTGATATGGGGAAGGCATTCGACTCTGTACACTGTAAACTCCATCTTCGAGGCCAAAAGAGAAACAGATCCTCCTATTATGGTTTCAAGCATATGTAAAAGAAGCACCAATGCACTAAAGCTTGTATAATTCTCAATCTCAAGAAGGTTCATTTCAGAGTTCCACAGGGCTCGGTGCTCGGCCCAACTTCATTCATCCTCATAAAGTTCATTGTTATCTCCTCCAGAGTTCTTGAGCATAAAACTGGACGCTCACAACACTGTAATTCAACTTCTGGATACCCAGCAGTAGCTCTCAAATACCTACAAGAGGATATAACAGATTAAAACACCAAATGCATTGAGCTAGAACATACTATAAAATCATGATAAAACCAAAAAGATAATGGGCTGCATATATTCATAATTATATAAAAGTCCTCCCATAGGATGGAAAAATATCACCGAGGTAGAAGAAACCTTTTCAGAACAGTCACCGTGAATTCTTTATTTTGATATACATGTGTTCGTGACACAAGCTTGGCATCATCTATAATTGACTAAGACACTTAAATGTCTGAGGACAATGCTAGTGAAACATCCACTATCTAAGCAGGCCATCATGCCGCAGCAGATACCAGCATATAATAGAACATGATGTTAAAATGCTCCATGTTAAATACAACAGAATGCTTCGGTGTATAAGCTTATGTCCCTTATATCCTTCCCTCAAACAACTTAACAAGCACTTAATAAAGACCCTATTGTATAAGGCCCTTATACAATAGGGAACTCCCATTCATGGAACGAACCTCTGCTGCATAATTTTATCCAATATGCAGAAAAGAAGGTAACCTTCAAAGAAAAGATCAAGAAAGTGGATAATGCTAAGATGAAACGCAGAAAAGAGCTGCTAGAAGAGAGAGTAATGTTGGTCAGTATAATATTATGACAACTGCATAAATGCAGCAAAAACATTTAAGACCTGGGAGGTCAAGGCAAGGAAAAATCAATCACTTCACTTGGCCTGATAACGCAGTAGCTGTAAATCAATCTTACCAAATCTAGAATGGACGGCTTAATTATTTTTACAATTTATTGTACATTACCATCCACTGTGCAACATTTATATCAGATTTCAGACGCTGATAGCCTGTAGAACCTGCAGCCAAAACTCTTACAGTGAAGACTTAAAACTGACGTGCCTTCCAAGCCAAACAGCTGCAGCACATCTTGTAAACTAAAACCAAGGTAAAATTCAAAGATATGTGATTTCAATCGCAACTAGCTCAGGGCAATTGTAATTCTGCCAAGAAGTCGGAATAGTTTGACAAAGGGTGAAAATGTTGATGGAAAGATGCTGAAAAAGAGTGAAGAAACAGTCTCAAATGGTCCATCCTGTCTTACCTGCTTTATAGCAATACTGTAAATGTTACTCACAATTATACAGCACCTCGTTTACCACTGTAGAGGAAAAACGGAAAAACATAGTGAAATAAAAGCTGATGATGTTTCCATCAGGAAAAAAAAAAAAAAAAGGGAAAATAGTGTGAGTTACTCACCTGTGTAGCCTTCACGGCAGTTGATACAGGCCACTTCACCATTGAGCAGCTCAACGCACTCCCCACCATCCGGGCAGGGGCAGGTCTTACAGTCGTCTTCTGTGCCGGCCAGTGCATAGCCGTAGAAGCCGGGGGAACACCGCTCACAGTTGTCTCCAGCCGTGTTGTGTTGGCAGATACAGCGACCTGTCATGTACAAGGGTTTAGTATTACAGCAGGAACAGGCTAGTGTGGGATTTGTATGTAAGTGGGGATTACCCATTGCATGAGGTTATCTGAGAGCCAAAAGACTAATTTTGCAATATATGGTGACCATTTTTGTCGGCATCACATCTCCAAATACAATTTCTAATGTGAAAGAAGTCATTAAATAGTAACTCTAAATGACTAAACAGGGAGTAAACTACACCTATATTATTATGTGTCAAAAATCAAAAGTAATTCAAATAATGAATGAATAAATGCAATTAATTTGTCTTTTTTTTAAATGCATAAGTATACCTCTCTATAAAGTGAGAGTCTGACCTGTGTTGACATCACATGAATCTGAGTGGCCGTTACAGTTGCAGGGGATACACTTGGCGAGTGGTCCTCCGTTGGGTGGGTCTCTGTGGTAGCCGGGTGAGCACGACTCACAGAACTGACCGATGTAGCCGTCCGGACACTGGCACTGCTCCACATGACGCACCTCGTCCCGGCCCACGCCTTGACGCGCCGACCCCAGCATCACGTTGTCAATGAAACTTGCACCTTAAATACAAGGATATATAGATCATTAATGTACTCTGACACAACTTAAAGTGTATGATATATATGCAGGGTTGGGTGGTTTCACTTACCGTAAAACCTAGCGTTGAAGGCATGATTTGTACAAAAGTCAGAACGGTAGTGCAGCTTATAGGATTGTCCTAAAGTCGCTTATACATGAGGTTTTACGGTCACACACAGCATACAAGAATTACTTTCGAATACTTGGTGCAAATCCTATAGATTTTTCTTTTCTCTTTGTAATTATGTCATCATCTAGTATCTAACTGTTTTTTAAATACAATGCTGTTAATTTAAACATGTCATTGCCTTTCAAGTTACTCACCTCCATCAGTGTATGCAGCCTTAATCTTGATGGCAGTTAAGTTGGACAGCATGCGCACAAAGGTGAAGCCTGTGAGAGGGGGCGACCACTGGTAGTCTGCGTGTTCACTGAGTCGGAAAGTGAAGGTTTGTTCCACGGTGCGCGGTACTGGGTTGCCCTGCCCATAGATGGGGAGAGAGACCCGCTGACCGTCACCTTCTAGCACCACATCTAGACGTGAGGCACGCGCCCCATCCTCACCGATACGTAAGTCAAAGCTAAAGTCCTGGTTGTAGCTGAATCGCTGATCACCGAGGTAACGTTCTGTTAGAAGAAAGAGGCAAGTATAGTATAGATATGCATCGTAGTAGTCTATATTTTGATATATAGGGATTAATAAGTGGGATAATAATCTGTATAACACAGCCATATATATATGGCATAAACTCCCCACTTATGTTGTATCGGCTATTTCTGGCCCTTTTCAGGCTTATACCCCTACAGAATAACCAGTTTTGCACCGATTTATTCAAATTTTTGGTATATGTGAAAAAACATCCTAATAATTCGAGAAATCTCAATTTTTTCTGTATTGGCCCAATATTCTCCATTTTTTGGCCCTCCAAAGGCCCAAAAACCCCTAAAAACATCAAAAACGCTAAAAATGTCATGTTTTACATGTCTCCTATGTGTACTGAGGCAGTAACAGCTTATTCCTAATATCATTTTCTATTAGGTTTATGGTATATTCAATTGATTCATGAGGATTTCACTTGATATGTTCAGTATTTTTTTCTCCGCTGTCATTTAAGTGTGTTTTGTCAGCAAAATATTCAAATGTCATTTCAGATTGATACCTCTATATAGTAAATAAAGAAGATCCACACGGTCTCTATTGTATCCCAGATTGTGAGGTAACTTTTGGGTCTTCTGCTGGAAAAAATAAATTTCAAAAAATATCCAATAATCTTGCCTCCAGGAGCATATGTCTATTGGGATACATATTTTCTGTCACGGAGTCACCCGGAATATTGGTCACGGAGTCACCAGCCACCCTGATGAAAATTTAAACCATCATAGAATTGTTAATACCCAATATATTTAAGTGATCTCTGGTTTTCCTGTGTCCTACCCACTCCCTCGAATGTTCTAATGCAAAAATCCACCATTTTTATGCTCATTTATACAAGGAATTATTTCCGTCACGGAGTCACCCGGGTGACTCCGTGACGTAAAATAGGTTAATAGGGGTACTTTAGGCCTATACTGTGCAAATTTGGTCTAGCCAGATAGCATGATGCTTCATATTTCTTAAAGTACACATGATCAGGACACTGTAGAGTGAATTTAACCAATAATGGGAGCATTTTGAGGAAACTAGGGTAAAGTTGAGAGTATGTAGTTGAAATGTTCATATTTCTGATAAATGTTCAAAATTCATCGGGCTGTATCTTAAAAACTATTACTCAGAGGATTTTCATTCTTGGTATGCTTCAAGACATATGTTGGCCCAGCTTGTAAACAAGATTATGAGTTGCTGTGATGT
The DNA here is from genome assembly GCA_947462335.1 of Harmothoe impar. NCBI lineage: Eukaryota > Metazoa > Annelida > Polychaeta > Phyllodocida > Polynoidae > Harmothoe > Harmothoe impar. Next base: position 46,761,778 of record OX381713.1, read on the forward strand.
ATTTAAAACATAATGTTCATGATCATGGATTTTTGGTCACGGAGTCACCTGAAAAGAGGACAATAAACTTAACGAGGCGATAAAAACTGAATCGCTAGGGTTAGAAGTGTATCAAAAAGTGTTCCAAGGAGCCAAGATATATACCTTTCAATATACTAAACCTGTTTAAACATATTAAGAGCTTTCTGATTTGTCCTTCCTCTATCCTAAAACAACATAAGTCAGGACTTTGAGCCATATATATATATATATACATATACATATTGAAACTGTGAATTAAAGTATTCTATTTCTAAACTTGGGTTCTCTTTCCTTTTTCTTTCTTTTTTTTCTCTCAGACTTTGTTGTATCTTTTCAAGGAATTTCTCACTTTTCCTTCATTTACACACTGACTGTCACAATTTATCACATCTCTTTGCCTGTATTTATTTTTGAGGAAGAAGGTATTGCCTACCTGGAGCCAGATAGAAGATTTCCTGGTTGGCGTCTGATGACATGCCGATGCTGCCGGTGATACCATTGTAGCTGACTGCCACGTCCATACCATCCCGGTCAGCCCCGCCCCACCGCTGCTTACCTACACACACACAATAGGAAGATTTTAAGTATTTTTAACTCATTCTTAGACAAATTGTCATATAATGTTTATTGAAATACATTTAAGAAACATAAATAAAATTTATCATAGTTCACTAAATGGTTTACGGATCAGATATTTATGTCATTAAGGAATATTCCCCAGTCGTATCACTTTTGGTTGAAAATCATAGCATTTTTTTAACACAGAAAACACAGAGTGTAAAACAGCTTTTGGGGTTATACAGTTCATCCAAGAGACATAGCATCTAGGGAACGTACCTGCAGAGAAGTCTGAGTCGATGCTGTGTTCACCGTAGCCGCCAGCCGAGCCACACACAGACGCATGGCCGTAACAGAAGCATGACATGCAACCATACTTGTCTACACTATCCAGGTTAAAGAAGCCGAATTTACATCTGAAACAGAAGGAAAGGGATTAATATAGTGCACACCAGGCGGTGAGATCAGAGATGACACTCAATGACGGCTCAAAATCTTCCAATTTTAACAAAAAAAAAACATATTTCAATACAGAAAGCCCAGGCAAAAAGTAGGAATTCCTACAAAAGTATGAAAAGTGTCATCTCTGAATACTGTCTTAATGTGTGCTGTCGATAGAAAGGACCCCTTCATAATGTGAAAACTTTTGTTTAATAAAAATAAGAATATATATGTATACAAAAAGCCTACCTGTCGCAGTTCTGTCCCTCGACGTTCTCCTTACAGGTACAGATGCCGGTGCTGGCCAGACACACCGGGTTGTTGTCCATGCTGCCTGCCACCTCACACGCACACGGTCTGCGGGTAATGAGAAGTTACACGGTTAAATAGTGTCTATCATATTATGTATAAGTATGTGGGAGAGAAATTCGATGAAATTTGATGTATTTGGCAATTAATGTTGCATTTTTATATACTAATATTCCATATTCACTTAATAAGCACAACCTCACCCGCTGTAGGAACTTTTTAAGATTGGTAAAATGGGAAATTATCTAACCAATATTGCTCTCAAAATAATTCTTTAAACTCCCTTAGCGCCTTTTTTTTTGGAAAATCTAATACGATACACTGAATTTAAGGTGTTTTAAATACATCATTGCCAGAATTATAAATACTTTCATTCCAGTTCTGTTAATATATCCTTGAATGACTAACTTACCTGCATCCTGAGGGTCCAAACTCGAAGAAGTTGGGCATACAGCGGTCACACTTGTCTCCGGTCACTCCGGGCTTGCACTGGCACCGGCCGGCCGTGTCGCACTGGGTGGTCGTAGAACCTGCACACGAGACAACCGTCAACGTCAGCTACTTCTCATGCAATATACTCCATATTTTTCATTATTTCATTTATGTGAACTTTTAGACATATTGCCAACAATAATGGGTTACTTTCTCTTTTGATCCACTCAGAGATGCCACTCCCTGGTCGACACAAAGTATGAAACCTTAAGATTATGGTCAATTCTAAGTAGAAAACTAACACGATTTAAAACAGAAAATCCATCGAAAAAGTAGGGAATCCTCTGAAGACAAAGGTGGGGACCGACCGTCTCTCAACACTACCTTGTTACTACACAGAAAAATAAAAATAAGATTTTTTTTTTTTAATTGGAAATCCTTCAAAAAGTAGGAAAAGAGATGCACTGGTGCACTTACCAGTGGGGTCACAGCTGCAGGCCTGGCAGCGGTCGTTCTCTGTACGTCTGTAGAACATGTCCTTACAGCGCTCACAGTTGGGGCCCGCCGTGTTCTCCCGACAGTCCAGGCAGTGACCGCCATGACCCGTCGTACGGTACAGGTTCTCGTCAAAGAAGCACCGGTTGGACAGGCCGTTACAGTTACAGGCTGTAAGAGAGAGGGACTTCGTTAGTCAATTATGCAGGAACACTTTTTTGGTCATGAAAATATTTCCATCTGTGTTTGAAATGATTTTGTCCTAATCCAACATAATGTTCATGTAGTGACTGACATCTGCAGATAGCATAGTCAGGCATGGACAGTCATGAGGCCCATGAAATGCTTGCCAGTACATATATTGGTAAAAACGGTAACTGTTAACGGTAAGAATTTCAACTAATAAATACCCTTTCAATCTTTAAAGCTCTATCTCAGGACTAAGTGAATTTATTCTGAATTCAGTTCCTCCTTATGATATTTAATCCTCTCCATTTTGTCTAAGGTATGTGGTACATAGTATGAGTGTGTTCCCCCAAGGATACGTGTATGGTTCCCCTACGCATAGGCCTACACTATACAGTAAACTGGTGTTTGAGCTGCTCTGAGCTGATAGCATGGGTCTGAGTCACTCCTCACCGACTCCAACCTGAGCAGGGTGAGTGCCATACATGATACAGCCCAACCCCACAGGTCCCAGCGGCTCTATGGTGGACCCTTAAAGGGCCGCATAGTCCTATGCCCTTTTCATCATGATGCATGAATGACTTGTAAGGGTTGCATGCATCATGACGACAGGATTGATGCATGATTGGTAAATGCAGTCTATTCACCAGACTTGCATTCATGCATCATGACGACGCTACGGGGTTGATATACTCCCAAAGGGTCGGCATGATACATGTAGGTACTTGAATGTCAGGGCTGCATTCATGCATCATGATGATAAAAGACATTATATTGAAGCACTAAGAGGCCCTTAAAGGGTTACCCCCTGCACCCTCAGTCCCCAGGGGCTCTATTGTACATAGTCCGTGAAGGCTAACCACAACCCGGCCCCTCAGACATCAAAGTCTCCTTATGTAACAACACAAACACGTGGCTCCAAGCCTCAAATAGAAATTCCTGCTGATGTTGCTCTCATCCTCAACTAACCTTTTTTTTCTCAGTTGGCCTCCGACGTCTTATTTTACCCTTTTTTCTTATACAGAATATCTATGCGGCCAGCGCTTTTATTATATAGAAGAAGGGGACGAGTGTCCCCCTCCTCTCCTCTGACTACATTGGGGTAGAAATAGTTTACTACACAAGACATCTTTTAGGGACCCTCACACCCGCCAGGATACCTAAATCTCATCTAGAGCCTTTATGAGATGATCGAACCACACTAAATATCTGGTCTTTATTCTTCCACTTTTTGTGTCTGTTAATACCCTAAGCTCTATGCTTGAAGTGGGTCTAACAGGAGATAGGGCTGTATACCCCTACTGCCAGCTAACCTGGCTCCTCCTGTTCTAACCCTTAGTAAGACATGTGTACAGCTCCGTCTAAGAGGTAGGTACTAGACGTATATAAGTGCAGGGTGGGGTCTTTCTGATAAGGGAAAGGGAGTGTAGCTTATAAACGCGTATAACATAGGCACATTTGTTGTATGTCAAAGTTAGGACGCTGCTGGCATGAGGGACAGGGACATATATATATATATGGTTTTATAATGGTTAAAACTGTTAATCAGGAAGATTTGTATGCTCCCCATGGGACTGGCATTTTATTTTTAACTTAACGGAATATTTGATTTTGAATACTCTATATGCTATATCCTAATAGTAGTGCACTATGTCCCCAATAACCAAATTGATGAAAGCTTTGAGACGGGGGGGGGGGGGGGGGACAAGGCTGAACATTGACATTAAAGGTCCAGTTATGTATACTGTAATCTAAGGGGTTGGTGTCATCACCATCATAAGCAATCTGCATTCTGGGAAACAAACAATTAACATCATGTATCCTATCACATGATATTCCCAAATTAAGGCACAGCTCCCATGACGTAGGCTGCTGGTGCTAGTAGTAAGTACTACGTCATGTGACGTACCAAGTGAACTCACATGAACTCATATGCATCCATACCCGTACATTGTGTATAGTTTTCTGTCAGATGAATTACAAGTAGCAAGAGGCGATGTCTGGGGAGTGATCACTAAATGCTAATTCTGGCTCCATAATTGGACTGGGGTACATAAAAGAGTAAAGTGAATGTATCACAATGTGCCTGGGTCGTGATATTCGCATAACTGCTGCGCCCCATTGTTTGACTAAATTGTCTTTCATATGGACCCTAACATTTTGTGGACTTGAAAGAATACGTTGTGTTATATTCCATCAGGAAATCACCAACTCAATGCAGGGTAGGGAGAACCATTATTAGAGGCTTTGAAAAAAAAAATCGAAATTCCAATATCAGGTTCTCCCCTCTCCCAGATGTATTGGTCGACCAATGCAAATGGGGAAATGGCTTAATCGGGACTTTCAAATGATAACGTTTGATTTCAAGGCACTATTTATAATTGTACATGTATTAATATTAGAGATTTACAAGGGTGGTTAATGTCATCAAACACCAGCAATTCACTATGAATATTATACTCTATATGAAACCTCACTACTAGTGTTACAGTCGTGTATTGACCCGTTATAAGTTGAAACAGCAATTCGGACACAGGTTTACTTACGATGCCATTTTTGTCTTAGATCGTCCCAACACCAGTAGCCACTAGATGGCACCACCAGCATCAACGTCAACGTCAAGAGACGCAGAAACGTCATTGACGTATCCATGCCGTCAAATTCACCGTTTCAATCCACAAATCACGGGTAATCCAATCTAAAAAATCCCTGTAAGATGTATTCCTAAAAGAGTGGGTGTTTGCCCTGCAAGGGCTGCAGTTAAAATGTGCGCAGTGAGGCTGTGGAGATTGGCTATATACAGGTGATGTGTAGCTTCAATGTGGGACTTTATGGGGTTTTAGAGGGGGCTTCGCACCGACCCCTAGTAATAGGGGTCTGCTTCATAAAAGTACCCCAACTTTCCTCGTCATAAAGATAGCGAGGTAAACACTCCACCTCTAGGGTCCATCAAAGGGACGCCCGGCGCCGCTAGCCCCACCTGGGTGGTGGAGGTGGAACTAAGTGTGCTGGTTATCAAGGCCCCATTAACACAGAGGGCCTGGGGTAAAGGGCTGTGTATATACAAGTGAGGATCCTTGAAATGTTTAATTTTTTTTTTGCATCTTTTTGGTTCTTGCTGGTGTCTATTTTTGTTTTATTTCCCCCTTGATTGTGTTCTTTATTTTTAAATTATATTTCTTTGATTGGGCTGAACCTAGCTGTAGGGTCAAATTCTTTTCATTTAAATCTAATTCCTCTAAATTAAATATTTTCTCCACTCGTACTATGACGTTCAATCTTTTAATTCTATTGATGATCATAGCAAATCACTCTTGCTACCAACATTAAGACAAATAATTGACTATATTTAAGGCACAAATCACACTGCCCTCCAGTAATTGGAGTGGAGAATGGACAAGTACTCTGGGCCTTTATCGGGGGGAGGTGGGGGTTTAACTCATTGAATCAGGTTTCCATCTGTGAGTGTGACGCCCCAGAGTATCAGCCACACACCAGGGATGTAAATCAGATCTCTATCAATGTTATGGGCCACCAAATTAGGGGTTTCTAGTACTGTACTGTACGCTGGTGTGATGTGTGGCTATTTCTGGCAGCTCCCCGCCCATTTTGGGTGAGAAAGAAGGGGAAAGAAGTTCAATTATGCACTTCAAATACTTGAAATAAAGTATGCACCCATTTGGGTTGCAACTCAAGACTTCGTTGATCAACTATTACACAGGAGGCTTAAATTCAATGAACTTGGGAAGTATACCGGTACATTATACATGCTAGTTACCCCTGTCGAACAAGAATCTTCCATTGGAGGAGTTGTGGCGGAAACGTGGGCTATATGCTGTGACATACATACATTGACGTACTACCATATGTATACACGTCATAGCAGTGCCATACGTCATGTGTCTCTGGAAGCACTAACTAAGAGGCACAGCTCTCAGCAGTGTTTACTACTGGCCTACATGGGTATGCTAAGTAGGCAGAGCCGCCATATTCACGTAAAAAAACGTGCTACACCTAACACACATGGCGAATAGTGCCAACTGAATTTCTGATAGATGCTTCACATATATAGGAGTTGCAGCAAATGGCATGCAATGAGACTTTATTGCAGTATTGGTTGATATTACTGTAATGTTATAATGCATACCCTTCCAACGACCCTCTACTTCCCAGAAATATATGAAAAGACTAAATTGCAAATACACTGCAATGTAATAGTCATACACTCTTCCAAATACATATACTATCACAGATACAGGCCTATCATGTACATGTGCACCATCGCTAACATAGCCAGTTAGAGTAAAACAATAAACGCCATATCATCTAGCACAATCAACATCTAGCCCACAAACGCTCAGAAACATAACCCCCACAGAAAGTGTTAAAAAAGTTGGTGAAGTTCCACTATGTACTCCCTGTTAGCACCCCTTTGATATAAACAAACAGTAAACACAGCGTCTGACGTTCATTTACGTCACACAATAGTGCTAATGTCGCCGACGGTGGTGGCGCCGCCTCGTGGTATGTGGGAGAACTATGACTGGAGCAGACGACAATCCGATTCTGGGCGTTTTTTCAGTGTGTTTGGGGTCTGGGGGATGCAGTAGTGAAGTGTCTCTGTGTTCTATGAACCACAAATGGTGTAGTCTCTACGTGAAGGGTGTGGGGCTGGTAATAAGGGGGTGGTCATGTTTTAACAACAGGGGGCAGGGGTTGGTGGTGGACCGAAATTTACAGTCCCCCCCCCTTAATTTTTTAACTGCTCTCCTCCCGCCCCCTCACAACGTGCCCCTTCTAGCTGTTGTAATGTACTGTGTTTTATTCGCCATATAAGAGATAACCCCCCACCCCACCCCGCCCTCAAGAGGGCCGCTCCAAATATTTTTGGTACATCCTTCTCCAAATTATGTTGGTCCCGACGTCCACCCCCGCCCCCATTCCCTAAGACCGGCAGGGTGGATATGGGGACAGATGACAGCTAGTGGGTTGGAGTGGGTTGGATATTATTGCCCATATATCTTCATACTGTTATTATAGCCCTAATTGGGATGTCGTGCCTGCTTCATTTATAAATGCTACTGGGGGTCACACCAATCATCATGATACGACCAGGAGACAGGGGTCCACCACACCCTCACTCCCTACAATAAGTGTCAACACAGATATAGGACATGTATGATCGTAAGGGAACGGTCAACAATTATGTCACTGTTTTTGGGACATTCTTACCAACCTCTTTATCACTGTTTTAAACAGTAGTTGTATGCCAGACCCGGGCCAGACCCAAAGCCCCCACCCCCAACCCTTAGCAGCGATACAATTGTTGAACGTCCCCTTAAATGAAGGGAATGACATCAGTACCCAAAATGAATGAAGCTATAAAATCTACCGCCCTTCTGATCACTATACTTCATACCACTTACTACACGGTAGTTAAGTAGTCTTCGTATTCTTGCAATCTAAATCAAATCTATTTTTGACACGTGAAAAAGATTGGACATTTGATTTAAAATAACTTCTATTCAATGTTCTAAGTGTTTACTTAGTGTAAGAAGGAAATGACACCACTGGGCACTCTCTTTTAAGAGGCATGATTAATACTCCAGTGTGTGACTTATGTGGGCATGTTTTTATAGTCAGCCTTCATGAGGGATGAGAGGGGGTCTACCATAGGCCTACATTCCGCCCACCAGACGTGAAAGCCCTCATTGTTACCGTCCTCCAGGGTGGAGCACGAGGTCTCCTCCCTGAGTAGCTCATCCATGAGCTGCTCCAACTGACATACAGGCCACAGACAACTAGATTCTTTTTTAAAGTCCCACATGGGTAAGCCCTCTTCTCATCTTTTTATGGTTGTGTTAAAGGGGGTTAAACATGTGATGTTCACAGCTATTACACATACAGGTATAATTATAGCCCTCCATACCATATGACAATTATAGTACCAACTTCCCTTACTTATTTGAACATGAGCATTCTTATTGTTATCTACTATTTGAACATGAGCATGCTCATTGCTATCTACTATTATGTAGTATGATGCACAAAGTGTCCAAGTATAGACATGACTGGAGAATGTGCTTTTGAATTTCATAAAATAATTTGGTAGATAGGGGTTCAACCTACTGACATGAACACTGTATCGTGTGTAGGAAAACTACCTTAGAAATATTATTGTTCATTCAATTTCTTCTCAGAACTGACAAAAGTTAAGCTTGGTATGTAGCAACTCTACTATTTGAGCAGTTGAGTCTTGTACATTTTATAGGCAAAGTGACTGAAAGGGCTGTTTCTTATTTAACATTGATCGATTTAAAGAGAGATGAAAAATTGAGCCTATAATTTAAAGAATTTTTTATCCTCCAAGGAACTTTGCCCTAACACTACGAAAAGTTCCGAAGCAAGCAGGCTATGGCCAAACTACTTAAGACACACAGTGTGTATGCTATGTAGAGTTTGGGAAGGGACACACCATAAGTAACCCCTTCATGACGTCACTGCTGCTGGTTGTTATGTGTCTCTCCATGGTGACAATGTGTTCACGTCGTCAGGGTGACACTGACCAGCTGCACGCCTCCAGGGGGTGATGACTCAGCACTAACTCCTCCTCCAGGCCCTCATCATGGCTGCAGTATAACATATCTAACGTTTTGTTCCCTCTAGTTAAAGAATATCGCTTGAAATGGGAGAATAACAAAGCTGTACTCCACAAGAACCTTGAGGAGGACGATAACTCTTCTCATCCATTGAACATGACTACACTTAGCTCAATGCCATGTGCTTGAAACTGAAAGATTGACTGATAGTCTAGCCATTGCCCAATATAAATGTAAGAAGTGAAATGTTCCGATAGGAATATGTTCTTTTTGAAATTCTCTTTTGACCAATACTTCAATAATCAACACATATTAGACAGGAACCACAATGTCGCTAGGTATGCCGGGAAGACGGCCGTGGTCACCACAAGGGGCTTTTGACCTCTCACTTCCGGTCACGACTTCGTGACGCTGCTCAGGGGTCAGGGTCACGTGACACGGACGGAGCGGCACCTGCCGGGACGCGGCCGAACTAGACTGACCCTTACGTGGGTACAAATTGTCGTCTGCTCATTTTCAAAGCTATGGGCGATTTTAGGTGCAGTTTGTAATGCCACTAATACGCAGCAATGACTCTTCAGAACCATGATATATATTAAGAAGATAATCTAAATTTGATATTGGAAATTATTCTTTTTCAGTTATATCTCAATGTATCTGCTCAAAATATATCTGATTTGCTTTGTAGTTGAGAGAATATTCACCTTTCAGTCGTCCCTTTAACTAGCTCTGAAATTACAAGACCTATAAGCCGGGTTATATTTCGTCTATTTTGAACTTGGGAGTCGTGTGAAGTGGAGCTCTCAGTGACCACATGAACACCTAGTGTTTATTGTATGGGGTACCCTCCATGCGTCTATCGCCCCTCCTGACTACCACTACTGATACCCCACCCCACTCCTCCATGGTCTCCCTATTCTGTAAACTTTAGATATACTAATTCCCTTATCCCTCAACCTCTTGCTCCAGGGTTTATGAGTGGTCGGGTGAGATGAGTTGGTGATAACAGGAGGAGATGACAAAGGGGTAAAGAGGGTGGGGAAAGAGTGATAGTGATAGAGGCACGATCCTTATCTAACTATACATGTCTGCTTACAACTGGAGCAGCCGACAATCATCGCTCCAATCCAAAATGACAATTTCCAGTTAGTTTTCAATTAAGTTTTATACGAAATACTATTATCATATATAGTTTATGATTGAGAATGTTAAACATTCCTGAATGTACATGCTATTCCATACTTTCAATAAAGTCTTTATTTCGGGTGGTATAATGCTTCAGCTTGGGTATACATACACCCCAAGGCTATGACGTAGACCAGAGACGTGACTGTACGTCACAAGTGGATGTTAATCTGACAGTCGGCATCCCTGTAATGCCCCCTCCCGCTTTCTAACCCCAACCCCATACATCCATATACATGTACATACATATATACATACCACTGTCCCTGTGTACACACTATATATAGGGTGAGCTGCTCCCATCCCCCTGAGCTGCTCCCACAATGGGGTGGGTCAGCATGTCACGCAATGCCACATCACACACATGTTAAAGACGATATGGGAAGTTATGTTACGTTATTCTCGCTCCAAATGTTGGTTAGTTCTGACTGGTCATACAAGTCATAATACTTGGATAAGGATTCGTGTAGATGTTATTACAGTGTAGGCCTACTACACAAGCATATGGTCCTAGACCCTAAAATTCGTTGTTGATTATAAAGCGACAGAGACATGGGACATATCCTTTTGAAAACGACTAAGGACATGGGAACCCCTCATCCAGGGCCCTAAATACCAACCTGGATCAGTTCTCGTGTTACAGTGAACCCTACGGGCATGTGATGCATATTTCAGTACTCAATGCATCTTCCTCGTAGTATGACTGCAATGTTCCTAATCACAGTTTAATTGTAAAAAGAACGCAATGATGCCTGTACCCTGTTTTATTGGTGTATGAAAACTCTAACGCTCCGAGAATACACAGTTTCTGCTCGGTAGTACCGGCAGTAGACACCAGTTGGCACTAGTGAGCTATAGCGCTGGTCTCGGAAACTAAAATCTTGGATCCATATGGTTTGTGGCCCCAACACTAGTCATTCTTCACTATTTTAAATGAGATTCAATATGACATAAGATCTACGATAGTATTGCAGTTGTTCAGGTTCGTTTTTACACTAGATTAACTTGAGTATTTCAATGCTATAGTACTAGCTGCTCAACAAGTGGAGTGAGTCACTCAGCAATTGGAGTGTGCTGCTCAGTAAAGTTATGTAGTAAGGAGTCCATATCGGGAGTCCATTATACCGGGTGTAACTGCCAGGAGTAACTGTCAGAAACCAAACCGGTCCTTGTAAACTAATGACGAGAACTGAATTTATTGATTATGTGATTCGAAAAAAGAGACCATCTATGTTGACGATTGTTGTGCTTCCACTCAACATGACCTAATCAAATTCATCTGTAGGATTTCGTTATTCTCAACTTGTGCCTAAAACTCAAGTGACCTCCTCTGTTCTTTTCGTCTGCAGTCTCTTTACACTAGTCTACATTAAAATTCATTGAATACCGCCAGAGAGAGAAAAAGCTACATGCAGTATTAGCCTAGGAGACTGCTGGCTGTGCCGATATCCACCACCCTAACCAGTCCTGACAGGCCGCGGTGGGTGTCCCTAGCGTCAAGGTCAGATAAGCCGTCCCCAAGGTCAAGAGTCAAGGACACTTACTGCCCATTAGTAGGCATCAAGATGGCGGGAGGGCTGAGGGAGCTGGGGACCCTCAAACAATCCCAACAAGGCCCTCAAAACACGAGCGTGCAGGCGACAGGATGGGTGATAACCCTTTAAGGACCGCATAACACTTTAATATGCTATGACCTTTGTTGTCATGATGCATGAATGCACTCCTGGTGAGTCTATTCACCATGACTGAAATCACGCATCATGCCGACTTTTTGGAAGCAAAACAACCTTGATCCTAGCCAAAGCTGCATTCATGCATTAAGACGATAAAGGGCATAATGCATTAATGGATTAATGCATTACTTAAAGGGTTGACTCAGCCACCCTTGTGGTCTGACTATAAAACCTGGAATTTCCCGCATCAGATTTCCTCTTGTTTTCACAGGAAGAAAACAGTGGACAGATAGGGGCCAAGGGAATAAAAGAGGTCAAAGTGTCCATGCACACTGAGGGGTTTTGTTACTCGTTTAATGGATGGTTCTCTATCGGTGTATTATTGTTTTTCCTAATAATCTCAAATCTCAAATGCTGAGTCACATCTAACTTGATCCTATACAACTATAGAGTGTTTAGCTGCACTATTTACCAACTGAAATCGTTTTGCGGTCCTGTATTACCGTCCAGTGAATTCCACGCTTGATTATCATTGACTGATCATCAATCCAAATGGAAATACCACTATGCCGGGTGAAAAGTGGTTTTATTTTAAGATGGTCTATGTTGTATTCCTATTAAGCCTATCTAAACTTCTGTCAACATGAAGGCACATTTTTGCTTGCCCCTCTCTGCCTTGGCTATTATAATGTAAGGGAAATAATATCTCTATATTGCCTTTTTCTCTGACGTCTTGGTTCAAGGAATCATATTCCTCAGACAAGCACGAAAATCACTGACAATGAAATGTCCAGACACCAATGATAAAACCATGTGTTGTTAGATCTCATATATCATCGGGAAGATCACAGTGTGAGGCAATGAAGATTTAATACAAAATAAAATTAAAATTAAATATATTAAAAGTACTCACCTAGACATTCCTCGCCACTCTTGACGGTGGCGCGTCCCCAGGGCCTGTCGTTGTAGAAGGGGAGGCACTCGCCGCAGTCTGCCCCCATGGTGTTGTGTTGACACCGACACACCAGGCGGTTCTCCAGTCCCTGACCAGTGCTCAGCACGCACTCACTAGCGTGCCCGTTACATTTACACCTGCAGGAGGAAACAGGGGAGTTAATTTTGATATTATTACTTGAGAAAAATAAAAAGTAAAAGTTTTATCAACGTTGTATTCTCTCTCAAAAGCACAGGCCTAAACAGGGCGTTCTGGTGGAGATGGTCTGCAGTGGGTTGGTAGTATTAGTATAAAGGCCTGACACTGTGGTGGTCCGGTCATCTCAGTGACCACGTGACCAAACACTACATACAGGTAGTTCTCACATCAATCAATAGATGTCACTAGTATAGGCCTGGTGATTGGTGTGAGAACTACCTGTGTGTAGTGTTTGGTCACTTGGTCACTGAGATGACCGAACCACCACAGTGTCAGGCCTTTATACTAATACTACCAACCCACTGCAGACCATCTCCACCAGAACGCCCTGTTTCGGCCTGTGCTCAAAAGTGAAAATGTAGTACACTACCACAAAGTCTCCGGTATACTACTTCGCGTATAACCCGCACCTAACCTTTGGGAGAACCCTAGAACCCGCACTGGCATTTTGATTCTTGGGATACTCACTTTACCGTTACGGTAGTAGAATGGTAGATTATGGTATTTTAGAGAGTGATTTAAGAAACATCTCATTGATTCTGGGTGTGCCTTGGTAGATTTTGGATAAAACTGAGCAGTTTGCAGGTAATCTCTGCTGTTGAGGTCATATTTCATCATATTCTATAACCTAAGGTTGCTTGTTAACCAGCTATGTACTTGGAGTCTATATATTCTTTGGGCTGACAACCGAGACCCGATCTCCCCCTGGCGACAGACGAGTCAATTATGACCTCCCACACCGCCAGGTGGCGGGACTATCGTCGCAAGCGGCAACTTACGTCACAGCGTGACGTCACGGCGTCTGGGAGAGACGCAGCCTGTGAACGCTGCGTCCTCAGTCTGTATATGTTCTCCACCATCTCCTGAGGATGTGGGGTAACTCTAAATGTATGCATCTAACCTACCAGTACGTTAATAGTGGTACCAATTTTAGATGTATGTTCGTACAAATGTCACTCCCTGATCACCAATGGCTCGTAAATATTCAGGCTCAATTAATGTTGATGCATAGAAGTCTCTGAGAAAAATCCGAAATTCTGAAGCAATTGTGTGTGACACATCAGATTGGATGTTTTACCCCTTTTTCAATAAAGAATGTTGTGGGTTTGGACTCTGAGATGAGTTTTACATCTCAGAATGGTATATTTATTCTCCAGGGTCAACCATAGTAAAAACGCTGCCTCCTTCTTATCTCCCTCCTGGTCTGTCCATGTCTGTATAGTTCATTAGTTGTTTGTCAGAAGGTGGTAGATGGCCCATACACAACACTACGGCATGATTACATGTATATAACCTCTCCCTGTTGGGTACCAGTGAAGGCAGGCCATTTTACTCCCTTTTTGTTTTTAGTATTATTATTTTTGGTGTAAATTACTGTCATTATTCTCCGTCAGTGTGCCCGTTAGGTTAAGGGACTACCCAGTGAGAGCTAAACCCATTTGTTTTTCTCACCGACATGAAGATCACACGGATTGTGTTTACAAACTTAGAGTGGGACCTTACTGTAGAGACATGCAGTCCTTGGTTAGAGCACGGCACAGAGCCTGCCGACATACCAGTTAGAGTTGGATAGAAATACAGCAAGAAGCAATGCATTTATTTTGACAGTTATTAGCTAGAAAACGTTCACAAATGACATCAGCGAGTAGTAGGACAGTCTTTGGGTTAACTTTAGTGACGAAACGTGAACCGGGCAATACACTTGTAATATAAAACTGGCTGGTCAATTTGCCCAATATAGTAACAATGGCTTGGGGGGTGTCTTGGAAAAGGCCGTTATAGGGGAGGTCATTCATGAACGTTCCCCTAAATTACCGTATTATACATAGAATATGTGCCACTTACTTTCCTCCGACGGCGAAGTCCGAGATGGCGTAGAAGTAGGACTTGAGCACAGAGGGATCCCCGAACACCTCGTCTCCAAATGAGTTGAGGCGGTTCAGAACGATCTTGATCTCCGTTGCCGTAACCCATTCCTGAAAACATACAAATGGAACTCAATATCACTTGTTTGATATAATACATTTTATGTCCCTTTATGTCCTACTCACACTTTCACATGCTCCCTATATCCGATGTCATTACAGGCTAACCTTCTAAATCCAGGAGTAGACTGTAGTCCATATAGTGGGACCTATTTCAACACACTCTGTCTGAGATTTTAGAATTAGGACATTTCTCCCATTTCCTTAATATTTTCTCTCTGCATGTAGCTTTATATCTGGTAGTAAATGTTTAAGGAATGACCTGCTAACGCACAACTCAGAGTTGAATGGAAAATAACTGGTAATTCGGAAGGGCTGGTACATGTAGTAGTATATTCCACCAGGGCTCTACATCCCTGATTCCGCACATGATTCTTTAACCCTTTGAGGGTGGCATAGTTATGCCCTTTTTCGCCTAGGTCAGGTACTTCCAGTTCCAATCACTATGTACTGAATGCTGTTTTACTTTTTTCAAATATACCTTCCTAGGGTGCATGAAAACAGGGTCAGACCCTGGGGTAGACATGCCCTCGCAACACTTAAAGGAAGCTCACAGGAATACTAATGTCACTTCATGAATATATGGAAGTCAAGAATACCTCTCCACTTTAAACCTAACACGACGTCTTAATAGAGGGTTTACATCTTAACTTCACTAGTTTCTAGTTTAAACCAGATAAAGTCCATTATCAGAAGAAAATATTCTTATTTATTTCTCCTTGGGAGAAGTCTTGACCCCTCCAGCAAGCTCTATGTATACGTTGAAAATATACCGAGTACGATCTAAAGGATAATATGTGCCACTGTCAATGTCTTAACAAATACACAGTGGTACACCATATTCCCCATCAAAGTGATAATTCAATACAGTCCTTATGTTGGTATGGGGGCTACATATTAAAGTGTCACACAGTTACACCACACCACCCACAGGAGACCAGAGATCAGACCACAGCTATGTCCTGGTACCAGATATACCATTATTGCCACTCTTTTTAGAGATTGCTACATAGTCTGTTATACAGACCACCACCCACACACACAGTAACATATGGCTATACCACAGACTCTTTTCCAAAACCATGAAGTACTGTTACCAAACATATAGGCAGTGCTACCGGGGTGCTACCATACCAGACCGTCTACCAGGACGAGTTGATGCATCTAAAACCTAATTGGTCATAAATGGTCAGTGGGACAAACGTCATTATCCTACACTGGAAAAAACATAATTCTGACCATATCCTTCACCATGATATCAACATCAATAGAAGGTTACAAGGGGGAAACAATAACCACATTTTTAACTGCCTTAGCCCTAGTGACCTCGGGGTGTGTAGGGTAGAGGGTGAGGGGGCTAGGAGGAAGGTACAAATGTCACACCCAATAGCACAGATGGCAACTCTGTCCAACCTGTTCAACATCAAAGCCCAGGGTGCAGTGGGAGGGCAAGGAGCTGTGATGAGCTGTGATGTGTGTTGGCTTGCAACAGTTTCTCAGTCTACCTTCTTTAATATGTTTAGTTCATCATTATTTTCGTTCATTTTGTCAGCTCCTCATTGAAATATATAAATTATGTTTTTTCTAGAAGGCAATTATACATATAGGAAATGAGATGCAATCCCCCTCCCAAACAGACATCCTAACCAGTGACGTCATGTCATTTGTGAACGTCCCCATAAGCTTTAAACTATTTCAAAACACTGTTCTCTCAGGTGGGTATGGAGCCGAGGAGGGGGGGGGCGGTGTAGGTTTCAGAGGAAGTCATGGAGGGGAAGTTTGGTGGCTCTGCTATGGTAAGAGAAGGGGGGGTTTGAAAGCAGGGGGGGGGGGGAGGTGAGTCCAGTTCAATGCCCCCATGTACTGCACACAGCTCGTGACTGTGTCGATCTGTCCGCACCATAAAACAGGGAATTCCAGCCGACTTGGCACAAGAACAAGCTTTATTTGTTGACATTAACCCAAATACCACCACCCAGTGGTTACTTATCCTTTAAGGGAGAAAATACCACCTTGAAAGGAAACTTACCCCATTTATGTTTTTTTTTGGGTGAAATACATTTACCCTTTTTGTGACCATTTGGATTTTTCGTATTGGTGCATGTAAATGGTTGCCGATATCACCAATACCCTAGAAGGTACTTGTTTGAAAAAACAAGACTTATTGACTAGTTTGGATGTTATTTCTTGTTGGATGTGTGAACACCAAATGATTTATTCACTGCCTACGGCGGTAAAAGTACTATCCGAGCCCAGTTCTTGGAATCCCTCAGTCCATTATTACATCTAGAACAAAACGTGAGGGACCAATCTGCGACTCCTGTTTTCATGTCAGTGGTTATTTCTATATCATTGTGGTGCCCGATAAACCAGGGTCCCTTTAAGGACCGCACAGTTCTCTGATGTTTAATCCCTTTAGCCGCCAAGATGCATGCATCATTGCATGCGCCCCAGTCAAATAGACTCACCGAGACTCACCAGGGCTGCATTCATACATTATGACGACATAAATGTATAGCGCTATGCGACCCTTAAAGAGCTAAATAAGCCAGACATGTCCACCCATGGTGTGCCATGAATTAGCATTGGGTACATCTATTATGGAATATATAGGGAGGAACAATAAGGGAACCACGTCTTCTTTTTGTCAGACAATTGTCTACTTAGTCGGTCAGACTCCCTTTCACTTGATGATAATTCATGGCACAGAAACAGAACGTGATGATATTATCTACGCTTGCCCATTAAGGACGGCATGGTAGTCTGATGTACATGTACCATGCACTTTGTTGTCATGATGCATTAAATCCAGCATTAGCGAGTAACTCGCCAGGGCTTCATCTCGGGCCTTCATTCAGAGGGAATTTAGCTTACATGGTTAAATTGTCATTCTAACATCTTACCTTCTAAATAACCCTGTTTATATTGAGGAAACTATCGGTAAATGCTAAATCATTGTTGCATTTTCTCCGTATACATATATACAGTTTGCTGACCGTCATATATCCCTCATTTCATAAATCTACTATCCCCCTACACCAACTACGATCCTTATAGTAAAGGACCCCCTTTAATACCAGCTCCCACATGTGGCTACCACCACCATAATTCACATCAATATGAGCCTGGGTCTATATGACAGACTCCCCATGTCACCAGCTCCAGTAACCACCATTAATTTTACCCTAAACAAGGCTGTGCTCTGGTACACGGCATGGGTGAGGTGTAATCTGTCCCAGACCCAACATGACACACCACACACACACACAACATGACCCCTATAGTACAGGCTGTAGCAGACATGTGGGGTCAGCTAACTCTGCTTCCGTTGGCATACATGTGTGCACAGGATACATGTGTGCACAGAATACATGTGTGCATAGGAAGTTGTAGCAATATCTCATGTGTAGGGGGTATAACAGGTGGGGATCTCCCCCGCACTGGACACATGCCTTCCTGTATGGGATCAGGGCCGGGGATCAAGGGGCATTGGGTCTTGCACAGGGGGTCAGTGTAGTGAGACTGGGATCCAGCTCATGTCCCTTTAATTCTGGTATGCCTAGGTCTTATAGATCGTTTCCCCAAATATAATACACTTTCTACGATCCCTCTGTCTTCAGTCTCTCAGTAAATACATATGCACCCAATTTGCAGTTTTTTCTGAACCACTTTTAGATTTATGGATTTTCTTTCTGTCCAATATACATGAATTTCGCAAATCATGAAACCTAGAAACTGGCAACTATTATCTCACCAAAGCCTATTATGCCTGTTTATGTGTGGTAGAGGTGAGATCCCGGGGTAAGGTAAGAATCACACATTATTCAGACAGATTTTTCCCACCAGCCCCTTGGTACACATAGTACACATACAAGTCTAAACCTACATGCATTTATACATGACCCCTCCACTTCCATCAACGGAGCACTTGGTGACGTCTGACTCAACCTTAGCCACAACAAAACCCTTTCAAATGGCACAGGTTTATTTTATTGGCGGTCCCCTTCCCTTTTACACACGGGAAAAGCACCCAATACTCCCCCCACTCGGCAGTGGAGATCACAATAAAGATCTGACCATGAAACCTGACCCTATTAGTGTGTGCCGTTCTGTGGATTCCTCCATTTCTACGTCATGCACCAAAAGCATGCCAACAAGGGGACACTCACTTGACCCTGTCACTCACGTCAAACCCTTCCATAATCGCCCCTATACAGCACAAATTGGTGAGAAGGGGATAAATGCAGCCATATCCCGACAGAGGTCGCCACTACCATGACGTGACGTCCAAAACAAACGTCCCGGATATCCCCGCTCCCAACCGGAAGCCCAACCTCGCCCCCTGGTGGTAATGTTAGACCTGACCCCTGGCGGTGACCTTGAGTGACCTTCGTCTGACCTTGAGTGCCCTTTAGCACCTTGGTCTTTTGTGTCAGGTGGGAGAAAGGGGAGGTTGTAGTCCTGAGGCCTGAGACAGGGCTAAGTGTAGGCGGACACCCTAATGTTAGCCTGACATAGGCCATAAGTACACCTCCCGTATGTTACTGTCATAAGGAGGGGTGGGAGGGGTGGGGGCATCTCCTCAGTCTCCTCAACCTTTTAATCACTGTCACCACCCCAGGCTATACTAAACAACCCAGGTGCCAAAAAGGTAGCACCTCTTGAGTATTCACAATTACAAAATTAGCATATCTTTTAATAGGACATTACACATTTGGGGGGACACATGTACATACACTGTACTTGTCATATTGTTGAAAGAGACTTGTACATAATAGGCCTTCCTTGTGTAAAGCCTACTAGAAAAGAGATCCAACAACTGACACTGAACTGCTTCAAGCATCTATTTACCAGTACCCCGTTCTCAGGCGGAGAAAAAACCTACTCACGCCTGTTTTTGTAAATATTCCAAATGGAAATACTTTGCGTGTTTTCTTTTTGGAGTGTGAGTCCATGTAAGAGCTTACAACACGTGTGACAGTGCAGTAGTACTGATTGTAGTACTGCTTGAAGTGTAGTGGTGGTGGAACTGTAACCTACCAGAGGCCACCAGAGGCTACATGGCTGCTTTCTCTGCCGTGTTTTATTGACAGAAAGTCCCAGTGTGTAAGGGCCGTGTGTGGACAGGATCGTGCATCTTCTCTCACCTCCTGCCTCTCATACATCCCTGTCCTACACTATAGTACCAGGCCGGTACATGCACTATGGGGTGCTGCGTGACCTGTGTAGGCTTATCTAATGATGTGCATCTTTCTTCTCAAGACAATGAAAAGCATCAGTTTTATTTTTATTTTGAAAAAGAATCAAGTATGGGCTTAGTTGCAAGGAGCGTCTGATTGGGGGGGGGGGGGGGCGCCCATTATTACTAACCCACTGAATTCTCAATCTCTTTTACTTCAAACTTTAAAAGAAATGGTGCTCCAGTGACAGACCACTTTCAAGTACATGTAAATGCACCATACACGGAGGAATTCCCTCGTGCTGTGTTTGTGAGTAACTTGCCTGGGTTACATTCTTGTATCATGATGACCTTTCGGGAGTGTATCAATCCCGTAGGGTCGGCATGTTACTTGAATGCAGCACAGGCGAAGGGTCGGTATAATGCTTAAATGCAGCATTCGCGAGTAACTCGCCCGGGCTGCATTGATGCCGACAAAGGACATAGCACATTAAGGTGGATCGCTACCTCTTGAATATGGACACACTGCGCAGGTATCTGCGCATATAGCTTAAATGTATCAGAATGGGTTAATACTAAGTAACCGGATACATACACATGCTTTGTAAGTCATATTAAAAGATTAGCCAATTTCGAGCAAAATTGAGCATTTTATAGGACTTTGAATATTTGATTATTTGTAACCAATAATATTTGCTATTTTCATCACAAGTTAAAACATTGAAACTATTTATCAATAAATCATTACCTAGAATGACATAGATCTAATTAAGTTACTTATAAAGATTGAGCGTGTGAGTGGCCTCACAGATGACTCAGGGTAAGCTGGAGCTGGAGCTTATCATCTACTTAGATATAGTACTCCCTTATAATAATTCATTGGTCAATTCTGGCATCAGAAATGAATTCCTTGTTAAAAAGTACCCTCAAGTCATGTGTCATACATGTATGTTATTCCATTTCAGGCCAGCAGGTGGGTGTGGGTGAGCAGGTGGGTGTGGGTGTGCAGGTTGGTGTGGGCGACAGTTGCAGGCTGCGGGCATGTACCGCCTTTTGTCCCTACCAAAAGGCGAGTCGATCGGACGACAAACGGCAGAGATACGGGTGGTACAAATTCGTCTGCACACATTGATGTCTCGCACAGTACAAGAAGTACCAGTAGCGCCACTCTTTGACGTGGTGGCATCCGCTAGCCTCACTTCCACCTCTCCTGGTTCATTTAAATTGAATTTAAATTAAAGAACCTAGATGTTTTTTTATTGTGTGTTTGAGGGTATTTCGAGTGTAGAAGATGTCATTTCTGCGTGTGAAGAGAGAAATATGGGACAGATTGGCAAAAGTTGTCATTTCTATCTTTGCTTTAACACTGGAGCCTATGTACCTTTCATTTAGAGGGTAGCAATTTAAGAGTACTTAAGAGTTTAAGGAAAAGAGAGAAATCACTACCTAAAGATCGCAGGTGAATTACAGCAAGAAGGAAAGACATTTCAATTTTTTTTTCGAAGGAAACATCTGTCCCCCGACCTTGTCCATCTATCCCTTTGGTCCTCTGTTGTCTATCTATAACACAGGCTGAATGATAGACATTCTCCTATGTAACAAAAACGTCTTAAACCTTGGTTGGGTTGTTTAGTATTACTCAGTTACCCTGAGTCAATAACCAAGAGTATAAAATGTAATCAATTTATACCCTATTTCTAGCCATTTTACACTCTATTTTTTACCTTTAAATGTAAGATTTAGACCAATTTTGCATTATTTTTAACTTCAAATGCCAAAAAACCTAAAAATATGCCTGGGACCCCCTATCAAAAGCACTTTTATATGTTAGCAAATGATCTCAACTATTTTTTGAGAGAGTATGAACAAATTCTGTTAACTTTGAATACTATTTTAAGCTAATAAGGCTACAAAATAATGAAAATTTATTCATATTCTTTCCAGAAACATCATAATTTTACCCAGAATGCCCTTGCATACACCTGTAAAATTATTTTTCCCGTAAAGTGGAACATATAGGCGTTTCACATCTGAGGTTTTACATTTCTGTGCATAATGGTTGATATAAAGAAAAATCATGGAAGTTTTCACACTTTTTTCTATTTTTTTGTGAAAAATAAAAATACTTTAATTTTTCAAAATGCTGTATTTTAAAAAGTAGCTCGGGACCCCCTATTTTTCTTTTCATTTTCTGATTCTATATGATTCAGACTGCATGTAGAAAAAAAAATGAGAGATTCTGTTAACTTTGATCAAAGGGTAGCGACCCACCTTAAAGCATTAGGCGGCGCTTACAGTATTAACACGTTGTGCCCCATAACTGCTCCCCTTGTGCTCGGAGCAGCTCGTGAGGTCACCGAGTGATGACACGTACAGTGAGTGGGTGCACTACAAACCAGACCTGGGTCCTGTCAGTGAGATATGCCCTTTTTAGCTGTCTTGCTGTCATTTCTAGATTCCATATTCAAGTCTGAGACTGCTCAGAGCCCAGTCCAGTGAGTGACTCTGTCAATAAGGGCTGGGCTCTGAGTCCCTCAATGTCTCTGACCCAGTTTTATTATGGCCATGACTCTAGCCTAGGTTACACTGCCGGGGTGGGGTTATTATTGCATTTTACATTCTGGTTGGACTGTTGGAATAATTAACGGCTACTGTTGCTGAAAAGGAAGTTACTACCTTAACCATTCCATAGTTCTTTCTTGGTGGTCACATAAGGAGTGCAAGATTATCTGGACAGTCTTAAATTTGATCTGATTGATACAAATATAATCGGTGTCAAAACACGAATTGGTTCTCATCTTGGCATTATCAGTTTCTCTGTTTATAAAACCTTCTTCCTCGGTACTTTAAAATATCAGCCTATGCTTTGTGATTTATTAGTACATTGTACATGTCAGAGTACTTTGCAAACCCGAAAGGCCATATGCCACCAGTGCAGTGAATTTAGCCCATGCACCCCTGCCCCCACTGCCACCTTCCCTGTCGCCAGGGCTATCCTTGTTTTTATGAGCAGTTTGTTGTGTATCCAACAGCTCACCGAGCTACTCACTTTAGGGGTAAATACAGCCGTAAATACCTCCCCAATAGAGCCAGACCGCACAGGGAGCAGCTCCTCTCCAAGCACCAGCACGGTGCCTTTAACTCTGGCCCATCACAGGACATATGCCTGGAGAGTGAGCAGCTCACGGTCAGCGCTGGTGGCCGGTCGGTCAGAGGCTATCAGGGATCCAAACAGGGCCGCACTCCGGTTATCAGCGGGCATAACAGAGCTGGTGCTCGGCAGGGGGCAGTTTACCAGCACCACTTATAGTTGTAGGACGACCGGGTACCGCCAATATTATACCCCCCCCCCCCATTTCCATTACCCTTCTTCTTCACTTTTTATCATTTTGTGTTTACATGTAATAATGCAGAGCGGTTTCAATGAAGGGTTTTGCCACCCTTTGTACCGATTTTTAGGAAACTGCAACCGTCTTAGTCTTCACTGTATTGTTGTACATACTCTCTACACCATCTCCTGTGAATAATACCATTCACATCTTCCACACGTATGATGCAAGGGCTGCATGTATCATGCCGACCCCTCGGGAGTAGAGTAGGGTGGGCATGATGCTTGAACGCAGCACTGGCGAGCCACTGGCCAGGGCTGCATTCATTCATCATGACAACAAAGGGACTGATGCATTAAAGTACCATGCGGCAATAATTTAAATGGTCATTCACCAACAACCCTTACCTGTAGCACTGGGCTGTTCTCGAAGTCATAGGCACTGGGTCGTCCCTCCAGGGTACTAAATGCCACACTTCCTCCAGTGAGGGGTGAGATGTCACTGAACTCATCAGTACACAGGGCCTTGGTCTCGTCGTTAAAGGTGATCACCTCCCGGTTATTCCTCCTGTAGGTCTGAATGCAGGTGGCGCTGTAGTACTGGTAGGGGATCCAGGGTCCCTGGTCAGACGTCCGCTTGTAGATGGAGAAACTCTCGGGTCTGGATGACTGGAACTTGAGTCGTACGTAGGTGATCTCAAAGGATTTACCTGCCACGGGAGAAAAGATGGGGTTAAGTTTGGATATTTTTGATTGATTGGTTGATTGATTATTGATAGGTGTTCATCATTGATTGGGTTATTTATGCAGGCATTGGTCATAACAGGAAGAATAGATTAAGCTTTGTACACGTTTAGTACATCTCTCTAAGATATTGTAAAAAAAATTATAATTTGCTTCACTAGCGTAAATCTCATCAACTAGAAAGTAGGTCCACATTAAAAAAAGATCAAACGATCTCAAATGTC
The DNA here is from genome assembly GCA_947462335.1 of Harmothoe impar. Classification (NCBI taxonomy): domain Eukaryota; kingdom Metazoa; phylum Annelida; class Polychaeta; order Phyllodocida; family Polynoidae; genus Harmothoe; species Harmothoe impar. Next base: position 46,786,290 of record OX381713.1, read on the forward strand.
TTATTTTGTTTAATACCTCAGACCTCCTCTGTGTATGACTATGGCACAACATCCCTCACTTCATAATACACACAATGGTGCCCTTTGTCATAATCCCACCAACTAAATGCATTCTCTGGTAAAGGTCGTACTTACACACACCCAATATTCATGAAACTAATCTAGGCTGAGGGAGTGGTTGGAGGAGGGGGGGTGTCTGGAGGAGCTCATGGGTGTGTGGACACTAACCAGGCAAACCCCAAAACCCTGGAGTGGATCCATGTCCTTATAGTTTACTCCAGGGTCTCAGGCCCTTTATCCCAAACCCTGACAGACTGACCAAGTCAAGGCGCCTCACCACCTCCAGTACCTCTACATTCTCCTGGCACCCCTGGTATAAACACGTGCATGGCACAATTAGGTTATCACTGGGAAAGTGGCTAGAGTTCTGTTAGAAGACAGCTAAGAGTGATCCAGTCCTACTATAATTTGTCATATCCATTATAGCACTTTTAACAATTATGGTAATTTGCCCTGGTGAAGACCGTTGCCATCCAAACGCAATTTGAAGATGTATATATTCTGGAGATGCTCAAGAGTTGCTCGACTGATCTATGTCACCAAATGTTGAAGTAAAAGATCCTCATAATAGTATGACTCTTTCCTCCCACACTGCAGCAGGGACAAGATACCGACCTGGAGGTGTGCTGATAAAAGTACCGGGTACCTAAGCAAGGTAGTAAGCATGCTGAAACTACAAATGTATACTAATAACAGCCTTGGTTTCTTGTGAACGGGCCATCCTGAACTTGAACACTTATTTAGGAGGCCCCTTTCCCCATGTCACTTGTCTCATCTGTATGCTATACCCATACCCCTTTCGGCCTCTACACCTCACTTCTAGTGGTGTATAATATTTGGCTTACTCTACTTGTGAGGGGGGACAGGGGGTGGGGGTACCATTCTTATGTTTATTAGGGGTGTCAAGTTGCTTAGTGAAGGAGTGACTATATATGTATACATACATATACAAGTGTGGCATACATGAGGATGATTTACATGCACTGCAAGTCATACAGATGCGACAGCCATGACTCTGAAACTACTTTTGACCTATAAAACAATGACACTTGCATTTACTCTGTACAGTATTGTGCGCACACCAGTGATTTCTGAATTGAAATAGGTTACAGTATCTTTCAGGATGATACGATGCTTCAAGGTGTCATATTCATTTGTCGTGATACACAAATGCAGCGCTCGCCCTTCAGGAGTGTATCATCCCTGTAGGGTCAGCATCATGGTGAGTGACTTACCAGTGCCCCCGGCCGGTGCCTTAGCCATCCATGTATCACGGCGACAAAGGGCATAGTACCAAAGAGCTTATATGGATATTGTATTCGTGGTAGTTAAGTAAATTGATGCACTATACTGCCCCTTAGAGGCTAAAATACCAAAATATATAGAAATACCAAATATTGATGTTATAGAAGTCATCCTACACACATTCTAACACATCATATCCCTGATTTAGAACCCAAATACATATTTTTTATGTCAGTTGAACTTCGAGTTTGATACATGATCTTGAACTTTCCTTCAATTATTGAGATTCTAAGGAGGCTATTGTTCTGCTACCTTTGATATATCAGGCCGGATTAACTACTCCATTAATCTTCACAGGAGGTACCGGGGTAGGTGTATGCTGAAGGTGGATTAGACCTCCTGTGTCAAACCTAGCCTGTTAGTCAGCAGTCAACACCCTCACTCCACATAGTGCTGTACTGTGTTATGCCCTTTGTCATGATGCATGAGTGCATCATGAATGCATCATGAATACATCAAATGCATCATGCCGTCCCTTCGGGAGTAAATTAACCCCAAATAAGGTCGGCATGATACATGAATACAGTACTCGCCAGGGGGATTCATGTATCATGTCGATTAAGACTATAGGGCATTAAAGCACTATGCAGCCTTTACAGTAACCCCGACCCCCCTGTGACAGTGTTTGCCCACTGTCACTGTCACAGTCAACATCCAGGTTTCCTCCTGTACCTGTATACCGGCCACTAATTAAGGGCCGGCACAAACTGTACGCCGTCCAGATCCGTCTGTAAACGAGACATGTTGGTAGTTGGGATTATTGGACGTAGGAGTCTTCCGGTCCTTTTAATACCTGGGGTAGGCCCTACTTACAACAGTAAAGAAGCTCAGGACAATCTCACAATTGTTGCCATACCTATAATATTAATAGGGATACCGTACGGAATCTATCGAATTCATGGTTTAACTCCAAAAATATATATTAGGCCAAAAAAAAAAAAGGTGTGTTTCAGGCAACCCGACCCTAGATTCAAAAAAGGGCCGACCCTAGCATTTTTTTCCCAATTTTGGAGAATTTTTTTTTTTTTTTTTGATTTTTATTGTTATTTTTCTCAATTTTTACAAATTCTTTCAAGAAAAACAAGCTCCCAGTGACCTCAAAGGCCTGAATAATTGATTTACTTCAGATAATGGCTTTTTAAGAGGAATATGCAATAACTTCTTGATATTCCTAGTCAATAGAGGAATTATTGAATCATTCTGGTGAGTCGCGAGTCGATTTGTCGATTCGCGACTCATTCCTGGTTCTCTCTATGTTAAAAAAAAAAAAAAAAAAAAAAAAAATCCGACCTACCTACCCTAGAAATTCTGGCCATGTTGCCTGAAACGCACCTTTTTTTTTTTTTGGCCTTACTGATTTCAAATGCCTTCATGTCTACAAACATGTATCGATGAATGTAGAGGACTGTTCTAAAAGTATATATGTAAACCGCCTAATAGAGCCAGGCACCCAGCTAGCCTGTTTGACCCTGCCCAATACATCACACCCCTTTTACCCCCTCCCTCACAAAAACACAAACATGGGGCCTGTATCTATGGTGCATGGTGAGTGTGAAAAGGGGAGATTGGGGGGGGGGGGGGGGGGTAGGGGTCAGGAATGTTGCGGGAAATGAGCCAAGTGAAGGGCCTGCTGATCTAACGGTGGCCGCCTGGAGGTGGGCGTGGGTACTGGGGGAGGGGGAGATAGGGAGAGGTTCTGCATGTCATGGCTAAGGGGCCACATAGTGCTTTAATGCGTTATGACTAGATAGGATAAATATTGGTTGTGTGGTGCATGGATATGGGCTGCATGAATGCATCATGTAGACCCCTGAGCTCCGTAAGGTCGACATTCATGCATACAGCACTGGTAATTTACTCGCCGGGGAAGCATGCATGTATCATGACAACAAAATGCATGTTGTATTGAAGCACTATGCGGTCCTTAAGGGGCTAAAGAGCACAGGATCACGATGCTGAGCAATCTCTTGTAGGTAGCTAGTGTGATGATAGGCGTTGAATAAATCCACCTGTATCATTGGTCATTATGTCAGTGACCTTCCTCGTTGATCAAGATCATGGGCTCAACTCCATTAAACAAATTATTTTAAGTTCACAGAGAAGGGGTGTTCAATGAATGACTTGTGTGATCTGCAGTAGTATTAAGTTACACGTGCTCAGGATCGGGTGATGGTCGACAAATAGATGAGCAAGTTTAGATGGACATGGAAGAGCTCACATACAACATAGATAAACATGGCTTTGCTTTTTATTTATCTTTAATATCACCTTCCTCAAAATATCCCAAGGCCACATTAAACCACACATTATTTACCTCCCCCCTCAGGAAAAACACCTTCCAGGGTTGATATATAGTTCTGTACACTGATGTAGACGGGCCCCTACTGTGTGTAAACCGAGTGTGGGTTTTGACACAATACCCCTATTTATCAGATGTACACCGCTAGGTGGCATGTGCCCCTGGAGTGCACGTCAACAATGGTGGGTCTAGAGACGGTCAGATCTCCCTCAGGGCAGGGCTGTATGGACATGGATGTAGTACATGCAGTGGGGTCACCATCATATGTACATCTACATATGTGCATCTTCATGGATCATTAATAAACGGTTTCAAGTCGTTTTCCTTGTTCTTTTTTTCATGAAATGGGTACATCAGAATCAACATCAATATAGCTTGTACTTTGGGCAAAAGTTGATAAAGACCCTAAACTAAAATAACATGTATCAATAAATTTTCACAGGGTATAATGGAGGTATCATAGAGGCAATGAACGACCTGATACACTTATTATAGCACATGCCTGATTATAGCCAGCCCAGTGCTTCTGTGTGGCCCTATATCAGCATATCCCCCAGGCCCCATACTATCGGGGTCAGACATATACAAGTCATGGATCGTGCCTTATCACTACATTAACCTCACATTACTAGGGGCCACATTCCGATGGGGACAAGCTCAAACACTAGGCCACACACACGCGCACCAACTGACCTTTGTCTCCAAGCAGAGTCCTAGTCCTACCGTCAGGTAGGATAGTGTGGGCCACTCTGACTGCTACACTTGGCTACCTGTGCTATCTGTGTACAGACCCCTGTCCCTTCCTTGCTCCCCACAGTGTTGTAGGTATGCAGGCCATGTGCTTTGAGGACCGCAGCAATGTTGACACAAAGCAGAGGGGGGACTTTGCTAAATGTGGGTATATCTCCAGTTTAATGCAAAATTGTGTGTTCTGCATCCCAGTAATATTATTTATTATGCAAATCCATTAGATTATGGCATTTTAATGCATTCAAATGCATGCATTTTCACCAGAATGCTATGCTCAAAGCAGAGGGGGAACATAGAGTTGACTACCCTGTTTCTGTGAACAGAAACACCTGACCTCCCCCCCGAGGTTTAGCTCAGTGGTGGCCCGTGGCCACACACCACCTACATGCCGCCACCAGCGGTGACATGACGTTATGGACGTTATGTCAGGGTAGAGTGGCATGATTAGGTGTATGGCCAATAGGGGGCAGTGTGGTCAGTGAGGATCAAAGGGATCCGGCCGCCAGGGGTCAGGTAGGTGACCTCTGTACCGTGTAAGCACACCTGTGATTGCCTCACCTGACACTGCTGATAAGGGCTGTTGTACAGCCATTAGGGCAGGCTTGTCATATAGCTAGCTATAGGTGGCTATCAATGGGAGGGTGGGTTGGTGTTTAAGTGTAGGCCTACTGTGGGGGTCATGGGGAGCTGTGATATGATATCACATGCATTACAATACATTTTAACAGTCATTACATTATGGGGAAGCAAAATGAATGTGATTGTGAATGTGAATGTATCTTCAATTTCACTTAAGTTCCCAATGTACCCCGATCGGATCATAACACTAACACAGATTAACATCCCAAAATGTCTCAAACTAGCTATGGCTGTGTCAAATTGTGTCAAATCATGACCGTATTGCAACTACCAAGGTTGCCTTATCATATATTTCCCCTTCATGAATGATTGAAGTAAACATTAAAGGGACATACAACATGTACCACCATAAGCATGCCCATGGGGTTGGGTTTGAACCCCTAGCCCTGTACAGTCAACCTAAACCTGGCGCATTCTGGTCACCCTAACCTCACGACCCCAAATTTCTTTGCTTACAAATTCCTTCCTGTCCACCCGACCACAGAGCCTTCTCTTTTACCCTCTGTCGCTCCCGGCAAAAGAAACAGGCAAGCGTCGCCGTGACCCCTGGCCTTGACCCCGCTGACCCCTACAGCCTTTGACCAGTGGCCTGTGGCCTGTTGTGGGGTTCAGGAGGGAGGGGGAGGGCTCCTGGTCACCTATGTGTGAGGATATTGCTAATTCTTCCACATATTTACATTTAATTGTCTACCATTCAAGCATACAGTTACTGGACACGTTTAATAAATAACCCAATGTTCCCAGCCGCCCAAGCCTATTCATTACTTCAGAAGAAAGCCGCATTCATTCAACATTGCCGGACACAGAGATTGGGCTGCAAACCTTTTAAGGGTCAAGAGGGGGTGTCCACTTTTGAGGCGAGTTTTCCCTTTTATTCTTCTATAGATAGAATCTGGATAATTTGGAAAATGCTATTAACTATGATTTCAGAAGTAGTTTTTCCATTACTCGAAATTATTGGCACACATGTCTACTGACACTACACTCCTGGAGTATACAGCCTTAGGTTTGTGAACACAACTGGATTGGAGTTACCTTTCCTTGCTGCATTGGTCTACCTTCTATTTCCCTCGGCTTCCTCCCCACATACACCCATCATGCCTACACCCTCACCTGTGCAGCACCCCTTGACCAGCTTTGTCCACTCCTGCACCCCCTGCTGACCATGTTTACCTTGACCATCAGGTGTGACCCACACTCTACAGGGCGGCCACCCTGCCCACAGCACTGACCACAGCACTGACCACACCCCTGCTGGTAGCCCATCAACACCCTGCAGCAGGAGGCCTTAGTGACTTTACCCTTTAAGGGCTGCATAGTGCTTTAATGCATTAAGCCCCTGGTCTTCATGATGCATGAGTGTAGCCCTGGTATGAATCTACTTACCAGGGATGCACTTGTGAATCATGCCAACCCTAGGAGGTTGATGCATACATCCCAAAAGGGTCAGTATGATGCATGAATGCAGGCTTGCCAGGTCTGCATTCAACTATCATGACGACAAAGGGTATAGCCCATTGAACCACTATGTGACCCTTAAAGGGCTAAAGGTGTGCTGGTATGGTGCCTTTCACACCTTGTAATGACACCTGTTGACTGACCAGTGGCAGACTGGTAGTGAGGGAGTCCATCTTCAGGTTAAACAGGAGTTTTCAACAGCGATAGTGCTACCCTTATTGCCCTACATAAATTGTTTTGTGTTGGCATGTTGGTGTTCACATACTTTTCTCATGTTAAGGAGGTGAATTTTGAGTAGTTTTTGGAGGTTTTGTTGAGCTGCTCTTGCATCAACCTGTTAGAAGAGCTATTATATTATCTAAGTCCTACTGCAATGACCGGATCAGACATTTCTGTTTTTAACCAAAGAATGGTCCTTCTTACCACTTCTAGGAGTGCAAACCAGACTGGAAGTATTTCCTTCTGTCCTAGATTCTACGAGCAGCTCCATGAGCAGCTCACCACGAGCAGATGCCCGCTGCTTGCTCCCTGACCTTGTTTATTTTCCCAGGTCTCCTGGTGGTCATAGGGTCAAAACATGACTCTGCTCTGTCATACCATCCCAACACCTCAACCCTCACTCCCCGTGTAAAATACCACCATGCTAAGGGAAGTACCATGAATGCATATCGTGCTTTATTATCAGGCATACCTTCAGAAGACTGCAGATGGGTAATCTTTACATCAAGGTTTAGACAGCCTCATTCAGACACATCCTTCATTTTCAAGTTGATTATTACAAGGGTTGTGCAAGCTAAAATTCAAAGACTGATGCGGACCTTAACTTTTACATGTTTAATGGCTTATCCAAAGGGAATGGCGAATAGGGGACAGACAGAATTGAGGCAGTTGCAGACTAAGTGTACCATCTCTGATAGCTCTGATGCCGGTCTGTTTTATATTCTATTCATTTGCGTCAGGATATCAGCTTCTTGATTTACATGAGAGGAAGACATGATGCTAGTGTAGCCTTTCATTCAACATTTACTTGTTAACACTGGAACCCTCCATTTCATATTCAGTAAATTTGAAGATATTCAAAATTTTGGGAATTGTCAGAAGACTTACAATACTTTTATATATAGGAAGTTGACTGACAATATTCTTAGGAAGTTTTGGGTGGTGCATGGATTGGGAAACAATGACCCTTGGCTTTTAGCACGGGATTATTGTAGATTTATGCCCTGTCGATCTGGCGCTGTTTGAACTGTTAGTATTTGGGGTTAGGTATTGGGTGGTAGGTGTCTTGGGTTTAGGGTGGAGGGGTCACACCCCAGCTAAGTGAGAATCAACATGGGCGTCCCTCACCTGCCGTCTCACCTGTCGGCGTGGAGCACCTGCCAGGTAAGCCCCCAGGTAAGTCATACCACCTCCCCAGCACTGACCAGCTAAACCCATGGCAACCCAAAACCCAGGTAACCAAGGGGAGGGTACACAGTCTCCCATCACAGTGCACACTCTCCTGCCCAGAGTCAGACAGATCAGTGGGGCTGGCCACAAAGGTCTGGGACCCGCCACAAACATGGGGTAGGAGGTGGGATGTCGGGTTGAGGATGAGGGTTTTAACCCTTTAAAGGCTGCATGGTGCTTCAATGTGTTATGCCATTTTTCGTCATGATGCTTCAATGCATCCCTTGCATTGAATCATCATGCCGATCTCCCTAGGTTGATATACTCCAGCCGTGTCGAAATGATGCATGAATACAGCCTTGGTGAGTGGACTCACCAGGGTAATGTAATATACATAGTGAAGACAAATTAAAGCTACGAACATTAAAGTACTATGCTGTCCCTAAAGGGTTTTAAGGGATCAGTGCTCAGGCTGGTGAGGGCCCTTGGGAAAGGGCTTTAACCTGGTACTTACAGCAGGCATGGGATTGGGTTTTGAAGAAAAATCCAAAAAGCAACCAAAAGACGTGATCTGGGGGTAATTTTGTATGATTTGCATGGCATGAAGCCCTCTAGAGACTAAGACCCCCTCCCCCTATTAATGTTAAAATATTTTTTCATTGGATCTGCACAAATCACAGGGATGGCCTTTTTGGCCCTTAAAAATCCGGAAATCCGGATAAATCCGGAAGAATCCCATGCCTGTTACAGGGAACTCTAGACCCCTGACTCTTACCACCACCCAGGGTCAGCCTCCTAAAGGTGTACTCCCTACTGGTGTCCTTAAGGAGTGGACATTTTTAGGAAGCGGGTTAAGCTGCACGTGGAGGCCACACTTGGCCCAAGTACATGTAGATAGAACATTTCCCTTCTCTGGGTTCTCCACCTATTGCTGTTTAGTATTGGTGATATTTTGGAATGCTATTTACAGGATCAGAGATGAGAAATTGGGCCAATTCTGGTCAATTTTCTGTATGAAATAATTTGATCCAGTAATTCTACTGATAAAGTATGAATTTTTGCTTAATTTAAGTAGGAGAAGTGGCATCAGGATGTCGTGCCATTCAATGCTGCAGGCCCCCGACAGTATCTGCACCCCTGGTACTCAAAGGGTTGATCTCTTTTGGTCTGAGTCTATCCTCAATTCACCATCCATCAGAGTAACTACAGTAAATACTGTAGATATTTTCCAATTCTTCCTCGTTTTCCCAATACTGTTCAATTCCCCCCATGCTTGCCTATTTTCCGAATATTGTAGAATTCTCCCTATTTTTCTCCATTTTCCCAATAGTATTGAATGTTACATTTCTTTTCTCTCCATTATCCCAATATCGTATAGTTTGCCTATTTTGTAGTTATATTTAACTTTGCACATCTCTGTGCATGGTATTGGTCCAGCTGCAGGCCAGTTGTTCCCCAGGGGCCTCCCATGGTGAGCAGCTCAGGGGTTGACCTTTGTCCTGAGTGAGGACCGTGAGCTGCTCCCTGCTCACCTGTGTTGTTTCTCACCCCATTCCTGGGAGTCCCTGCATGTAGGGCTGAGAGGGAAATGTGTGAGTGAGGGCGCATGCAGGTTAGGGATGGGGGCGAGCTGCTCCTTAAATCTATTTAAATTCACCCCTTTCCTGGTCCATATACTAGATACTAGGCTACACAAACAGAACAGTTTTTTTTTGTTTTGTTTTGTTTTAACTAGGTCACATCATCTTCATGATTTTACGTGACTGTTGAACCTTTATTTAACCAAATTAACTCCATGATAAGTGCTCCGTAATTACTTCTGTGGGTAGAGACCCAGTAGTGGGTGTGGACCACTAAATTCGATACGGCGACATGGGCCTTTTTTGGCTTAGTGACATGCGACATGAGGAATTTAGGAGATAATGACATGGGACATAGCCTTTTCTTAAAATCGACATGGTGACATGGTCATTTCTTAAAATCGACAGGACGACATGGCAATTTCTTAAAATCGACAGGGAAAATTGGGACCCCCCCATCCAGACCCCCCCCCCCAGTATGAGATTAAACTTTTGTTCATGTAACCCGACCGACCCTACTGTGTTGGTCCTACTACAGATTGACATCAACGGTACTAATATCATATGCTGGTTTATGGCAATATGCCTCCTTTGGTTTATATATTATTTAGTTACATCGGACTTTGGCATTTAAACTGTTCCTGGTACTTCAATAGAGATTCAGAGAAGTACTGTACCAAGTAACATTGCAGTCGTACTATTTAGAGGGCTCTAAAACAGCGTTATCACTAACTTGTACTCATGGGGCAGTCATGGACAATCTAGGACAGCTGGAGGAAATTTAAACCCTACTATCTTCTAAACATGTTTTCCTGTGTTAATCCATGAGCTACATAATTTTTTTTTCTCTTTTCCGTATAGCAGCGTTGAGGTGAACCCATCCAAGCAAAACAAAAAGAACCCTCAGCTAGCTGTACCAGCAGAAATAGTCTAGATGACCTGGAAGATTCACCGGAAGTAGCACAGGATGATCCACTTCCGCCTGTCTCTGGCAAGAAGTTGATAACTGACACAGACATTGGAGGATATGTTTTGATCTACCGGGTATCTGCAAATCATTGTGATGCAATGTCTTTAGGCAATTTAATAAATAAATTGCCGTATTCTATAATTGTATGGTTCATATTAAAGCCATGTTCTGACATCTATGTATACCATTATATATCATTTACCATTTTGCATCCGGATACTAGGATGTTTCCATTTGCCTTGGCCCTGAGCAGATGCATGGAAAATGCAAAGGACAGACTTCTACACAGAATATCAAGTATGGTGGCCTACTCCTATTTTCACCAATACCAACATGTAGTCTGGCCCTGACTGGGGTATTAGGTGTGTAGGTTCGATCATCTTACCTAACACTCATCCAGGTGTTAGATCATACCCTATAACACCCACACATACACCCCTCACTCGTCCATATACCCGGGAGGATGATCCAAACCCCATGAGCCATTCAATCCAACCCTCTGAGGCAACCCTGGAAACCCCATACCCCTAACCCACTCAGCTATAGTAGGCCTATACGTGTGTTGTATAGGAGTTGGGGTGGATCCCAGAGCCATTGGTTATGTGGGTCAGAGGGTGTGGGTGGTTACTATGGCCATCTCGACCCCCTAACCCTCCACACACAGCCACATCCCATGCTTATCCCCTGGAGAGGGACACGACCATCCGTCTGGACTCATTATAATGCTATATTATGGGACAGTCTGGTGGTATTGGGGTATATTGCCGGAAGAATTCATGATATAATAGGAAATTCACGACAATAGGAAATGGGATGCTTTGTCTGCCAATGGTGATAGGACCTATAGGCCTAGTGGACTTATCAATGGCCAATTGATTCACAAATGACGCCAGGGGAATGGGGGAGGGAGCGGACGGTTGTCTATTTTAGTAAAACATAGAAGAATGTGGCAAAATTCATTGCAATGTTTGGGTTTATTTTTAAAAGGGTCCCGAAATTAATAATGTCATTTGTAAACGTTCCCTAAAACCGTCAAACGTGAAAACGTGGGAGTATCCATTCCATGTCAGTCTCAACCCTGTCATCAGCAATGCACCGGCACAATACCAACCGAATCCCTCCACTTCCATTCTAATGTATTTGCTTCTTCTAAAAGGTTTCTATTTCCACTCCAAGTCAAAGCTGGTTAGGGTCAGCATAGCCACGAGGACTGCTCACACCTCAAGCCGCAACCATCAACAGATTAGCCCTTTAAGGACCGCATGATGCATTAATGTGCTATGTCCTTGGTCGCCATGAAGCATGAATACAGACCTGGCCGCGAGTGGCGAGTAACTCGCCATGGATGCGTCATGCTAACCCTTCGGGCGTGTATCAGTCCCATAGGATCGGGATGATGCTTGAATGCAGCACTGGCGAGTTACTTGCCAGGGCTGCGTTCATGCATCATGACGACTAATGCCATACAGCACATTAAAGCACTGTACAACCGTTAAAGGGTTAGGGGCTGAGTGAATAACGACCGTGCTGCCCCCTCCTGAAGGCTGGCTGAACCCTGGCCTTCCTACCTGGCCAGTCACCTTTCTCCCTCCCCACCTGCTGACGGCTGACCCCTCCAGGTGAGGGGCACGGGGCAGGGGTCAACGCCTGGAGGGGTGGGGAAGAGGCAGGGGGTGGGGCTGGGGAAAAGCAATATTTGGCTAGCATGCATGTGGCTCCAGTTTTGGTGGAGATTTCAAATGCTGAGCAAGACTTGGAATGTGTGTAGTTTGTAGAATATTGGGCAATGTGCTATAGGATTCTTGGGAGCAGCACGTAGGTGACACACACCAGTGTAGCCTTTATTTGGGTTCGATTAAACAAGCATATATGGGGAAAAGGTATTAGAATATTTATCCCAAGAGATCTAGTTTACCTACAGCAAGAAAGATATTCAAAATATGGTATAGAATATGGATGCAATATGTACTAACACAATTATTTGAAGAGAATAATGGGACTTTTTCTTGTACATTTCCTCGTAACTAGACCCTTCGTGATCAGCAACAAGATAGCTGCTTCTAAGAATATAGGTGTTGTTTAGAATGCACCCATGTATCTTGATGCCATTAGCCTCATACTGATGGCATTGCAGGTTGGCTCTATCTCTGCACATTCTGTAGTCTACAAGAGGTTACTATCTCCACTTAAATCTTCTCAAAACAAATGCCCAAAACCCAACCCTACCCCCTGCTACTCTCCCCTTCTACCTCCAACACCCACCTGGTGCTAAGTCCAGGTAAGGGCAGTGTTGTCATGGCAGCAGGGGGTATGACGAGTCCGGCTACTGTCAACATAAACACCTACACCTTGTAGCACCTGGCAGGTGTAAGGGGACACCCTGGAGGAGCCAGTTCCGGCTGACTCACCTGGGCACGAGCGGTGCTGAGTAAATACAGGTAGGATCAAGGTCAGCGCAGGGGATACATGCAGGCTTCTATGTCGTATCTCCGGCTCTCTGCCCAGTGTCATATGGTGTTGGTGTTAACCCTTTAAGGGCTGAATTGTGATTTAATGCATCATGCTCTTTGGTTGCCACGATGCACGAATGCAGCCCTGGCGAGTAACTCGCCAGTGCTGCCGCCATACAGCATACTGTCTGTTTGGGAGTGCATACACATGAAATGTCTCAATCTCGTATGGTCATCATGTTGCTTGAATGCAACTCATGGCAAATTTTAGTTAAAGGGCATAATTCAGTAAAGGACCATACGGTACGGAAAGGGTTAAGGCTCTGAGAAGGTTATGCTTTTGGTATAGGTACCTCCATACAGGCTACGCAGGAGGACTCTAATAATGGGGGTTAATAATGCCTGGAGTCGTATGAGGATATATCAATTGACAGACCTTAGTGGTAGTACATTGTTTAGTCTTGAAGCAGGCTTAGCATCCAAGCAATGCCCCAATAGGAATTATGCCTCCTACTGTCTTGGTCAACAAATGAGCTGTTTTCAATAATGCTGCCAATGCAAATAAACCTCCAATTGGTAAGAATTGAAGATTGGGGTATACATGTTCTGAATACAGAGGAACCTATCCAAGAGTCTTACTCCCAGTGTCTGTAGGAGGGAAGGCTAGACTGGAGCAGGTCTTTATGCTGACCTGATGAGTGAGGCAGGGGGAGAGGTACTGGGGGCAGGTAAGGTGAAGTGGGAGGGGCCTACAGATGGCCGTGTGATGATGTCCCCAGGTATCTACATGATTGACGGCAGTAAGCAAGACTTAAGGGTTTAAGGCCAAATGTCTGGGGTTCCCTTTCAACCCTTAGCCATGCATCCTTCCGGCTCTCCAGTACAAACTGCCATGTTTCCAGAATGGTTGAGTGGCGCACGGATCCTGACTGGAGTACCGCTAGTGTGGTACCCATGTAGGTAAAATTCGACTGACACTCCCACTGATTGTAATCTGGGACACATCTAAAATGTAGTGTTGAATCCCTAGAACTTGGTATTCGTTTAGGTGAGCATATCCTGTTTTCACAACCTGCACTTCTTATCGGTATTTACTCTGAGGAATAGTTTGAAGTTAACGTACAGTAAAGTGAGTATTTAAGAATTTAATAGCAAATGCATCATATCAAATACATCATTCTGAAGACTTTACTCACCTATTCATTTGTTTAATATGCACCCGAACAGCGTGAGAGCCCCATATACCCCTATAGAGCCTATATGATGCAACCCCCGCATCCAACACTGAAACCTACAACAGTAGTTTATAGCCCCTTCACTCAAGCGGCAAGTAAAATGCGACAAGAACTGGACTAGTCGGCCTAAATTGCATCCCATTGACAAGAAATGACTCATGATTGGAGAAAGATTGTTGCAGATTGCACAATGGGTGCAGACAGTGGGACAAGGCACCTACCACTCTGTGTGTCAAGGTCTGGAGGAAATAGGGCTTAGTAGTAATCCCATTTCTTCTTAGGGGAATCTTAACCCTTTAGGCACAGCATAAGGTGTCCCAATGTCCATTTTGTTATCATGATGCAACAAAGTAGCGCTGGTCAGTTACTCACCGGGGCTGCATCATGCCGACTCTTCAGGGGGGTATTAACACCATAGGGTCGGGCTGATGCATGATTTCTGCACCACACCAAGAGTGAGCGCATAGTGCGTTGGGGCATTATGCTGGCCTTAAAGGGTTAAAGACAACAATGGGTGGGTTTGTCCGATGTGGGGGGCAACGCCCCTGCTGGGTTTCTCGGTCAAACAGCCACTGACGCCGACTCAACATCGGGACTGGGTGGACGTCTGGTCTTTGTTGTGCCAATAACCACAAATTGACCATTATTCATTTTCTTTTTTTCTATTTGTTTTATTGTGTTTCCTTTTGACAATGACTTAAGTTGCTTGAGAATTGAAATGTAATTGTAAAGGCTGTATTTAGAGTGAGGCCTGTGACCCTGTCAATACCCCATGTGAATACCATTTTCTCTTGATAACATTAGTCCTGTGAATTTAATAGTATTGCAGATGTATAGGAGTATATGGCCATGTAGACCCAAGGAGGGAGGTGTCATACATACATGCCCCCCAACTTATGTAGTAGAGTTGGTGACGGAGGACACGATTATTCAACATGATATAGACAGTATTTGAAAACGTTAAATGAAAGTATATCTCTTCGAAACATTATATATGGAGATTTATAAGGCTGGCCTATATTTGGATGAGCTTCTCACACCTACTCACCCCTGCTCAGTCAGTACTCGAACATAGGCACCAGACTGAAGCACACTCTCACTACACGCCCAAACCCCCACCCCCACCCCCACCCCCATCCAGACCACAAAACTCGACGGCTACTTTCAACGCCACCAGCAAATAGCTCTTAGCAAGAAAAACACTACCATTCCCGACACTTTTTCTCTCTTTTATTCAGGAAAAAAAGACACCCCAAACATATCCAATCTCACCAAGTAGTTTGTACTGGTATCAGGGGAGAGTGTGGTGGGGAGGGGGTGGTGCCACTGGATCTGTCTGCTCCAGGGTTGCCGTATGGGGGTCCAACAATGGTTGGTATGGGCTTACAATGACGTGGCTGGGGTCACATAGCTGCTATGGGAATGCTGCTGACACTGAATAGCACAATTGGACATTTTACCAGCTATGTAAATGCTCAGGAAATGTAGATCTGGTGTGAGACCAGGTCTCCTTTAAATGGTGATGTTATTCTCCTTCGACTAAGGATCCTTGCTCTGAACAACGAGTGTGAGGTGACTATGTTGTGTATGATTCCTCTCTTCATCTGTGAGTTTATTCATTTTGAGATGGTTGCATTTATAATAAAACGTGTCCTTGAATTTGGTATTAAACTAAATTCTCAGGCTTCGTTGAGGCTTCAATGACATTTGTCCTGTGCTCACCATGATTTCTCAAGAACTACATGTATTCTGAACATTATATTCTAGCCATGTCTCCACATGTTCAAAGCCCCCCTTCCCGACACAGTAACTAAATAGGGCCCGGCACCATGACAGCACGCCAGCATGCCAACCGCCAAAACGACTCCTCCTGTAGCAAAATGCTTATTACAAACGGATAAATCTACACCTTAAACGACCAGCCATTACCCGCCCGCCGCCTACCGGCATATTAGCACACCTCAGGCCGGCCGGGGCGTCACGGGTCACATGACCTCACGCTCCGAGCATGCGCATAGGGGTGCAGGGGTAATAGTGAGAGGTATTCGTGACATGCGCAGTGGGTCGGTTTCCGCTTCCGCCAGGTAAGTAAGGGAGTCTTTTTCTTCGGCAGGAATCAGGACAAGGTTACACAGGATGAAGTCATGTACATGGTCATGTTGTCTTGGGGGGGGGGGGTAACTCTGAAAGGGCCACCATGCAGGACCTTTATACATACACGAATGTAGCCTTGGGGAGTAACTCGCCTGTGCTGTATCAAATGGCTGTATTTAACTCGCATGCGAACCCTATGGCTTTGATACACTCCCGACGCTCTGAGGAGTCACTTGCCTGGGCTACATGACTGCATCATGGCAACACTGGCATATGGTGGGGCATTAAAGCACTACGCGGCCCCTGGGGTTAAAGGGAGATGTGGTGGGTGGGAAAGAAGGGGTATGTTTGTTCTCAATGGTGGAGTTCACTGACGGAATTAAGTTTAACATCACTCATGCAAAGAATCACCTTTGAATAGTCACTTCCGGTGGGCATAGTTCCCAGTTTATCTTTTTCCCTTTAGAGGTAGTTATAGTCCATGAGTATACACATGCAGTGGTAGAGGTGGGTTTCTTATGTGTATATTTGTATCCCTGCTTTTTCCCCCTTTGGCAATAGTTACGCTCTGAAAGATTTCCATCTGACGGCGATAGGTGTGCGTGCTATGGACACTAGAGTTGCATCACTTATAAAGTCAATGAATGATGATTATAATAGGCTTAAAGTACTGGTGTGTGCATGTCCATCACTCCTTGTCAGGTGCAGTCTTGTGTAATAGTATAGGGATATAGGCCACACACTGCACCACACACAAATCAAGGTGTTGGTATGGATATGGGGTGAGGGGATTTATGGGTTTTTTTCATTTCTTTCCCACCTTTTCCAACTGACCTACTGCTGGGTTGTCAAGCAAATGTGGAATGAGATACAATCAAATTGTGTTATTTTTCTATGTTTTTTCCTACCTTTTTTCCAGCATTTCTTTGTGCTAGAAAGCACACTTGGGGTGGGTATTTATGGGATTGCCCCCTTTAGTAATACACACCATGTAAAGACTGGATCCCTCACCGTCTATTAACTTGAAATGTTTGCCTAATTTTCTCCTCAACATTGAATAGGCATTTTGCCACCCTATAATCAAGGATCTGATTATCAGCAAAATGACCATGTCCCCAACACAGCCCTCTTCCACAAAAAGAATACTTACAACACTTTACTGCGGCTAGTTATATCATACTTTAAATGCATGCAAAGGGTTCGTTTGTCTTAAGAGTGGTATTTTCTCCCCATTCTATCTTATTTCTTATGACTGGGTATGTTTCTATGTTTCTAAGACTCCTGACATGTATATTACACTGCCCTGAGGGCATTCGTCACTGGAGGATAACCTCTATAGTATATCAGCCAAGTCCTTCTCATCGGATCTTTAAATATTACTGGCTATATAGACGGCGCCACCAGTCTCTGTTTCACCCTACACCACAAAGGTGTAGATCACATCCACAGATTTACCAATTTCCATATCCTTATATTAAGTATTGCCAAATGCCCCTACATTGATGTAATAAAGTGCTCCTCAATGTCTGTCAATTCGGTGCTTTTAAATTATGTAGAAATTATCAGTGGCCTATTATTATTGTTAACAAGTTCATAAATGTATATAAATATTCTCAATAATTGATCCCAGACAAGTGTATCCTTTTCATGATTCACAGTTCAGATACAGTTTAGACATCCTGTGCCATGGATTAGCATGGAGACTTTTCTACACAGGTGTTGTGGAGAAGGCATTGCTCGTCTGTGTGGCTCCCTCCCTGTAGAGGTACTTCATGTATAGATGTAAATGTACTTCTTATACAGTCAGGTGTGCCCTCATTCCCCTCCCACACACACCTGTCACGCTCTGTTCCCCCACCCCAGGTTTAGCTATATTCCCTCACACAATATGGACCTGTACAAATGTAGACACTTCTGCCTTTACATTACACAATCTTATCATTTCAAAACATTTTGTATGTATTGTGCATTATAGCATTTTGGTAACTCGACTGGAAGGAGGTGAATTACAGGTACCTGGCCTACCTACTTTTCAGTATTAATTAAAAAAATTACCATACAATACAAGGCACATCCAGGTATGCAATTAAAGGGCAAGCAATCACAGAATATTTTTCAATGAAAATACCAGAACCCCCCATCAGAACTTTAATGATATTTCTGGTGAGACCTTGAGTCTTGGCTCCTTTGGTGTCAATACATAGAAGGGCATTCATGAGAGTGACACCAAGACATTCACACACTCTATTTATGTCTGTGATAACACCAGCCATCTGTCAGTCTATGGTGGAAGAATTGGTGGGAAGAGAGGGTTGTCACATTGCCAGGAAACAACTCTAAGTGAGGACCCAGGTAAAGGGTCTGCCAGGTAGACACCTGTAGCTAGGCTAAATGGGTCTATAACACACCTGGGATGTTACAAGTGCAGGTACTTGGTGCCTGACTCAAGTATATTCCTCCAGTGTGAGCCATAGGTTATGCTGCATTTACGAGATAAGCTCCGATAGTAGGTATATCAGGATAGGTATTTCTGAATGAAGACCAGAGACTTTTCTGATGGGTCTAGACTAGACCCCATTCATAAGGGTGCAATATGGAGTTGTGTCAAGTCTATGTGACAATTCCTCAAAGCTGATTTACGTCAGAAGGAGCACCGGAGATATTAGAATCTAAATCATTTAATTTACTGGTTACATTCACAACGCCCACTTATCTTTTATATTCACGATATGCCACCTGTTTGTACCATTATCACTAGTTTAAGTACATAATTCCCCTGGTGGCGGTTGACCATAATGAAAAATTGCCATCAAGGTCAGCACTCGAGTTCCTATGAACATTGCTGTGAAGAATGGAGGCAGGGATGGTTCTGTGTATGAGGTACGACCACTGCCTCCTTTAGTAATCTCCCTTTACATGCTGCCTTTCATCACCCCACCACGTCATATAACGTCAGAGGCAGTGTACTTAGCCCTTTAAGGACCGCGTGATGTTTTAATATTATGCCCGTTGTTGTCATAATGCATGAATTTTGACAGGTGCACCAGGGCTGCATTCAAGTTCATGTATCATCCCGCCCTAAGGGGTTCATAAATTCCAGGAGATTACATGAACACAGATCTGGCGAGTCTAGGACCAAGGGCATAGCAGATTAAAGCACAGCACAGACTTTAAAGGGTTAATCCTGATGGAGTGTCATGGCATACTGTGCTATCTACAACCACTTATCCAGACCCCAACCCATAGTACAGCTGATATGCAGGGAGCAGGGCACTGGTATGTGGGTTTGTATTATGTATCAGAGATAACACAAGCCTGCTACTGTCTGGGACCTATGTGCCAATGCTATACCCCTCTGACTGCCACCTCCAGCAGCATACCTGCTATCTGTATGGTTAAGATAGCCGATTTATAACCACATAAAAAGGGCCTAAATGTGATGGGTGTAAATGGCGAGGCGGTAATGGTGTGATTTACATGTTATTTATGGGGCACGGTTTATATAAACCCTTTTGGACGACATAGTGCCTCAACATGTGTCATGTTCCTTTGTTGCTATGATCCACTAAATTCTTTGGCACTGAATTGATGAACGGACCATCATACCGACCCAATTGCCAAGTTTTGGAGTGAATCTGTCCTGTATAGGTTCGGCATGATGCAGGCAGCATTGGGGAGTTACTCGCCATTGCAACATAGATCAAGCATGCTGACAAAGTGGCATACCCTGGCATATGAAGTGCTCTAAAGCATTGTGCTGCCCATAAAGGGTTAGCATAATAGGTGAATCCTGCAAGAACCAGGGTATTTCATGGCCACCTTCTGTACACGATCCTACTTCAAGATATTGCCACTCTAGAAGTAGAACATTTATGTATGTAACACACTGAGGTAGTTTCAGAATGCTGCTGTGGTTCTACAACAGACCTACCAAAGTAGCATGTATAGGCCATGGAATAACCCTGGGTTTGTAAATATTTAAGTCATTCAGTGAACCTGCTAACAAGATGACCGGCAGCACAGGATATACACGACTTTTACACGTTAACACATTACGAAGCCATAAGCTTAATATTGGCACAGCAAGGAAGCCACGCACCAAAGGGTAGACATAAGAGAAAGCCTTTCCTAATCACCAAAAGAAGCTCACAATACAACACGACTGGACATTAACATCACTTTAATAGTACATGTCCAAGTCCATGTACTGTCTTTTGACAAAGAATTCACATTAAATGGTAACAAAAGCACTACAAAGTCGGAAGCCACATATAGACTAACAGAGGAAGGAGGCATAATACCAAACGTAATCTCTGTATAACTGTGGGAATTCTACCCCTAAAAATAAATGGTACTACCGGTAGTAGAGAATGGCTAGTTAGCTTTATGATAGAAGTGCTAGCAGAAGCCACATCCAAAAGTCTGGAAGCCACACCCAAATAGCCCCTCTGGGTCGGCAAGTCATGCATCTCTTGAGGAGTGACATGGAGTTATATAACAGGCCAGGCCCTGATACTATAACACCAACTCCTCCAGCCCTCTAACCCCCTGCCCCTTGAGGGCTGTTCAGTAGGTAGGCAATAGCTGGATCCTCTATGGATCCTCCAACACCTACAGCCCCAGTCTGCCTCCTCCAGGGTCCGGCTGGCGGCCATGTGGTAGTCATCAGCCTGTTAGCATGTTACTATGGGGGTTACTCGTTACTATGGCGACCTCAAGTAGTCGGCCACTGGAGGCTACAGGCTGCTTAACCCTGCCCCAACCCTGGAGGAGAGACTGCTACAGATGGGCTTGACCTTGGAGTGGTTCAAGACTTGTGGAGGAGTAAAACTCTGAGAGGGTTAAATTCTGAAGTTAATTGTGCGGTTTTGGCTACCCCTACCCCATGGTTCTAGAAATAAAAGAAAATAGTTTGTTGGCAGGCAGAACGAGTTCCTTTCCCAGAAAAGAATGTTGCTGCTCAGGCTTGCTGCATCGAGTTGGTAGCATTGGGACTTGTCTTACCATATACATAGATAAGAAGGGCTATATATGTCATACACGTACTCAGAACACTATAAGTACTTCCACGCTGTACTATATATAGCATAGCTTGTTATAATAATTTCCCTTCTGTTCCAGTGTGAATGAAGTTGCTTTACTAGTGTGTCTTACCAAGTTGTAATACTCATAGGAATTGAATACTGTAACACAGTGTTTGAGAATCAGAAAGCTTGAAGTTGGTGTAGGATTGCCCCTATAACCTTTAATAGTGCATGAGTGTGAATATTTCAAATTCATCGCTAATAGTTTATTGGTACACCAGGCTCTTTCAAGGGGTCTCTCTATGATATGGCATTAATGAAGTGTACCGGTAGTAAATGACTAGAGGTATTTCCTATGGAAACCCCAGAGCTCTACATATTTTCCAAATGCCCTCCCTTGGATATCACCTCCTCCAGGGAACTGTCCATCCCCTGTCCAGGTCGTGACACTACAGGACAACCCCCTGCAGCTCCAGGTCCTGCAGAAGGCATGGCACCCCAGCATGGGGGCCTGTCCAGGGTGACTGGTACAGTGGTACAGCAGTAAGGCATGGAGGACATGTCCCATGGTGTGTTAATGCTTATAGTGTGAGGCAGTGGTGTAGAGCAGAAAGTAATCATTGTTGTCATGGAGCATGTTGCCCACAGCAGGATTATGTGCGCTGTCGATGCCTGGCGCTATATCGTGACGGTACGATATGCCTTTTTGTTGTCATTGTGACACATGAATCCAGCACTGGCGAGAAACTGGCATGTATCATGAGTTACTCGCCGGTGCTGTGTCCATAGGCCTACATCAGGATGACAAATGTATACTAGTATATGAAGCTTCGAGGCATCATGCCACCCTGAAAGGGTTAACTCCTATAATTCTCCCCACCCACACATGTCCTAACCCCAACCCCCACACATGTCCACTGTGCTCTGTAGCCGTCCGCACTGCATTGACTTCTATGTGGGGGCTGCAGTACACATGTTGGTGCAATACCCCTCCCCAGACCCCCAGCATGGGGCAAAATACCCCCCTCCCCCCGCCCTTTTACCCCGTCTCCATGGGTATCCCTGTATAATGTGAGCAAGTATTGTCCAACGAGCCTCCGGTCACAACCTCACATCTGGTTCGCGAATGACTCCGCCCGCTGCACCCCGTAGCCTAAGAAATACTGTATGTCTGGTACAGCTAGGGTCAGGGTAAAAGTAACTCTAACCATTAACACAAGCAGGTTTTGTGTGACTCTATAGTACTGTATCATAGACATAGGGTTTCAAACTCTACTAATCCAAACAACCATGGGATTATAAGAAATGGCCGCATTAGAGGGAGTGTATTCCTAGCTAATCTTTTACATAAAAATGTGCATTTTCTTCGTTTTTTTTTGTAAGCAAGTTCAAGAGAAGCTTCATGTACATTATATTTCCAATGATGACTGGTGTATCTTCCTTCCTAATTAACTATCGTTTCTTAGAACTCAAGAATTCCAGGACACAATCTTCCTCCCAGAACTTCACAATAACCCCAGCAGCCAATCAAAATCATGCTTTGTCGTCACGTGACCCCTGTGCGGCGCGGTGAATGCTGGGATTGTGTGTGGCGGTAGTTGGGGTGCCCCCCGCTAGGCGGCGTGTCGGCGGCGGCAGTGACGGGTATCAAAGTGAACACAGTTGACTGGCTGCAGGGTAAATACGGGTTGGGTACAGGGGCGGCCTGTGCTGTAGGCTGGTGGTGGTGGGCATGTTGCAGAACAAGTCAGCTATGTCAGTGGGTGACAGTAACCCTTCTCCACGCCATTCATTGGCATTCAGACCCAGTGCGGCCCAAGGAGATTCCCCCTCAGGGCAGTTAGAGATGGGGGACAGAGGCCCGATTTCATTCTGAATGGAAGAAGGTTGGGGTGATATTGATAATCTCCACAATGCATATAGGGCATACATGCACGCATATACAGTGGTTTGATGCTCATTTTAATTGGATGATAGAGGTATCAAAGTATACAAAAGTTTGGGAAATAATATTAAATCACATATCCAGCTGCCTATACTTTTGGGCTTGATGCATAAATTGCAGGATTAATTGCAAGATATAAAGTTCTGTAATTGGGACGTTTTTCTTTATGAAGTTGGTGGCACATATTTGTATTACCACACATGATTCGTATCTTATGGACTTGATCTTCATTACCTGTTTTGTACTGGAGGACCATTTAACCTTAAAAGTCATATCATCACAAGTACTTGACCCTGGAGGAGACTAGTAGGACGACGCCACCCCTTCTAACAGAGGTCTGCCCATTCATGAGGTGTCTGTATGCAGGTATGTGTACTACCTGGACAGGTATCCACAGGTATAGGTAAAGCAGGGTGACCTTAAGGTGAGGGCAGGGCTACAAGTATACACCACCATGTAACAAACTCAAACGTCCCTTTTATACACTGTACCTAACGGTCAGCACTCAGTGACAATTTGTAATGAAGGTGTCTATAATGGGGCTATATTTGAGTGTAGTATTTTTACCTTTAGAACTAAGGAATCTGCTTTGATCTCACATATATACCCAAGCTACCCTAAAATACATTTGGGGCCACACTAGGTTATTTTTTGTTATCAGGTGATGAATGAAATTGATCTTTTTATATGACACCTAACAGTTTCAAGTCCAACTGCTATGGGACCTCCCTATCTATCTTGACAGTACTGTGAGCACATTCACATGATTCAGATGGATATGGTCTGAAATGTCATGCTCTATCAAATAATAAAGCTCACTTAATCATTCTTTGCTGTTACGACTTATGACTGTAGCTTATAAATACACACATGTGTCCCCTCCATAATGGATCATGTGTTAACATCACAGATGGACAATATTCAGTCTCAAGTTACAGATCCACCATTACCCTGCAGTGACAACACCACCCACACCCCTCAACTCCCCACACATACTATACCCCCCATGTCCTCGTCTGAATATGGGCACACATCCTTAATCGTCGAGGCGATGTGCCATGGGCTGTTCATGAATCAAACACTTGTCCCTTTAATATGTACCAGCAGGCAGTGGGCAATGGAAACCACGTGGCTTCCCTATGGGGACAGAGGCCTTTTTATGTATGGTGGATATTGAGCATGTTCCCAGTTTTTTTCTATAACTGGGCTGTCATAAGGGAACATTTGATAAGCTGGTCATGGGGTGTATTACTGGTATTATTGTTATTTTATTCCCTGTTTGGGGGATATAGGAGGAAGTGCAGGGTCGAAGAGGGATATCACCCGACCACACAAAACATATGGCACGTACTTTATGAAGACCGTTCATCTGTGATTAAAAAGTTGTGCTTTTCTTTTACTTTATTTCCTGTTTTATTTTTCATGGGAGGAAATAATAAAGTTTATTTTGTTTTTCCAACCATCTCTATTATTAACCCACCCCCCCCCCCCACCCACCCTCCTTCTATTTATTATAATCCTCATTATAAAAAGGGATACATGTACTAGTATTCCATTTACGGAATTTTGCACCATATGTCACTAGTGCTTTATTTTGGTATCCTCGTTATTTGAGTCCGTTTGGCTCCCTACGTTGGCCCAGGTAAGGTACCTTAGCCCAGGTAAGGTGGGAGGTCCTATTAAGTCTTTTTATACTCTACCTGGACGGCTGGCTATATATCCCCTTCTGTCTTCTTTTTGTGCACACTGCCCCCTTCAGGCAGCGTCTGTAACTACCTTTTTGTGCGGCGTGTAAAAAGGCCCTCTGGGTACAAGCAGACGGTACATGGCCCCAAGCCCTTGCATCGCCGACAACCAGCGATCAGCCACCGCCGCGCACCTAGCGACCAATCTGTTAGCTATATCTACACTCTACCTGGCCTAAAAAGGGAATCTCCTGTTCCTTATCCCTTTTGGCCATGGTAGGTATTCAGAATTCTAGCTAGCGCTACTTTTTTTTGGACGAATACACCTGCCTGTTTTGATTTATAGAAAGACACTAAGGCCTATACTTTCGAGGTCATATTTCGAAACAAACGACAAAAGTTTAATATATCCCTATTTATTTGCAATTCTTTTATATCTTAAATCTAAAATCCCATCCTGGAACCCCCCGAAGCAGAAACAGTAGGCATTTGTCAATAAACATCCCTTCAGTGTCAATTAGAAAGAATTATTTGATACCTGAGAGGGCATAAATTTGATGGAATCTGTGCCAGTTTGAAACATAAATTTGCACAAATGAGCCGTCCACAGTGGCCCAGACCACCCAAGGTGTCTGGTTCCGCCCCAGGTCACCAGGTGGCAGGTCATTGTACCAGATAGAGGGCACATACGGTATACTAAATGACCACTGCTGTAAACTCAACACTAGGAAGAAATCTTAGTTTTATACAATGAAGGCACCAGATACTATCTATTTATATTCCTTTCAAATTAAACGTAACGGCAACTTGTCCGAATCATTTTCTACTACCGGTACTTCCTTCAGCACCTAACATTCTGTTGTAAAGCTGATATATTGGATTGGTATACTCTTCCATCTATTTATCAGCATGTTATTCTAATTGTGCTCAGGTAGTCTGGCGCGGATTTAGAGGGGACGGACCCGATTTAAAGCCCCTTTTGGACCAGAATTTGTGCTTTTTTAAGATGTAATTTTTTTTAGGGGGATACCCTCCCATTTTACATTCAAAAATCATGGATCCGGTCCTGATTAGCCATATGCCAAACTTGGACAAATTTGACGGAGGAATTCCCACCAATCAGGGTCGGTCCCCACATCATGGATATGCATCCATGGTCAGATGTCCCCCGTATAGTAAACTGATCCCTGGCGTGTATTAGCAGGTTTACAGTGAGTGACCAGGGGGTGACGGCGTGACCAGGGGGTGACGGCAGGAATGGTCATTTGTAAACAGACGCCCTACAAATCACCGCGCCGCCATGTCGCTAGGGGGCACCACTGTGGGCGCCTGGAGGGCAGGACGCCGCACAGACAGGGACAGTGGAGGATACAAGGTACAGGAGGGGCACCCGGGAGACATAGGATACTGACCTACCACTAATAGTTTTAATTTACCTCCTCCAGGGGCATACAAGGACATACTGTTGATAAATGGGAAAGGGACAAAGGCTATGTACATGTATTGATAGCGATTCCGGAAATCAAATACTAGATCAAATCCCGTTTATATGGCCTAATGGTAGCGCCCATGTTCATTGGATGGTGACCGTTTAATATCCTTGGGTTCCATTTGCTCATTTTCTCTTCTCTTTTTGACAGAATACCCCTGGGGGATGTCACAGGTGAGAGTCGGCGGTGTGAAGGTCGCAGCCAAAAACATCAAGGTCATGGCTCGGTCACAGTGTTAGACAAAACACAACAGGGACAGGTTCAAGGTGACATTGCTAAGTAAGACAGAGTTCAGACCTTTACAAATATGGCTCACAAAAGAAGTATGCTTGGGACCTTTCATATTGGTATACAGTAACATAGTACAACACATATCCCTAGGGAAACTACTGGTGAGGGATTGTGTACCAAAGGCCATTAATAATATCATACAGCAGTGTCTTTGAGCAAATTAAGCAGTGTACCTATTTGGGAGGCTGTCCATGCCTGCAATTAAGCACTCAAATATTCCAATGCATATATTGACTTATTTTAATAAGATCTTTGTCTGAGGCTCTGGTTTTGAGACTCTAGACTAAGATATTCCTTGGCATTCTTCTCCACCAGAAAGTGCCTACTTAAAGCTCCCACTATAGTAATGTCCCGGCTGAGGGTGAGGTGTGTAAGTCAGGTTGAGAGATGTACCTGCATGCGGCCTTTAGGTGTACAGGACAGGTAAATGGTGCCATGGTGGTGGCCCCTACATGGTGACTGACAACCCGCAGCTGGTCGTCTTATCTACATGTAGGGGCACCAGGCACTAAAGGGGCCTGTATCATGACGAGGGGACGTTCACAAATGGTGTCATCGGCTTGGGCATATTATAGCCAATTCGCCCATAATAGTGACGAGTGGGCTGGGGGCTAGGGGGCAAAATAGCTCACACTAGGTGACATCATCTGTGTACGTTCTATGTGTCATTTAACTAATCTTAACATTACATTCTGTGATGGCTTCATGAATCTCAAAACAGAATGCGAGAGCTGGGCTCTTCTTTAAAATATAGGAACATTATCCTGTATAAGAAGCATGTTCCTTCACAGGGTGGTTCAAGACTATTTAGATGGGAAAATCTCAACCTAGCACCAAGAGTATCCTACTTGATTAACACCGACAATCGGCACAACTTGTCCCAGCCTCCCACATGGATATATACGGCCACAAGTGTGGCACATGGCTAGTTTACTTCACTTCTCGAGGTTGGGCAACAAACACAACTTCCATAGATCACCTCTGATCCTCTCCAGACCATTCCCATGCCGACATTCCCATGGTGACAGGGTGGGGGCGGAGACAAAGGTCTCACTATGGAGCCTGTGACTCGGTGAGATGTGCAGGACAGGGTGGCTTGGGTTAGGTCCTGTTTGTTTAGCACACAGGGTCAACCCACAACAGGCCTGGAGGATAGAAGGTGGGATATTATTATCCAAGAGGGTAAATTCTATTAGCTTTGATTGCCTTTACGGTGTGAGAAATTGGAAACAGTGGGGTTTCCTTTCTGAAGTTGCTTTTTTTTTCGTGGTCTGTTGGTCTATGCAAATAATTAGACACAGCAACAGTTAATCATACGGCCCAAAGACACTCCAACTTGCTTGCCATTGACGTCATTTGTGAACTTTCCGGCTTCAAACTGATGCCAATGTGTGTACATGGCTTGACAGAAATTCAAATAGACATGGTATGTGCTGTCAGGAGATAAATTCTATTCTAAATACCCATGGTTATAAAAATCAAAGAAAATACTACGTGTAACATCTTCCCCTACACCACATATAAATAGTCGAAATCCTGTGATTGTTACACGTAGCCCAAACTCCCATTCAAGCCCACAAACAGTGAGTAAAGCAGCATATATCATGTGCTGTGTGTACAAGTGGTTTACAAGTGGCCGTCCCACTTTGTGGTCTGTGGTTAGTAAGCTTTATACAGGTTATAAGACGCCCCCCGTGCCTACCATGCAGCCTGCTCATGTTACCAGTATCATAACTCAGCCCTACACCCAGCAGCGCCTCCAAATGCCTCTACACATGCCGCGCCTTCTCCAGCACCCACTTTGGAATCTCTCTGGTGTCTGAGATAGCCCAAGTATCCCCCTCACACCCCAGGTGCACTGAAATCCTCCTAGATCCCCCTCAGAGTCCATGTTCAATTCCTTGCCATTTTATCTATTTTTTGTTGTGTGGGAGGAAGGAATTAAGTGTGAAGGAGGAGACTACATTTGTAGCGGCAACAAAAATTATGTAAGCTCTATATACAAGTCTAGAGGTGGATCTAATGGTGTTTTCTGCACTTGTAATGTATTTATATAACCTCTCCTATTTAAAGCCTATAGATGTGTTTTCTAGTCAGTAGAGTTGTGTCACCATTCTGTACCTACCCCACTGTTTAACATTGGCCTCGCAGACTGCTGGTTCACATTTGGTCATGAATACAGAATTATTCTAATTTGTGGACCGTCTGACCCTTCCAGCTGTCAGGAGGTGCACTAATATATTATAGGACATATGGGGAGTAGGCCACCAGGTCCGCTCCAGAGGGTGAGACTGTGAGAGGGAGAAGTAAAGGACCCTGGAGGAGAAAAGTGACACAGACCACCACCAGACGTGTCCCTGCTCACCCTGGAGGGGCCTCCTCCCTCCTCCAGGGTTCACACTGTCCAGATGCCCCCTGAGAGCCGCCACTCAGTGAGGCAGCAGAAGGGGACAACTATCTGACCAATGCTATTGACCTCCTTGACCACCCAGACAACCATCAACACCACTTGGAGAGTCAGGGGCTTGCCCTACATCTGTAGTATTTCTTGAAATTCAACGAGGACTAGTAATGATGAGTGGTTTTGACCTTAAACCTCTTCACGAGTCTTGCTAAACTTATATGTTCTTCTTGGTCATCCAGATTTGCAGCAGATGAATGTCACTAACTGACTGGAGATAATTCTTCAGAATGTTCCCTTCAATGTCCGCGCAGTGCTTAAAACCATCATGACCTGCATCATCAAGATGCATGATGCCCCCCTGGTGAGTAACTCGCCAGTACTGCATTAAAGCACCATATGGGGTTGATACACTCTTGAAGGGGTGACATGATGTATGAATGCAGCCCAGGAGTAGACTCGCTAGGGTTGCATTCATGCACCATGATGACCAAGAGTTTAATCTTAACACACTCTGCGGGCCTTAAAGGGTTATGGCTGTACAAGTCAGGAGTATAGTGAGAACTGCTGACTTCAGCCAGGCTTCTACTTCTACTGCATACCTTCCAGTCAGTCCATGTCCCTGCTCCTCCTGAGGCTGCACTGCTGATAGCTACTGCCAAACAGACCCTGACAAGCCACTGACCCTAAAAGCAGTGAGCAAATCTGGAGCAACTCTGCAGTCACTCATCTGCTGACAAGCCAACTTCAAGGGCCTCAGCCTTTGGAGTCAGTGTGATGCAGCCTACTTCCTGACAGTCCAGTGACAGCACTGAGACTACTGAGACTACAGAGCAGGCAGCATGAGGTAATGGTGACAGAAAAGCCCTATAGTGTACACCCAAAATGCCTACACTTGTCCTTGCTATACACCCCATACATGGTCCCCACACCCATCCCAGAGGCAGGTGGCCTGTTCACAGGAGTCTACAGTTTCCATAAGCAGTATGTGGGGACCAAGACCCATTGTCACCCCCCCCCCCATCTCCTGCCACCTCCTCCTGCCCCTGCTGCTGCCTGGAGGCGGACATATTGTCTCCTCTTTGCCCCTGGAGGCCTGAGAGACACCAGCTGTGACGTGTGGAACGTGGGGACAGTGGTGCTGGAGGCTCACAGACCTCTCCTTGGTATTACTATGTGAGCAGCTCAGCGTGACTGAGCAGATCTCTTTACTTGGTGTCAACCAATAGCTATTGTAGGTTATGCTCGTACCAATGCTATGCTGGTGCACATAATGTTCTCCATGATGTGCTACCCATGTATACATTTAATATCCATGTATACATTTAATATGCAATGTGTGGTACTTTGGCATCATTCCTGTTTAATGTGTATTCTACTTCCCAGACTTAGCCATATGTATTGTAATATGATTAACTTTCTTCCTTCACTAATTCTACATGCTGGGGATACAGTAGGCTTTTCCCCCCTTGATTCAATACCCGGCCATATTTAGACTGTAACTAACAGGCCTGGTGGGATTAGCAAGGTCTCAACATATACATGTACAACCTCTGAGTCTCCACAAACAGGGCACGTGTGTTGGTTTACAATTCTTCATTTCCTCATCTCAGGCCAAGTCTTGACTCCTTAAACTTCAGATTTAAGAAGAGAACACAATGGCTACTCAGATGATGATCCCCATAACCTGCGCACCTGTGACTACTAGTAACCCTTTAAGAGCCGCACGGTGCTTTAATGTGTCATGCCTTTGGTCAAGCATGAATTCAGCCCTGGTGAGCCTGGACTGCATTGATTGAAGTAATGAATCCTGAGGCATCATTAATGCATCATGACGACAAAGGGCATAATGGATAAAACACCATGTGACCCTTAAAGTGTTAACAACTGCTTACAGAATAATACCACCTGTATACAAGTTGTTTCCAGGTGGGATCTCTTTTCAATCTTTTCCCCAATCCCCCAAGCTTTATGCCTGCCTGATAGGGGACCAAGATGACTCATACTTGTTAATGCTAAAGTCCCCTCCCCCCTCCTCCTCCTCCTTCTTAGGTAACCTCCCCTCTATCTTCCTACCCCCTTCAAAAGACACTCTACACCACCTGAACCCTTTGGATCCTACCCTACTGATCGAACTGGGACTGGCATGAAGGATGAAGTCTTTTCTTTTTTCACCATTGGGATGGTTTCATTTCCACAGTCAGTGGGTTTAAAAACATAAATCCCATTTAGAAATATAACCCTGTATGTTTTGTGCTGTTTTTAGTAAAGGGACTGTGTTTGAGCACGTACGGTGTGGGTTGGTGGAATGGTGCGTTTTATCTGGTGACTGAGCTGGCCTCTGTATAATGATAGCACACCACATAAAAGCTTATTTACCATGAGCCCTCAAAGTGGAGCATGGCCTAAAGTGTATCGCAATAATTTACCAAACACTCTCAGTAAACATATTCATGTAAGCGCCAGTTTTGTCATATTGTAACTAAGTGTTTATTATAAGTGCCTGGTATTACCACAATAATGTATTTACACTTACAGTAATGTATGATTTAATACACAAGTTAAAGCTAGAGCCCCTGACATTCCAG
Organism: Harmothoe impar; assembly: GCA_947462335.1. Lineage (NCBI taxonomy): Eukaryota > Metazoa > Annelida > Polychaeta > Phyllodocida > Polynoidae > Harmothoe > Harmothoe impar. Next base: position 46,817,943 of record OX381713.1, read on the forward strand.
TGAGTATTTATTTTGTTTTAAAGTATTTGTAAAATAATACATTTGATTTGAAGCTAAAGCTTGGTACTATGAGGTAGCCTGGGGCAGGCTGACACAGGAGATGTAAACGTGAAACCTGAACATGCTGCAGCCAGACGTTAATCCATCATGACAGTCTCCACAGGGTCACACCATGCACTAACTCTACTGTATAGATGTACTGGGTGAGGGACTCCAGGCTGTCATTAAAGAATAATCCCCTCTGATTTGGAGTACACATGTGCTAAAGGTTGGTGGATAGCTGGTAATTTAATTTACTAATGATCAATGTAGACTCATCAAAGTGGCCAAATACTGACATCAAAGTGGCTATGTACTGGTATTCAAGTGATCATGTGCCGTTCATCAATGTGACTGGGTGCTGGCATCAAAGTTACAGTGTACTAGCATCAGAATGACCGTCATCAAAGTGACTAGGTACCGACATCAAAGTTACTGTGCGGTAATCAAAGTGACCATGTACCACTAAATATGTATCGACATCAAAGTGACTGTACTTTAGTTAGGTTTTGAAAATGGTTTCATTGTACTGTCCTCTAAGTGATAAAACTCATGTACTGACATCAATGTAATTGTGTACTTACATTAAAATGCACTGTGTACCATCATCAAAGTGGGCATGTACCGTCAAAGTAACCAGGTATCGTCTTAAATCGCCCACTTACCACCCTCAAACTGACTCGGTACCACACTGTCAGTATTTACCAACAGCAGGCAGAGATCAGAAAGGATGAAAGATAATCAGAAAGGATGAAAGATAAACCCTCAGCCCCCAACTGTTGGTTACATGACCCATCCCTCCTTCATCAGTCACTGCCCTGACACACCCCCTGGTAGTGTGGGGGTAGGAGGAGGACTAGGGCTAAGGGAACGTTCACATTTTGATTAATCTCATTTTTGGCAAAACTTGGCAAATTTATGGTCATGTTTCGTCACTTAACCCAAAGACCACCTTCTCAACCCTTACCTAGCGGGTGAAGTCATTTGTGAACGTTCCCTCAGGAGGAATGGAGGGAGGGGGGGGGGGGGGTGTCTAGCCAACACCTGGCCCTGAGGTAAGAGTAAAATGGCGGAGAGGGAGCAGACAAGGCGCCCTGGTGCTTGGCCAGGTCAATTGTAGCATCACACAGACCGGGGGACGGGCCAAGTGGATCCCCCGTGATCAGCACACCTTTATGTACAGAAGCCCTACCCTTATACAGGGAAGTCTGTACAGTCCTACTGTAAAGTGTAACAGTCTCTTTAAGGGCCGCATAGCCCCATTAATGCAAGACATGTTGTTGTGGCCCATGATTAATGCATCATCGGCGAATAACTCTCCGTTGTTGCGTGAATGCATCAAGCTTACCGCTTAAGTAAATAGACCCAGTGTCAGTGCATCATGTCGGATATCTCTTGATGCATTTGGCACATCAGACTGTCCTTAAATGGTTAACATAGACATTATACTTACTATAAGTATTTAATTGAATGTTGTATACAGACCTACCACGGGAGTCGTGTACCTCTACACTACATGATGGGGGGACACTCACCTGAAACACACAACACAAACAAACATTAACAATCAGCAGACGACATTTAGCATGTAGCACATATTTCAGAGAAAATTAACAGATTTAACAGAGACATACACATTTGTATCATTTTAGTACAGATGTACATAGTATATGTAATTAGATTAAGCGTTGACCGACACTTGAGAACGATTTCAGGATTTGATATTTTTTCTTGGGTATTTTTCTCCATGTAGACTCAACAAGTCATCACCCTACAACTATATATGACTGTATAGTAACTATTTGTGATCCCTTCCATCACCTCTATGGCTCCCCATTACTAGCAGGCTACCACATGTTGCCCCCATAAGTGGCTGGTGTCGAGCAATCTAACAGTTTTGGCTGCTACGACCAAAACTGTTGGCAAGCTACAGCACCCCCCATACCCCCACTCCCCGAGCCAAGCCCCACTCTCCTCTAAAAGGTATATCATACCATACCATGTATAAACTAACGTGGATGCAGTAACCATATGGGCAAATTATTATTTTAGGAAGGTCTGTCAATGTCTGAGATGATTAGAATGTGTTGGGTGCATAGCTACGTATATAGAGCACTAGCGGAATACATTTTAGACTAATGAAATAATTCCCTCCATTCACTGCGGAATTCTTAGGGTACAGTGGTACCCATTGTGATAGCTGTTATCAGTGCGTATTTCGCCATCACCAGAACAAGCAATGGTCCCACATACAGGGTAATACGCTTGACCCCTATATAGCTTCCAAGTCGTTGAGTTTTATTTTTCCAAATACATTGTATACAGAAATGCCCGATGGCAATGCTATACTGTTGTGTGCTCAGCAGATACGACAAATACACTAAATCCAGTGCAATATAAAGTCTCCCCCAGCTGACCCACTGAGCCGTCCTGACCAGAACCTACTCTAGTGACAGTGATCAACCATCAGCACGAGGCTGGCACAGACTCTACAAACAACCCCCCCCCCCCCCCCCCACACACACACACACCTCAACACACACATATACACAACCCACCACAGACACAGACCTGGGTTGGCCTACATCCAAACCTCGCCTCCATCCCTCTCTACTTTACCACCAGACCACCCTGAGACCTACCACCTCGGCAGCACCCATCCTCCTCCACGGTCCCAGGCTCTGGTCCCTAGCCAACACCAGGGTGGACTATCTCTGTCAGCTGTGGATTATCTCCTGCTAAGCAGGGCACTGTCTGTTGGGTCCCTCTCTATCAGCTTGTCTTTTTATTTGCTAATCCTATTCTATATGATTTTCACCCCTGTCTCCTCGAGGCTATAGGGTTTACCGACTCCCATTCATTCATTAAAAATCATGTCTTCATGTCAATAGTAAATGAACACATAAGTAACCTTTAAACCTTTGAAGTATTCTAAAGCTTGCTTATGCTGTGGGGAAACTAACCCGAACTCAAATAGAAACTATTTTTTGGCAAATCACTCCCACATGGTACATGTATAATCCTTGTTTTGCTTACAAAAATGATGTGTATTATAACGTTGGTGTAGACATGGTGATAGAATCAGACATGTATTAACAGCTGCTCCAGGGTTGTGGGAGGGCGGGGGGGGGGGGGGGTTACTAGACAGGAGGGAGGTGGTTGTACCTCCAGGTGGTGATGAGGTTCCCACAGCTGACGTACCCACCCTACCATCCAAGCAGTCCTCCAGGTGTAATGCACCGTACCGCCTTTCAACCACCTTATGATCCAACTAGAGCAGACTCTTACATCTTTCATTTAACCATTTAAGAACAGTGTGATGTCTTGAGTCTTCAAGATTATGTGTTTTCATCATGTATCACTGGAGTACCAGAAGATACCTCACTGATGATGCATTGGTGCATCATGCCGAACCTTTGGGTGTGTATTAATTCTGTATGTTACGCATGATCCATTAAAGCACTGTGCTGGCCTTAAAGGGATAAGTACATATTGAGTGTGAAGAGCGTCTTTGATTTCAACTCTTTAATACAGGTATGAGTGTACATGTTCCTAGTACATGTAATTGGATTATTGGTCTGACATCACACCGACCTCATCATGTACTACGTGCTAGCTCAGAGTAAGTGTCTCTGTTTCTGAAGGCAAAAGAGATAGGTCAGGAATGATAATATGAAACGATAGTATCTGAAGAGTTACCACCTGTTTCTCCATGCCTTCCTCTACATCATACATGTAATAGGACCTACCAGACAAACTACCAGTAGTAAGTTAGCTCCATCCATTTCCAAAATATATAGGTAGATGTTCACGTGGCATGATTTAGGGAGTGGTCATTTTCTAAAAACAGGGGGGGGGGGGGGGGTCGGTGGATTTTCGCGCGAACGGGTCGAAATTTTTTTGGTCCCCACCCACGGGAAGGGTCGAAATTTTTTTGGCCCCCCCCTCAGGCAAGTTGAAATTGAGCGCGGCCGACCGCTTTGAGCTATAGTAACGCGCGGCCTTTTCCACTAAAAAGGGGTGCAATTTTTTTGGTCCCCCCCTCAAGAGGGGTCCAAATTTTTTTGGTCCCCCCCCCCCTTCAAGGGGTCCAAATTTTTTTGGTCCCCCCCCCCAAATCCACCATCCCCCCCCCCTGTTGTTAAAAAATGACCACTCCCTTAGGACTCTGTACTGAAGAGCTACAGGTATACACTGTATATATCATCCTCACAAGAGAGCAAGCTATCCACGTTATAGCTTACAAAATATGGGTCATCTGAGTGTATGAGTGCCCCCATTGAGATATATCTAAGACAAATTGCTCTACTCCTGTCAGACTACTGTAGATGTATAGACTACTCAGACATTATCAACCCACTGAGTCCATTTCTCCCTGTCTGTCTCCACAGGTGATAGATGAACGCCCATTCTATACCAGTTACCTGACGTATAGTACGAGTAGGGAGCAGCTCTAGTGCACTAGCTCTACTGTGAGTGACTCCTGAGTTCATGGGTCGCTCAGAGCACCACTTAGAGTATGGTCTTGTATTCTCAATGTTAATTTGGCATTAAAGTGACCTGAGATACAGACATACATTTAATAAATTTATTGAAATATTTGGGAGTGTGGTGAGTATGACTACCAGTATCTGTTCACCATTGCCAATACATGTCCCTCGGGTCGGTGAGTCTCTATCTAACCTACATGCATACGATAGAAGTGACTATGCAACCTTCCCATTACCAAGTGCCCTTATCCCTGTCTATCACTGTGTCTATATACTAGGTGGATATGACCACTAGAACGGGCAGATATGGGAGTTGGTGCCAGGAAGTAAGGGGTATAGCTATATACTTACACACCCAGGAGGTGTGCAGCATCTGTATCCTACTGGAGTGGGGTCATGGATCCTCCTCCAGGGGGTACCCAGACATGGGATCAAACAGCCTGTGCCCCACATAGGGACCCCCCCCCCCCCCCACCCACCCACCCACACACACACAGGCCTCTAGACAAGGGGAGTGGCAGGGACTGTAGGCTGTGTAGATTAGGGTACACTCTGGTCCGCTCTGTCTCTTTATATGCTGTATACTCATCGCTAGAACTGGGGAATTATTTATCAGCATTCGTGTTAAATGGCAAATTGGCATGTATGAATGTTTTGAAAGGCCTTGGGGAGGCTGGAACAGACAACAGTAATAATGTTCCCTTTTAAATTGCGTTAGTAAATCATGATTTTGAATTTTCTTGGATTTAAAATTCATAATGTTGAGGGTCTGTGGAAAATAGGCATACCAAGTATCAGGACTGAGGGACGTCTATTCAGTCCTGTTGTTTCCCAATAACCCTGCAGGTTTTCTCTGAGCAGGCTTCTAGACCTCCCCCCCCCCCCACCCCCCCCCCCCACCACCTACCCACACACCCACCTGGTGTTTACAAACACTGCCGCATGGGGGCAGGACCAGCGCCAGTCCAGCCCCAACTACCTGTGAACCCTGAGCATGAACACAACAAGTTACTTCAATTCTCTTCCTAATAATTTGATCATTTATTGCACCAAGGGAAATTCGGCAACACAGTGAACAGGACTTGTGTTTTGTTAACCATTAAAGCGCTGCATTTATGCAATATGCCAACACAAAGGGTTGATATACTCCCAATGCGTCGTCATGATGCATGTAACTAAGCAACCCTGCCGAAATCTCACCAGGGCTGCTTGCATGCATCATGACGACAAAAGGTCTTGTACATTCATTTCACAACTTTGCAGCCCTTAAAGGGTTATTACCAATTTTAGAGAGGGAGGGATAGTTAGTTGACTGGAAGGTACAGACACTGCAGGGCCTGTCCATCAGAATACTACTCACGTTTCCCGATGCTCACCTGAACCAGATATTTTTTTCTTCTTTCCTTTCCCTTCCTTCTTTACTTTTCCCTGGTTGGCCACCTAAAGAAGGTCCCTTCTCTCAGTCCCAGACAGATATTGGTATTTAGGAGCATCTCTGCTGATGCCCAACCTGTTACTAGGCCAGACCCTGGTTTAGGGGTAGAGGCAGAATTCCTATACTGTGCTCCAGCACTGGGTCAAGAGTCTGGGGGATATAGCATGGCCATCCCTATACATCATGTATACAGGTATACACAGCTACAGGCAGAGCGCTGACGAGGCTCTATCATGTTCCACCCTGCAGCCTGCTTCTTTCTGTCTGCAATTGTATGTGCATGTACAGTGAAATCTCGTTATAAGGACGGCTGATACAATGAACCTCCTGTTATAAGGAGCCCATTCTCATGATCCTGATTCGCTATTCTCTATGTCTTTAGTATTGGTTATATGGAACATTGAGTTGATATAGGGAGCAAGTTGATCTGGTCCCAAGGCCATCCTTATAACGGAATTGGACTGTATCTCCATTGTAGCCTAATGTAATGTGGGATAGCCGGATAGGACTTAGCCACTGTGGAACTTTGGAGCTGTAGCTTTTAATAGGTTAGAATGGCATTGTTTGTAATGAATGCTTGAAAATACACCTCAAATATAGATCTACATTTAATGTTTCCCTGGCTATTACTTCAATGTAAGGCTATACCTGTACCAAGAATTTTGAAATCACAATCAAGGTGTAAGAATGTGAGAATGTGTCAGTTTCATGCGTCAGGTATATCAGAATGAATTTTTTTTTACCTACAGCCTACCACCCACCCCCCCCCCCCCCCCCATCATCTCTCCCATCAGCACCTCCCCCACTGTATGACCTGTGACCCCTGACCCCGGGGTCACCTGTAGGTACACCCCGTGCAGATATCAACACAACCACCCGCCACAAGCCGTCACTACAGCAACTGTGGGAGAAGCACATGGATCTAGGGAGGGGGAGGGGTGTATAGTGTCTGTGAGGATGGGAGGTTGGAGGTTGGAGGTGGGAGGAACTGGGCTAATCCCTGAGGTACTGATGGATCTAGGTACGCTGGGGATAGGGATAAGGCTGGCATGTACTCACCCTGGCATATACTGTCATAGGACTACGATATTAGGATCCTATTGATAAGTACTGGTGTTGTGACTGTTATTATATATTCAAGAAGACCCTCTTATGTTAAATATGAGCACTCCAATTGGCTTTCCAAAATGTATGAAAGGTGTATGAAAGGTATCAATTAAGGAGGAATTCAAATTAAATTTGGCTGATCAGTACATGCCTAACAAAGCTACCTATATCAAACATACATTACTAAATACATCCCAGGGTCATGATCTATATATACATGTACATACATATACAGTCCAGTTTGTCTAATTGCTGTAATTATGTAGTCCACCACAGCTGTGAGTGACCACAGAGAGTAGGTTACCATGGTAACAAATTAACCACCTCTCCATTTATTACAGTCAGTCTGTCACAAACCGACAAGTTGACACTTCTACACGGCTCTGTGACAGGGCCCTATGGACCTGCTGTCACCAGGACCGCCATTGTGCACTCGTTGACCCCTCAGGTACTGGAGGTACCGACCACACACGCCGGGAACAGCAGGGGCGGCCAGGTGACTCGGCGCCTTATCTGCCTCCAGCGGCTGGGGGCCGTACTAATTTGTAAGGGAGAACAGGGGTGTGGCTGTGGGGTAGGTGGGTTAGAGTTTGAGGTAATATAGGTGGTGGGTGTGTAGGGTGGGCGGGGTTTGTCTATTGAGATAGCACACCTTGCTAAGTCAGTTTACAAATTGCCACACTGATTAGACACTGTCAGCCTCCAAGACAAGCCCAATTGCCTTTTTCACATGCAATCGTCCCTAGGCTAAAATCCCATTTCTCGTAGTCCCAGTCTTGTAAAGCTCCCTATAACAGTACTGGTACTTTCCCCTGTGCAGGTATATGCTACCTATCCTCAGCCGATAGTCCTATGTCCTCCACCTTAACATAGGACCTTCAGGACCTCAGAATCAGTTCTCCACCCCTGCTGGTATAAAGGCTACAGCCTCATGCACCAGCTGGGTTCCTGCTACTATTGCTGCTGTTATTGGTTTATTCTGGCACTGGTCCCAGGCCACGTTCCATAGTTACCACCCTGGGCACCCCACCCCTCCTGAGTTCCCCCTTTTCACCCTGACCCTCACGCACACCCCCAGGATGGGGTTTATGTTGGGTGGGTAGCAAGCAGCAAGGCAGGTGTGTGTATGTGTGTACACTGGAGGAGGGTTGGGGTAGGGGGGAGGAGGAGGGTCTCAGGGAGGAATGCAGAGTAAAGCCCCTCTTGTTTGGTGTAACAACTTGCTAAGGCCTACCCGTGTAGCTGAGGGAAGGCCAGACTTAGCCCTCAGCCCCCGGGTCCACACATGTATTATAGAATGGGGTTTCAGGCCTTAACTTTAAGGACACCATAGTGCTTTAAATGTGGCATACCTTTTGCTGTCATGATGCATGGATGTAACTCTGGCTAGTCTACTCGCTAGGGCTGTATTCATGCATCATTCTGGGAGTGTATCGACCCAGTACGGTCGGCATGCATGAAGCATTCACGCAGTCCTGGCGAGTAAACCCACCAGGCCTGAATTCATGCATCCTCCCCATAAATGACACAGCAGCACATTAAAGCACTGTGCGGCCGTTAAAGGGTTAACCCTTGTGTATGTGTTTTTTGGTGGGGGATGTGTTTGAATACCTGGTATGTACAGTACACACGGCCTGTGTGGGGTGCGTGCCCCATCAGCCGTCACTGGGCACCAAAGCTGATCTACTCCCCGTAGGAAAGCCAGGGGACAGGGGCCTTTGATCATTTGTGCATATTTATTATATTGACAGAAACTGCCAAAGACTAGCTTTGTAGGGGGCACCCTGAACAGGCCTTTAGTCCTATAACCTATCTTGTTCCGTCCATGGTTATAGAAATAGGGTAGCCAACCCTTGGACGCTGGGTTTCAGAGAAGCTTACACAAGAAGGGAATTGGTAAATCCGGTGTCTAGACACAGTGAATAGGTAAAATGTAATCAAAAGCAGCCTTTTATTGATCATTCTATGGCAGCATGTGCCGAAAGACAATACACATGTCATGTAGGCATATTCATCATAGAGTCATCTAGTTTTCACTCTGCATCTATGATACTGCAACACCTGGGACCCCCCCCCCCCCCCACCCACAACCTATACCAGATCCCGACTACACTGCCAAGCCCCCAAACCCTGCTGGCGGCCCACCTGGCACCTCCTCCACGGCCGCCCTCCGGTGGTGACCTCTGGAACCACAGACTGACCCCCAGGTCAATAGTGAGACAGGTCAAGGTCATTGATATTAAGAGTTGGGCGTTGGTTGTGTCATCGGAGGTCGCCCTTCTTTGTCTAAAGCCCTGGACCATTGACACATGGACCTGTCCCCTGTAGGCTCTGGGTGACATGTTAACCCTGTAAGGACGGCATGATGTAGGGTGTAGTTGCAGTCTTTGCGAAAACTTTGTCGTCATGCAGGACAGTCGGTCCTGCAGCTAGCCAATTTTGCAGGACCGGATAGATTTCTGCAGGACCGGGTACCAAAATCAAAGTTTTGCATACTATTTAGAATAGAATAACATTTATAAAAGAAATAATAACAACAAAACTTGCTTTAATTTGCCTAGAATATTTGTGTGCACTCCAGAACTTATAACTTCAGTTTTAGTTGGAATATTTGAAAAATTCTTTCAGTTTTGGAAAGCCCAGAAGGTGGAGGACATCTGGTCCTGCAACACTTGTCATTCTGCCGGACCAGAGCCATTTTAGACGGACATTGCCACTGTCCGGCAGGATTTGGCAAAGACTGTAGTTGTCTCAGACCTGTTAACCCTTTCAGGACGGCATGATGTAGGCTCTAGGTGACATACTGTTTGTAGGTGTCACATACCTGTTCTTAACAAATCTATATGTTGAGGATTACTATTATGTTCATCAACTAAAAGAGGTCAAAAAGAAGGGGACACCACTAAAATATATCCCAACTGTTAACTGCATTCAATGTATTGTCAGTGCATTTTTCTCTACACTGGTCACCTGAGCCCCCATGCACCAGTATCAGAGCTACACACAGAGCCCACAAGCGACCTCCGCTGGGACCTGCAGGTCGCCGATACCGTGATAGACCCGATAGACCCCACTGACCGCTATTATCTCGGGGTGGGAGAGATCTCGCGAGATGTTGGCTGGTACCCGGTCCGGAAAGGGGTATATCCTGTCAGTGCTGTAGGAACCAGCAGCTGGGGCCAGATAAGACCCTCAGCCTCTTTATCACATGACACACCACGTGACCCGAGGATCCATTAGTCCTTTAAGGGCCGCATGCTGCTTTAATGTGCTATGTTCTCTGTTGTCATGATGCATGAGTGGAGGAGCCCTGGTGATCCTACTCACCAAGGTTGCATTCATGCATCATGCCGAACATTCGAGAGTGTATCATCTCTCTAGGGTCGGCATGATGCTTAAATGCATCATAACGAGACAGGAGACAGTGCATTAAAGTACGTTGAGGCCCGTAAAGTGGTGCAGAGATCCAGAGAGTTCCCATACTGCACTGCTCTTTAGCTGGCATGGAGACCACTTCTCACGACCATAAAAGAACATGTGATGATTCTTCGCAATTGCAGAGAATAATTTTGTTGTCATACTACAACTAGAGTGTGTTCTATGAACACTCTTTGTGTGTAAAGATTCTGATTTAAGAAGCTGTAAAGAATGCTAGTTTTATATTTATAACAACCCTGCTGGTTTGGCCACATAGCGAAGTGCATATTTCTCATTTATACTCTGCAAAGAATGTGGTCCATATACTACTACAATAACATGTATACTTAATATAGTGCTACTGTATATAAATATACAGCAGTCCAACATTATAGCACTCCAATGCACTATATGGATATATATCTAAAACTGGACATCGACATCCATGTAACAGAAAGCTATATTTATTAGAAGTAGAAATCCATGAATATCTATATGAAGGAGAACACCATGTTCATGCCTATATGTCTGTGTGTATGTTCATTTCGAAATTCAAGATTGCAACCATTGATTGAATGCCACCATGCTTTCAATGTAATCTCGAATTGCAGTTGCAGTAGTTTGATACTAATAAAAAAAAATCTATTCTATTTTTCTTTCATGAACAGTTGGCATCCCATAGATTCAAGATGGCTATCACTTATTGAATGTCCCGATGCTTGAAATGCAATCTTGACTTGTAGTTGCATTAATTTGATACTATCAAAAAAACAAATCCTATTTGATTTTTCCTTCATTCAACCCATTCAAGATGGCTACCATTTACTAAATGCCACAATGCTTTCAGTGCAATGAAGAATTGTAGTTGCATTAATTTGATATCTATATAAGAACATTTCTATTTGATACCTTTTTCAAACACAGTTGGCACCCCATAGGTTTAGGATGGCCACCATTCATTGAATGCCACAATGCTTTAAATGCAATCTTGAAATGTAGTTGCATTAATTTTAAACTGTTAAAAACATCCAATTTAGTTGTTTTTTTCATGAAGAGTTGGCACCCCATAGGTTCAAGATGGCCACCAATCATTGAATGCCATAATGTTTAAATGCAATCTTGAGTTGCTGTTGCATTAATTTGATTCTTAAAAAAAAAACTTTCTTTTTTTTCTTTCATGAACAGTTGGCACCCCATACATTCAAGGTGACTACCAGTCATTGCATGCCACAATGCTTTAAGTGCAATCACAAATTGTAGTTGCATTAATTTGATACTATCAAAAAAACAAATCCTATTTGATTTTTCCTTCATTCAACCCATTCAAGATGGCTACCATTTACTAAATGCCACAATGCTTTCAGTGCAATGAAGAATTGTAGTTGCATTAATTTGATATCTATATAAGAACATTTCTATTTGATACCTTTTTCAAACACAGTTGGCACCCCATAGGTTTAGGATGGCCACCATTCATTGAATGCCACAATGCTTTAAATGCAATCTTGAAATGTAGTTGCATTAATTTTAAACTGTTAAAAACATCCAATTTAGTTGTTTTTTTTCATGAAGAGTTGGCACCCCATAGGTTCAAGATGGCCACCAATCATTGAATGCCATAATGTTTAAATGCAATCTTGAGTTGCTGTTGCATTAATTTGATTCTTAAAAAAAAAACTTTCTTTTTTTTCTTTCATGAACAGTTGGCACCCCATACATTCAAGGTGACTACCAGTCATTGCATGCCACAATGCTTTAAGTGCAATCACAAATTGTAGTTGCATTAATCTGATACTAATAAAAAAACTAATTCTATTCTTTTTTTTTATTTATGAACAGTTGGCACCCCATATATTTAAGATGACTACCATTCATTGAATGCCCCGATGCTTGAAATGCAATCTCGAATTGTAGTTGCATCAATTTAATGCTAATAAAAAACAAATTCTTATCAATTTTTCTTTCATGAATATTTGGCACCCCATAAGGTGGCCACCATTCATATTAATGCAAATAGAATGCTTTAAGTGCTATCACGACTTGTAGTTGCATTAATCTGATACTAAAAAAAAAAAATCTATTTGAATTTTCTTTCATGAACAGTTGGCACCCCATAAATTAAAAATGCACCCAACACCCAGGTCAACAGCTATATACAGACACGTGTACCTCCCCTGCCTGTTCTCCTTCAATGCACAGTGAAGAGGGTGGGAGGGGGTGACCATCAACAGTGCACAAACACTTTGATTGGATGACAATGCAGTTTTTATATTACAACCTAAATTTGTGCAACGAAAATCATCAAGAAATACTAAGTATTTTTTCCAAAGAATAGCTTTTCTAGAATGGCTCGGTATTCAGGAATCCTACTGCGAATAAAAAAATGTCAAATTCTAATTCTAAATACCTGAAAATTGAGAAATGCTGACGTTCACGGGTTATGTAGGAAATGTACTAAAAACAGCAAAAAAGGGCAACAAAACCCTAATTTTCTCAAAAACTGTTCAGAAGTTTTTTTTCTAACTGAGGTTCCACTGTTTTCTACCCTCATATTACACATTGGCATAGAGAATATATTGACACCTAGTCAGGATTTTGCGCTAGGAGCAATCTGTGAGGCGAAAAACAGCCAAAATGAGCCACTGGTCTGAAGTATAAAACTGGGCATCGATCACTATAGAGCTACAAAGAGACAGAGAATCGATGTCCAGTAATTATACTGATTACTTCTCATTAGCCTCCATTATGACTCAGCCACTAATCACCTCAGATTAGTGCCTGCTATTAGTCTGTCTAATTAGGCTGCCTGTAAAAAGGCCATCCCGTTTACGTACCGTTTGACTTACCCGGTAGTTTGTAATGAGGAAACCTGTAGGATAAGGTACTATCAAACACACAGGAGTTCCATACGGTTCATATCATTATTGATTATCGGGTAAGGGACACATTATTTCAAATCAGTTGTCAAAATATATTACCGGTACATATTATCTGGCGTTATAAAGCTTTATAGCATTCATACGCATGCATGATATCTGGTCCATATCCATAGTACATTTATGTTTTCAACATTATGACTAGGAGTCCTCACTGAAACCATGTATTGAGATACCGACAGTCATAACCTGGCTTAGATCCAATTCCTCACTCCCACCAGTATCCTCAATCCCCTTTAACACTAAATCAGTCAGGGAAGACCTTGGCAATGGCAGTCCCCCCTTGGCGTCCCCTGCACATAGCTTGTGTCTCCCCTACCGACCATGGCCAACATGTCTAGAGGCGAGCTCCATAATAATGGTAGCTTTATCAGCAAATTACAGTGGTGGTGGCACCCCTATGGAGTGTGGCTATAGTGGGACCCGCCCCTCTGCCTGCTGCTCCCTGTCCCAAACACATAGAGCAAGATCACCCTGCCAGGCCGACTCAGGCCGCCGTTTGTCAGCCACACAAGCCTCATTTAACTCTTTAATGACAGTATGCCGCTAAAAGATGACATTTGTTGTTATGATGCACCAATGCAGCCCCGGCGAGTAACTCACCAGTGCCGCATTGGTGCATAATGCGACCTTCATGAGTGTTTAATCCCCTACGGTCGACATGATGCTTGCATGCAGTCTTGACGAGTTACTCGCCAGGGCTGCATTCATACATTATGATGACCAAGGGCATGATGCATTAATGCATTATGTTGTCCTTAAAGTATTAACCCAGTCACATCCCTCTGCTGTTATAGACAGACAAGTCATTCACTTTATGTATATATGTCTCAGCGGTCTTTTCAAAGTCGTCTGCCTTTGCGGGAAATCTCATGAATACTGATGATAACTGATTGAGTGGGATTCCTGTAGTGAGAATATATACATGTTTGCTACTAGACGTATTGGTTCGGGTCAACTGCGTTGCATTCCTTATATATCAAAAGGTCTATCTAAATGCAATTGGGAATGCAGGCCTCAAATGTGAAGACTTTCTCTAAATTGGGTTTTATAATGCATTGGTCTGAATATATTTAAGTTTATATACATGAGAGAACATTAGCTAACATTGGTCTCATTTCTACAAGTGCATTTATGGGATTCATTTCAAGAAGATGTGTCCAATCAAAGGCAAGATGAAAGGATGAGAAACCGCACAAGTAGCTTGCGATGCTCTTTTCTTCTTTTTGTGATGCTCCTTTCTACTTCTTTTTTCACGCTTTAGGTGGCACTTCTTAAGTTCTTTGGTTTTACACCTTTCTATTGTTTGTGAATGGCTTCGTGGTTTTCCAGCAATTTATTTTATTACTTCTGCCTATAAAACTCGTGCATTTAATTCGTACACCACCTGCTGTACCGAAACACAACTCCGGTACCGCTAAAATACAGAACAGGAGAAATGGGATAATGGAAATAGGCTAAGAGAAGAAAAGCTGTTACGCTGGGTGCTTATGTGGGCGTAAAATACATCAATGTCACATGTAACAATGGGAAAATGAACCATTTGGGTAATACTACCACTCTGAGAAACAGAAAACTGTGGCTTGGTGTCAGATTAACTCCTGAGGTTATAAGTTCTTCATAGAGCATGGAAATAGCAGAGAAAATATAGTATAGAGAAAGTCAGGGACTAGTGGAAATGGTTTGCATTTTATGAATATTCTTCTGGTTGATAATGGCTTCATGTATCGTGTATCACGCAGTTGTGTATATGTCTATCAGATGTTAGTACAATTGTCATGTCTCCCGCAGCATGTCTCTCACAAAAACGCCGGTCTGCTTGCTTGCTCTTTTTGCTCCTCTTTTTCCCTGGTAGATGCTACCCCCTACACAGTGCACCGAGTACGGATAGGAGGCCCATTTGGACTTTCCTGGATCAGTGAAATGAAAACATGTGCCAAACTTTTCTTATGGTTAAAACATCCGTGGATAGCTGAGGATATGGCTCAGTCTCATGAGTTTGTAACATTTCAAACGTCTTTGACCGGTGCCGTCTTTGACCGGTGCCGTCTTTGACCGGTGCCGTCTTTGACCGGTGCCGTCTTTGACCGGGTATGTGATTAAAATGAAGAAAAAAGTACTTATATAGTAAAGAAATTTAAGCTTCAACTTCTTCATGTAATAAACAGTCTATGGTTGTTTTACCCAATTAAAAAAAATAATTTTAATGCACATATTAATGGTTCCTTTTGGGCTTTTTTTTCTTCAGCAGGTCAAAGACGTCACCGGTCAAAGACGACGCCGGTCAAAGACGTTTCAACTGTTACAAACTCATGAGACTGAGCCAGTAACATAAATATATGAAATATATCAATTTTAAATAATGCCTCGAAATGATGTGTTATAACATATTATACAAAAAATTTACCCATTTCTTTACTATACACTACTTTTTTCTTCATTTTAATCACATACCCGGTCAAAGACGGCACCGGTCAAAGACGGCACCGGTCAAAGACGGCACCGGTCAAAGACGTTTGAAATGTTACAAACTCATGAGACTGAGCCATATAGACCCACCATCTATCTTATCTGGTGCAAACTGGGTCGTCGTTTTCTTTCTGTGGAGAAGCGCTGAAAGGATGTTTTCTTTTGGTAGGAACGCTGGGGAAGGAACCAAGGAAAACAGGTCCATTTTTCTGAGCAGACGACTTTGACGCACTCATCGGGATCACAGCGTCTCTGCTTGTTCTGGACCAATCAGCATGAGCGTCTCATATTGACAGCCGTCCCATCAGCATGACGAGTCACAGTCGGGGTGAGAGGTTAACGGACCGGCTGTGGCCTAGGGTCAGTGTATCCATCAAGGCTTTAACACGGAATGGAATGGTCAGTGAGGGGTCTGGGGGAGCAGGCATGTCCACATGGTGGGTCAGTGGTGAGCCGACCACTGGGGCTCAACTGTAAATACAGGGGATGATGTACTGGCCAGATGTGTATACATAGCTTTGTGTCTTAATCATCATCATAGAAAGACAATGCAAAGATACACGTCATGGCCCTAGCACTGTCCCTGAAGGATCAAGTAAACCAGACATGTTGGATAAAACAACTTTTAATATGTCTTTCCCTCTTTCTTTTGGGATTTTCTGGGAAATGTTCAAAGCTATTCTTGTCTTTATGCTCCTCAATAAAAGACTGAAACTACTTTTATATATCTGCCCCTTAGGGAGTGGCCATAATTCAACAACGGGGGCGGGGAAGGGCTAGAAAATGTTGTTTTTTTGGGGGGTGTTTTTTTGTTTTTTTTTGGGGGGGGGGGGGGGGTGGGGGCAAAATTGCCCAAATAGTGACAAGGGGATGGGAGTATTGTCCACAAAATAGCTGACGTCATTTATGAACATCTTCTAACTTTGCAATAGATCCCCACCTCCACCCCAATGCTACATGCATATCCCCTACTCCCCCATCTCCCTATGCTATGGTCTCCACCGTTTTTGCCTCCCAGTGAGTAGTTTGTGGGCCGACCTGTGGACTTGACCCGTATGTTGCGGTGCGATAAGCAAACCTCACTGGGCACACAAAAAGAAGACATGGGCTCTTTTTAACCAGGGTAAATCACCAGTGCAATTTGTCAAAATATATTTCTGAGTGGTGAGAAGTTGGTTGGTCTGGGTCTTAGGTGTACAAAGTTGACGGGAGTGTGGGCTATGAGCTGGAGGGGTTGAGGTGTGGGGGGGGGGGGGGGGGGTTACCTGACAAAACTACTTAATTTTCATGAATTTCTAAAAAGTGAACTAGATGTGCATACATATTGATAATTGCGAAAATCACAGCCAATGGACAGAATTAATTCCAGGGAATTTTTTTTTTTAATCTGTAAAAGCAGACTTAGGATCAAAGGGATCAAGGAGAGTCAGTCTCTTCCCTGAGAGAATCTTGGCTTAGAAAACTCTCACTAGCTCCTCCTCTACTACATAGTACAACACACGTGGCCGCCATTTTACACGGGACGACAGTTCCTGCCGGATGGGGGCGCTGGCGGTATGCCAGCCCCTACACGACGGGCTCACTCACCCAGCAGATACTTCATCACCTTATCACGGCTTGAGTTTGAGAGACTGTGCTCGGAGAGTAGTAACCCTGACAGACCACCAGAGGGCGGGGTGAGAGGTGGTAGTACTACCACGTCCTAAGACGTCACGTCTTGACGAGATCCTCGCACGTCAGTTAGAGGAGTGTGGTTTTTGGGGTGGTTGTGATTTTGTTTTGTGGCTTTCTTCTTGTAAAGCTAGGGGTGGGTTAGGTAGTAAAAAGGTAAAAATGTCTATGGGTAGGCCAGAACAAAAAAAAACTATAATATATCAAGTAAGCTCAAGTGAGGAAGGGACTTGGGAATTGCTGAGGTTGTGTTTGTTCCTCGAAGTATTTCTAAAACTACCTGGTGAATTGATGTTGCTGATAACTAAACCAATATGGCAGGCCATATTTTATACAATACTTACCAGGTCTAAACCTGGAAGCAATTCTGCCCTCTTGATACATCACACAACCCACCTGGCCTTCATGTCCCTCTAAAAAGTCTGTAATTCTCATTCTAATCCAAACAAATCCATCTTACACCATGTGTTCAGTCCCAAGATAATGGTCTTTGTTTCAGCATTACATTTCAAATTGTAATAGACATTGTTTAAAGAATTTACAGTTTCAACCAGATAGTGTCGCTGTGCAAACCACCTATATAACCTCTACTTCCCTATACCTAGGTACTAGTAGTCCTAACCATGTACCCTAACCCGTATCCTGAGGCCATCGTCTTGGGGACAGGTATGGGAGTGAGTGTGTGTGTGTGGGGGGGGGGGGGGGGGGGGGGGAGACTGGTGAGGCAGAAGACAGATAGTGGTCTCAAGATCAAAGGAGTGCCGACAACTTAGGATCCAATAGGTAACCTTTATTTCTACATTATAACATATAGTGACTCCTGTGAGATTCACTAAGGGGCCAGACTATACTTGATCCTTTCTTTCTCCATGCCCAGTAAGGCTGATACCCCTGGCCTACTTCAGAGGGAGATAACAGGTCAGCTGGGACATGGGACAAGGCTGGGGGTATACAGGAGGTATTCTCTATTTCTAACTGGTCTCTGTATACACACACATACGTCCATATATACAAAGTCATTTATCATTACAGTGTACTAATGCAGTATGAGGATGGGGCTGGTTTGTTGACGCCTGATAATTCCTATCTCCTGTGTATAGTGGGCCGACCCAGACTGGGGCTAACCTGCCTAAGGACAAGGTTATAATGAGGAGAGAGAAGCATGTGTTAATGACACATACTCCATGATTTATACCCCCCCCCCCCTTCTAAGCCTCAAAAGATCGTTCCTGAGAAATTGTATGGTATGGTATTAACTTCTGTGGCAAAACTTCTTGTCATTCATTGGCCTGCTTGGAGTTGATAAGTGATGTTTGGTGATTTGAGGTTTTCAAATATGATTTTCTTTTACCCAGAGAATGCAAAATTTCATATTTCCACTGTCCAGGTTAGATCACTGTACAAAATGTACTACCTTATCGGGCTGATATATAGCTATAGTATCCTGGCCATTGCTGTAGGTTTGTTGTAGCTATTTTCGGTTTGGGAAAACGTGTGAAAAGGTAACAAGTTGTGTAAGGTTTGTGGGGTGTGGGAGAGTAAAACTAAAAGCGGCGCCTTGTGTTAGTCTATGGCTGAGGGTAATGGGGTTGGAGCTTTACATCTGTGAGCATGGGCTTTTTGGGGTGTGGTGTATGGGAGTTGGAGGGGGGGGGGGGGGTCTAGCCAAGTCTGGACAGACTAGTAGATCACCTGGTCAGGCCGACTGCTCCTCCAGGGCTTGCAAACAGATCCCACAGGCTTAACAACAAACCCCCTACCCAGTCCACAGCCTCAATCAAAGCTGCCTCCCAGCTGAGCACCCCACAGGAGGAAGCTGTCACTGCCCCAGGAATAGGCTCCTTCAGGGTGGGGGAGTCGGGCTGGAGGGGGTGGTGTGTGTGTGTGGGGGGGGGGGGGGGGGGGTGGTTACTGATGAGCACTGAGAGGAGAGAAAAGTTTGAGTTTGATGGGGGGGGGGGGGTTGTCTGTGTATGCTATATTCAAATCTACAGCTGCTCCTTTCAAATGTAAATATAAACTTTACATAGGTTCTAAAGTTCATACAAAACACAGTGGTATTCCTCTGCTTTGGTATGAAGGAAAATGTTACGAGACTTAATGTGTATAGGCATGATCCGAGGCTTTGATCTCATACACTGCTGTATGTTGGAAGCCCCAGTCTACCATGACGTTGTACCTTCAGTTATGGACAGTGTATAGCCTCGTCCTGGTACCAGTGGGTGCGTGTCTGTGAGGTACACCTCCTCCAGCTGGGTCTGTGGGGGGGGGGGGGGGGGGGGCGGTGTCTGTGGGGCGTGGCAGCCTCCTCCTGGGTTTTCACCTGGAGTTTAGTTTGAGCGATCCACAACAGAGGAAGATCTCCACATGCACCTTTAAGTTATAGTATGTACTGTACGCTAGCCCCAGAGGAGACAAGTTAGTGACTGAGTGCAAGGATCAAACTTAGTGAGTGGATACCGGGTAGGATACATGGGTAGCACTAGCAATGGTGGTAGGCATTTTATTGCAGGGAATGGAAAATTTTATTTTCAGGCTATGGGGCATTGTCTAACATCTGTGACATCGTCATAATCACCATTAAATCACTGCACTTTTTGTTTTTTTTTGTTTTTTTTACCAATTCAATATGCACTAAGGCAAAGAGAAAAGAGGACCTAGTCAGGACCTTTAACTGCTTTCCCAAGATGTTCAAGTTCCAATCCAACTAACTTGGTCTAACTGGCTTTGAACACCGCCCAGGCCTTATGCACCATTCCCGACCATTCCACATGACTATTTAATGGTGCAAATGAGAGATATCAGTGACTTTTAACTATGGGGCTCCTTCTCTGGTTCCTTTCATTTTAATGGCCACATTATACATCACCAACACATTTTAAAAGAGGGTTGCACAAATCCTATAGCCTTGCACTGAAAAGACTGGCCTAGTTAAATCCCTCAGGGGAAGTGCTGTTATACAGAGTGGCAGACGCCCTTAATAGCCTCAGGCCTAAATAGCAATATTGGTTCTCGTTAAGTTAAAGTTAACGAGGGAGAGAGGGGGAGGGAGAGAGGGAGGGTGGAGGTAACAGACCAGGGGTAGCTTTTAACTGGACACAATGGGAACTCCCACTAAGCTAGCCAAACAGGGTATTTCTGCCATGCGGGGCCTTATGGTCCACTGGGGGCATTATGGGGAAAAGATGGTGGACTTTGTATGGCTCACCCACCCGCTACACACTTAACATATCTCCTTCAGACTTTGGAGGAGGTTGGAGAATAACCAGTAGGGTTTTTGTTATGAGGGTAGAGGGAAGCTGCCAGAACTACGCTGGGATAATGCCACTGAGGCAAGGCTCACCAATTAATTCGGGTCGCCTTTTTAAGCAGCTTAGGAGCCGAGTCAAAGTCGCCATGTGTAAGCTGGTTTAGCGGTGTGTGTATTGTGGGCATACTGTTAGAGCCCGTCTGAGACAACAAACCACAAATGTGCATGTATATAGCCAGGGGGCAGGGGGTATGCTAGCCCCCTAACTCCACCCCCCAGCCCCCGGCTCAGCTCCCATATGTATACATACCCTGCATGAAATCCTCTTTAAAGTAAGTCAACATTAAGGGATTGGAAATGCAACATTATATATGCCGGGGTAATTATGTAGGCGTTACAAGGGAGTATGCACTGCAGTTGGTGCCTTGAAGTTTAACCCTAATTAAGGTCGGTATCATTGCCATCATTGATGCCCTGATATGTATGGCATGCACAGCGAGTGTATCAACCCGGTGTAGGGTCGACATGATGCAGCAAACTACTCTAAATTGCTGCATTCATGCGTCATGTTGACTGTTGAGATGTTAAAGGTTGACATCAAGAAAGCACTATGCTACCTTTAAAGGGTTGAAGCCTGCATGTCCTCTGCCACAAGTAACATGTGACAATACTAATAGTTAGTGTGTGTGGCTGCATACATTAGAGTGTAGGCCTACCGTGTATGGATTAACATGTGGCCCTGTTAACTTTGGCATCTAACACCACAAATATATACATGTCCATATAAAATGGTAAAATTTGATTAAGACCTGCCCCCCCCCCCCATACTAGGTGCGGACGGTTTGATGTACGACCATACTTGTTGGTTTAAAAGTTAACACCAAAGTACAAAATGTCGAGCATCTAATGTCCCATGGTCCGTTATGAAATATTACTGGTATGTCTAGCCCTCGACTCTATACATCAACGACTCGTGCACATTGGGTTACGTTGGGCCCCTTGCCTGCGTAATAAACGATACTTTGTATCTTTATGATATTGGTAGAGTATCAATTAAAGAACAAAGTCGACACAGTTCGGATCAAGTGTTACAGGTTGCAATATCAGGTTTATTCAGAAAACCTAGACAAGCAGTCACTAAGTGTGCGAACTCCCTATAGAGTTCGGAACGGGTCAGTAGGCTAAGCAGCCGATATGATCACAGGGTCTCCTCTGCCAGCGTGGCTCAGAGTAACCGACGAGTACCGTCAGATGCCGGGTATATATAGGCAGCCAGCCTGCGTGCGCACACGCAGACCGGAAGCCTATAGCGACCTCTGTCCATACCCCAAGCCCGGGGTAGGTGTCGCCACCTACCGTCGGACTGAAGGGTTCGGACTGAGCTCGCAACACAGCATCCAACAGCACTCGTCATATAACAACCCCGTATAACCCTAGCCCCTACACTACCCCCTACCAGATAATAACCGGGAGGTAAATAATTAAGGTTATAGTCCGAAAACACTTCGGACTGGCATTATCTTATAAATACCACCTTAGGGGTTTATTAAAGTTATACCTTACAAACAATATGACGTTACTGTTGAACACAAAAAGGTATTAATTACACACATATCTACATATATAGACCGTAATTAAAATTACGCCCCATTCCCTAGGATAGATGGAGTTAATCTATACATATAGTATACACAACACTTGAAAAAGTACAATATCACAGTAAAAAATTTCGTCCCTTCAGGACCCCGAGCTAATTACACTCGTAATGAATAATACTTATAAGTGATAAACACTATCACTTCTTTTAAGGTTTTAGAAACATATTAAAGTATTATTACAAAAAGACATCATACGTGATTTTATAGCGAAGATCCGGATCCTCTGTTGATGATGTTGCATTCCGCCCGGCTTTCAGAACCTACTTCATTCAGCTCCTACTCACCGGAACGAGAAAGTTCATAGCTCATGCTCGGGAGCTTATAGTAGTATAAAAAAAATTCCAAGTCCTGCCTCCAGGCGATCTTCGGACTTATAACTAGGAGCACTCGGTCCTGATATATATAGTTTATATAAAAAAACATCTCGTATCGGATCCATGGTGGTAGCGTACTCCTGTCCCGAGCTTTGATCTCTCTCCGGATCTCCTCGTCCTCCTCCGTCCGTTCTGCCTGGCAGACTGCCTCCTTGCGTAGCCAGCCTGCCGCTTCTTTTCGTCCGGATACTTGTACACCCTATAGCAGGGTGTTTTTAGCCTGTAGGGGTGGTATACTTAAAATACCCCCCCCTTCTTCTTGATCGGATCCTAAGATAGGATAATCCTATCCGGACTCCGAGTCGTCTTTAGGGCTCGACTTGGCCGCAGCCTCCTCGTCCTCAGAGTCTGACTCAGCTTCCGCCAGAGTCAGCTCCTGGAGCCAGAGCTCGATTTGAGCCCGAGTCCCATCCCATTCGTGCATCTCGTGCGCGAAACAGTCTCTGAACCTCCGACGTTCGTGGTCCAGTTTCTCCTCGGCGTTCTTGACTGCCAGCTTCTGCTTTTTCCTTTCGGATTTAGCAGCAACTCGTTCAGTCCGAGCATTTTCACGCTCCTCCTGAACCGACTCCATGGCCGCTGCTTTCTGAGTAGCGACTTCACTCCGGTGGAGATGATGCACCGTGTCCAGGGACAACATCGCCACCTCCTGACTTAGGCCAGTAAGCAATCGGTGGAAGTTATCCTGCCACCGGTCGAAGGCCTCCTGTCTGGCTTCGTAGGACTTGAAGTCGGCGGGAGGAAACGTGGGAGGGCCCCTTAGTCGCAAGACTAAGTGCCCCTCCTCCGGAGTCTCCTGTGGGGGATCCGGAGTCTGTTTTGGCTTCGGCTTTTGCTTCACCGAAGCCTTGTCCTTCCCGGTCTGGGTGAGAGTCTGTGACTCCCCTCCCGGAACCAAATCCAGATTGGGGAATTCGTCAACGAACGACCCCCCCGTACTGGAGTTCGGATCCTCCGGACTAGGCCGAGGTGGCCTGCCCTGGGGGCCCGACTTCCAGTCGGTCGTGCGAGAGGTAAATGCCGGTCCTTTGTACCCCGGATCTGCCTTCTCCATAACGGATTGCCTTTCATCCGTTTTCTGTTTCTTCGGGTCGGTGGGCTCCGAGGACCCGTCGGGTCGTTTCGGAGCTCGCCGCTTCCGCGTACTGGTACGCTGCTGGTACTCTTCGAATTCATCGTAGAGTTCGCCCTCCGGAATATGGAGATACGTGCGATCCGGGTTTACCTTGTAGAAGACCCGCACCTTCCCTTTCTCGTTGGTGCCAAAATCCACCTCGAGGTTGTCATTCTTGTCTACTAGGGTCCCAAAATGGGAGTAGACTTCTGCGTGAGCGGTCTGAATGCGTTCCGCTGCGGTCTCCAGAGCCAAGCTATGGAACTTGGCAAGGTGTCGAATGATGTCTGCTCTGGTGTAGAACAGACCACCATTCGGACAACCCTTGCTGCCCTTTGAACCCACACTCAGGCAGTCATATCGCATGAAATGACGTACATGATGGCGGGTAACATGCCTTGCATACCGAACCTTGGTAGGCCAAGTTCGGGGTTTCTCCAGGGTCTCATCGATGTCTCGACAAGCTTTGAATGGGCACTTACTAAATGAATGCCATCTAGACATTGCCCATGCCAACTTTGTCTTTTGAAGGAGCGAATGGTATTTGGTGCTACCAGTTCGGACCTTCTCCAGCAATTCGTAGTGGTACAGCTGTACCGACTTGTCTAGAGGATCAGGTTTGATCCATTCTTCGTCGTCAGAGAGACCGTCAGGACCCACTTCCTCCGGAAGCTTTGATGACCGCTTATCTTTAACACAGTCATTTACACACATGGGTTTAAAGAACTGAAACCCACTAGCGGCATTGGCTCGGAGTGCAGTCCGGACCAATTCCTGCAGTTCGTTGTCCGGGATTGTGTTCTTGTCCAATCCCTTCAGAACTTCATCTACCTCTTCAGGGGACTGACCCGCATTCAGCGATGTCAACCGGATGGTCTCCCGTAGGTATTGATGCCTACGACTGGCCTTCTCCATCCGACTAGTGTCAGCAGTCCTAGTCGCAGCTGTGCTCTGTTGGACAATCTCTTCCTCCAGAGTATCATTAAGAATAGACTCGTTAGTCTTTTTCTCCATGTTCCGGGCCAGCCTCATGGCGGGCGTCAGCTGTCGCCTTTTCTCCCTCCTATTATGCACGACCTTGAATTCGTCTGCGAGTAGCATCTCGTATTCAAGGGCCGCGATAAGTTCGGGGCGTCCTTCTGTCTCAGCAACCAAGCGAGCTGTAGCCGCCGATTCACTGAGGCCTTGCATTGCAGCCGTCACGTAGGCCGGGAACCAGGTCGGAAACCGGTCGGACAGAATGTCCAGGCCCCGGAAGGTTCTCATCTGGACCAAGTCAAACGACCTGATCTCCTCCTTGCTCATCTGTGCGATGATGGCTCCTCGTAGCAGGGATGGGACGTCGGCGTCCTCTTTATCCCATACTTCATGTTGGACTGGGGGGATTATCGGTACCCCTGATCCACCTGAACCACCGCCTGCAGCTTGGTCCAGTTTACCGGCCTCATCCGAAGTATCCATATGGGATGGCTCCAGACGGGGCTCGGCAGGCTGGTGAGGAGTCTCCACTCGGACGGGGGTTGCTCCTGGAGGAGGCCTCTCCACCCGAACGGGTACTTCTCTTCTTTGCTCCAGTGGAGCCGGTAGCTGGAAGGTGATGCCGGACAGCACCTCCTGCACAACTTTGACCGTATGAGCTGCGGATGATGTATCCATAGTCTCCTCGGTCCTAGTTTCAGTTGGGTGAGTTGTCGTTTTCGGACGAGCTCCCCCGTGCCCGGACGTACCAGCCATGGCTGCGGCCGTAGCGGCCACTGCAGAGCTGTTGTCCAATTCTCGCGAGAAGGACAACACATCCACGGCTGACGTCGGAGCAGCTGACGTTCCAGCTGCTTTACTGGTATCCTTTTCCTTGCTAGGGATCGGGATGTTTGACTTGGTAGGGCCCGGAGTTTGACAGCCTGAGTGCTGCCGGACGTCTGTCCCTTCTTCTTCTGGTCCTTAGCCGCTGGCTTCGGATCAGTTTTCTTTTGATCCTTTGGCACCTTTGGAGTCGGAGCCTTGGGAGTGACCGTCTTCGGATCCTTGGTTACCGTGGCAGTGGCAACCTTTGGATCCGCTTTCTTAGTACCCTGGGTACTAGGCTTCTTCGGATCGGGCTTTTTAGGCTCGTCCTTTCCCGGAGGCTTCTTTCTAACACCTACGTGTTTAAGAGCCTTGGTACTAACCTTACCATCGGCCGACCGGGACCGATCTCGGGTAGCACCCTTACCACCGCGCGTCCTCGGACGTGAAGTGTCGGAGTCGCTGTCGCCTCCCATAGACAGTTTCCGTGTAACTGTCTTCTTGAGGCTGGGCGAAATGCTCAGACTGCACATCCGAGAGAGATGTCCAGTCGACTCGGAGGGGTTCGACTCTACTGCACTGTAGGCGATCCCTCGCAACATTCCGGAGTCCTCGCTGCCCTCGGGTGACGGAGACTTCCGAATCGGTGACACGATCGGATCCACACGTAGTTCCGACAGAGTCTGGCTAAGCTCATCACCACTGGGGCTCTGAGCATCCATGTGCTCCTCGGTGGCGGATGCCACCTCGGAGTGACCGGAGAGTTCGGACTGGCGGAGCTGCTGCTCGGCCATCCTCACTTCTTCAAGTGTCTTGCGACGGGAGTTTGACGGGGAAAACACTTAGTTCCCCGTCTCCCTCTTTGTCTTAGACGGACCAGGAAAGAGTACTCACAGTTCCTACTCTTTGTATGTCTCTTCTACTCCTCTAGCTGCCCAAAAACACCGACCTCTCTGCTGCCGACACACGCACGATTGATCCGGGAGAGCCCCAAAATCAATATGGCGGTTCCCTCGCTTTTGTTTTTAAAACAAAGCGCATGCGCAGCGTCTCGCGTGATTGGACGCGATCCCGTTATCCGGCGTGACCCAATTATCGCTTAATCAGGTCACGACCTTTCCCGCCCGCAGCTCGGGCTCGGGGGATCACACTGCCACGTAGGCGGCTCGCAAAAGTCAAAATATACTTCGAATAAAGAGTTCGTCAGGAGTATTAGTGGATTAATATGGGAAATCGAAGATTACCCCACCGGATTATCCGTCCACCACCCTCGGGAGCACTCCAACATTCTTTTCTATTTGACTCTGAGCGCCCCTGTTGGTAGCACACATATAACATATAAAACAACACAGGACACCACACTCGTTGTGTAAACAAGCTAGGTTACCGCCCCTCTGGCCACCAGCCTTGGGCTTCGCCGAACGGGTTTCCCGTTCACCTCTCGTAACCTGGCCGAAGGACTCTCGTTCTTAACTAAAATTCCAGCCTTGATTTTAGTTTTCCGTGCCCTTCTTCCTTCGCCTGCCGAGACTTTCTTTTTCACGGTCTTCTGGGGCTTCTTTCGTACCACTCTCTTAGGGGTATCCGCTGACACCCCTTCCAAAGGTACAAATTTAGCCTCCGAAGTTCCCTCTTCCACCTCCGTTTCCGGGGTGAGCTCCCTTCCAGCCCAAGCACGCAACCGAGCCACATGGCTCGTCCGGATACGCCCTGCTTCGGACTGAATCAACACAGTCGTCTGACTGATACATTTAACCACGGTGTGTGGTCCATCCCAGTTATTCGCCAGCTTGACGTTGCAGAGCGGTTCGTGTAGGCGGATCACTCTATCCCCCACTACGAAGCGTCGCAACTTCAATCCGGTGTCATAACCTACCTTCTGCCAATTCGCAGCTTTGAGCAATTGAGCCCTAACTGTTTCGTAGGCAAATTTGAACCTCTCTCGTAGAGATTCTACAAATAGCACCGTACATGGTGCTTCCGGACTGATCCCTACCACCCCGAATACTAAATCCGCCGGCATGATCAAGTCCTCTCCGAACACCAAGAGGTTTGGTGTGCAATTCGTCGAAGTGTGGACCGTATTGTTATACGCATGTACCACAAATTCGCACTGATCATCCCAATCATCCATATGGGAGTTCACTAATGGCTTCAAAACCTGGATCAAGGTCCGATTGAACCGCTCCACCTGCCCGTCGGACTGTGGTCAGTACGGATTGGTCCGAGTTTTGCATATAGCCAACTGATGACACATAGCTGCCCAAAGTTTGGACTCAAATTCTCTCCCTTGATCGCTATGTAACATCAAGGGAGCCCCCAGATGGAGGATCCACCCCTTCACCAGTGCTTCCGCACAAGTAGCAGCAGTATGATCCTCTAGTGGGTACACTCGGGTGTATTTTGTATAGTAGTCCGAGACCACCATCATACACGTATTACCCTTAGGAGTGGGTTTCACTCCACTGATAATATCCACGGCTATTCGAGCAAATCTCACCCCGAATAGTTCCTGCTGCAGTGGCAATTTCCCTAATCCAGGACCAGGCTTGCCTAAACAACATGCCGGACATGTCTCGATCCACCTCAAAAGGTCGCCAGACATTCCGGGCCAGTAATATCTCCGACTCAGCCGTTCCAAAGAGCGTTTCTTTCTGAAATGCCCACTAGTGGAATGGCCGTGGCAGTAGTACAGGATGTCTTTCCTCATAGCAGCAGGGATTACCATTTGTAATACCCTCCGCTTTCCGGGACAAGTCTTCCACCTGCACAACAACGAGTCTCGGACCTCCAGTTCATGGAACTGTGCCAAGAAACGTCGCATTTCACGGTTTTCCAGCGATATTTCGGGTCTCACTGGACAGACCCCAGTAGGGACAAGCTCCCTCAGTCGTGCTATGGTAGGATCGGCCATCTGGTACGTCCTTATAGTGTCGGTGGACCAATCCAACAGGTTTTGCAACAACCCATCATAAGGCAAACGCACACTCGCTACCACAGCATTGTGAGCACCACAATCCCCACATTCCGGACGCACACAACGGCGTACCGGACGTCTACTTAGGCAGTCAGCATTAATATGCTTTGTGCCCGCTCGGTGCTGGATATGAGAGTTCTCCAGTCCGAACTCGCTGAGGTGATTCAACCATCGACCAATCATTCCCTCCGCATCCTTAAAGTTAAGGAGCCACCTGAGGGCCGAATGATCAGTGCGAAGTGTGAAATTCCCTCCATATAAGAAGTGCCGAAACTTCTTCGTGTATACCACCACTGCGAGCAACTCTCGCTTGGTAGTACAATAATTTCTCTGTGCCTTGTTCATACTGTTACTAGCGAACGCCAAGGGGACCTCTACTCCGTCCTGGATTTGGGACAATGCGGCCCCGATGCTCTCATTGCTCGCATCAGTGTCAAGGATGAAATGCCCCTTCTCCGTAGGGTATCTCAGCACCGGGGTGGTCCGGAACAACGCCTTAATCTCTTTGAAGGCTTCATTCTGTTCCATCCCCCAGGGGAAGGGTTCCTTTTTCCTCCCCGGAGTCCAATGGCTCAACCGTTGTAATGGCTGAGACACCCTAGAGAACCCGGGGATGAAGTCCCTGTAATAGGAACAGAACCCTAGAAAGGATCTGATATCCTTTGGTCCTTTTGGAACTTCCCAAGTCTCCACAGTCTCCAGTTTAGTCGGATCAGCCTGCACACCCTCGGTGGAGATGATCCGGCCCAAATAGACCATGGACTTCCGAAAAAGTTCACACTTCTTTGGCTTTAATGTCAAGCCATTGGACCGAATTCGTTCCAACACCTCTCCGAGGTTCAACGCACACTCTTCAAACGTCTTTCCGAAGACAATGACATCATCCAAGTATACCAAGCACTTGCGCCACAATAGATCACTCAACAGAGTTTCCATCATAGCTTCAAATGTGGCCGGGGCGTTGCATAACCCGAAAGGCATCAGTTCAAACTGATACAGTCCAATGTGACTCGTAAAAGCCGTCTTCTCTTTATCCTCCTCCTTCATCCCGATCTGCCAATACCCAGACTGCAGATCAAGGGTGCAGAACCATTGGTTCCCACCCAACGAGTCCAGAGTCTCATCAATTCGGGGGAGAGGATATGCATTTTTCTTGGTTACCCCATTCAGGCGCCTATAATCGATACAAAATCGGATAGACCCATCCTTTTTAGTAACCATCTGAACCGGACTGGACCAGGGACTAGTGCTAGGCACTATCACCTTCTGTTCCAGCATGGTTTTCACTTGTTCTTCAACAACAGCTTTCTTACCCAACGGCAAACGTCGGTAAGGCATTTTGAAAGGCTGTGCATCTCCAGTATTGATAGAATGCAACACTTTGTCGGTTCGGCCTAACGGCTCCCCCTCCACCTGCCATGCATCCTGATACTTCACTACCAGCCTCCTTAGAGAGTCGAGATCCATCCGATCCGTCAGATCCGTTTCGGATATCATTTTCTCGAGTCCCTCACTCAAAGTGGTCGGAGAAGGGTCACCCTTCATGCTCACCTGTCCAGCGGACACTACGGCCTCACTGGTGAACACCTTCCCCAACACTGTATCTTTCTTAAGATACTGTGGTTCCAACCCGGGGTTGGAAACCGGCACCACGGTCCAAGCACCATCCCCCACCAGGGTATCCATGCCTGTCAAACCGATGCTTCCCAACATGGCCACATCCGGTTCCACAACTGCTTCTTCCTCTCTCCTAAGCCCCTTGCTTCGGACCAGCACGTCACACGTCTGTCCGGGAGGAATCTTAACAGTTTGGACCACCGTTGCCACTGTCGATACTTGTCGGAGCACACATTGCTCCACCGCACGGTACGGGTGCTCTATTCGGAGCACCCCTGTACCAGGATTCAGGACCGCGTCATACAACGCCGAAAAATCCAACCCCAGTATACCGTCGTCTGCAATATCCGCAATGGTGGGAGAAGCCACATACTCCTTCCCTCCAATTCGGACCGGTATGAACGCGCGCCCATACGTCTGCATACTTGACCCATCGGCCGAACAGGCGTTTACCCTCGTTTTGAAGTTATCACGACTGTCCGGCATAAGAGCATAGAATCTGGAGGAGATAAAGGAGTGGCTAGCTCCCGTATCTACTAAAAATTCGCCCGCCCTACCGGCCACAGTAACAGACACATACCACCGCCTCCCCCCCAGCGGAGACGGGTTTACAGTGAAGCGTTTGAAATCCTTCGGAGCAGCCAGATCAAGGCCATGTTTCTTCAAATGGTCGAAACATGGATGATCCGGGGAAAGCTGGGTACTCCCTACCCACACGGTGTCTGTGACAGCCGCAACTTCCTCGTTCCTATCCGTAATGGGCCTCCCTGCCTCATTGCCGGGCAACTGATGGACTGGAATGTTAATCAGGCCGGCATCCGAGCCCCTCAAGCTCGAAGCCACCCCTGATTCCCTTCCTGTCCTCTGAATTTCACTAGGCTCTACCTCTCTGGTATGTTGGCGTACTTCATCTCCAGGGGTTGTCCGCTCGCCTTCTCGGACTACCCCCTCTAGTTTCCCTCCTTTCCGGGAACTTTCGGACTCGGAGCTGTACACTCCGCAGCAAAGTGACCGATCTCTAAGCACCTATAGCACTTAGCGGTCCTCCGATTGATCTTCCTTCTGTTAGGCTGTGTAGCCCCCTGAATGGAAGTCGTCATCTTCTCAAACAGCGCTGTGAAAAACGCTGCGTCCATCACCGGAGCCTTCGGCTCTGATGACTCCCTTTTCGGAGGGGGGTTTCCACCCCCTTCCGGCTTCTTACTCTTCCACGGCGGTTTAGAGGAATTTCCATTCCTCTTGAACTGAGCCGCTGAAGCTATCGCCCCCTCCTCATCACTGCCCGAACCATCAGACTGTTCCGGAGAACATTCTATAATGGCCGAGGCCCGGGTAGGCATCCGGTCCCCTAACAGTGACTTTTTGAGAGCATGTATGTCGATGGCCTTAAAAAGGTCATCTAGTGACGTATCTGCTCTCCACGTGTCATACACCGTTTGTTGTATGTCTGGGTCTCTCAGTCCGGCAACGAACTGAGAGAACAATTCCTTAGAGAATAAGGCATCATGGATTCCTGAAGCAGGGTGTACCTTCTTCAGGAGTCTCATCAATGCAAGTCCGAAAACCCTTGGAGCTTCGTTCTTGCCTTGCACACGCTTCTTAAAAGCGACCATGGGATCGATCCGAGCGGAATCTCCGTACAGGATGGTTCCGATTTCAACGAGCTGTTTGAAAGTTCCGCGGGGTCCGCATTCCTCTTTCCACTGCTCAACTGCCATGAGACCATCTCCCATGCGTAATCCCTTACAAACGTACGGGATTGCATCCTGTTGGTCCCACCCGCTGAGGTTTATATCCTCAACGGTGGCTCCCAACCAATCTTCCCAAGAATTCTTCTGCCAGTAGGGAAATGGCTCGCTAGCTATGCGTCTAGCAGCATTGGACGAACCTCTAATTTTAGAGGTTATCGCCAGACATTTAGAAATGGATGCTGACGCGTCCTTTTCCGCACCTACATTGTGCAATCCGATCCCTGCAATTGCGGGATTCGTATCGTACAATTCTTGCAATTCTGTACTCAGCATTGTTCTTCTGGGAGCCTTCCTCGGACTCTTCGTACCAGGAGTCGCCCCTGGAGTAGCGCCCATGGTTGGCACGCTATTCTGTCTGTCCAGAAAAGCCTGGTAGGTCCCATACGACACTATGTCCGTAGTGGGGTCCACGCCTTGTCCGAACCACCAATTCTTCTCCTGATCAGTCATATACTGACACTGCTGGGCCAGAGCAAGCAATCGTTGATGCTCTGACTTCTCTTTTTCCAATTCCTTGGCCTGCTTCTCAGCCTCCTCCTCCTGCTGAGCTTTTTCCAGTTTAGCTTTAGCAGCCTCTCCGGCAGCTCGGAGCCCTTCCTTTCGAGCCCTCAGAACCGCCGCTTCCTGCTCCGCTAACTCCTCTGCGAGAGCAGCGTTCTCCTTCATTCGTTTCTGTTGCTGCTCTAAAGCAGCCTGCTGTTTGCGATACACGTCTCGCCTTTCCATTTCCAAGTTTTTCTGTTCCTGGAACAATATGTTTGCTTGGCATTCTCGCCATTGCAACAAACTTGAAGGAGTCAGGTCGGTTTTCGCCGCCTTATCCTGTTCGGCCGCTTTCTTCAAGCGTACCGCGTCTAGTTCTTGCTCGTCCACTCTCAACTGCGATCGTGGACTCCGAACCAACTCCGACAATGGTCTTCCTCTGCCTACTGAGGCTAGACCGGTCGGCGCTGCAAACACCTGTTTTGGTATCGGACGGATACCACTGATCCCTACCCTCGGTGAGGAATCACCTCCCCTGCCTCTGCCCCTGGATCGTCCCACTCGGAGTGGTCGTCCCGGTGTCGAGGTTGACAAGGCAGGTTCAATGGTTACTCCACGTCCCATAGGCTGATTGGGAGTGTCTGTAAAGCTCATGTAATGGAGGCCTTCCGGACTACCATTGTCCGCAGATGCGAATGAGGTACTGCTGTCTTGCATACTTTCTCGCGTCTCTGATAAAAACTGCTGTAAAGCAGTTCTTTTTGCTTTCAGAATGTCGCACTCCGTCACTAGACTTCGGCGGACCTCCTGTAAGTCCTCTGTGTCCCGAACAATGGCTGATCGGGCCCCTTCCGCTTCATGGATTACAGCGTCTCGGGCTGCGCAAATATGGTTCAGCTCCGTGTTTGCCTCGACAAACTCGGACCGGATCCCTCGTAGGTCCGCTTCTTTCTGATCGTATTCCGCTCGGACTCTGCTGAGGGATTGTACCAGCTTTTCATTCTCCTCCAACAAGGTAGACAGCCTTGCGTCCTTTTCCTTGATTTTGGAAGCTCTGTGTGTGACTGCACCTTCCAATGCAATCAGACTGCTTTTCCATTCATTGGATTGCTTCTGAATGGTCAACAATTCCATCTGAGCCATCTGTACACGTTCCTGCACTCGGGCTTCTCTCATGTCGTCAAAGCGACGCTCCTCCAACAGGGTAAACCTCCTCGGAGTCGGCGCGGCTGACCTTGACCCACCAACGTTGAACAAGGACAAGTTCATTTCTTCTAATGAGCGGCTCATTATGGTAGGACCCCTGGGTCCTCGTGCTGCGTCTGTTCCGGATGGAACATTCGCCCTACTGTGGGTATCTGCCTCATAACTGGCATCTAGCCCCTCCGGTGACAAGGCTGCTGCCTCATCAGGAGACCTCGCTGCTCCGTCCAGAGCCCGAGGTCTGTGCTACTGCACAGGCTAACCTGCGTTTCACTCAGAACTGGTCACGGCACCAGTGTAATAAACGATACTTTGTATCTTTATGATATTGGTAGAGTATCAATTAAAGAACAAAGTCGACACAGTTCGGATCAAGTGTTACAGGTTGCAATATCAGGTTTATTCAGAAAACCTAGACAAGCAGTCACTAAGTGTGCGAACTCCCTATAGAGTTCGGAACGGGTCAGTAGGCTAAGCAGCCGATATGATCACAGGGTCTCCTCTGCCAGCGTGGCTCAGAGTAACCGACGAGTACCGTCAGATGCCGGGTATATATAGGCAGCCAGCCTGCGTGCGCACACGCAGACCGGAAGCCTATAGCGACCTCTGTCCATACCCCAAGCCCGGGGTAGGTGTCGCCACCTACCGTCGGACTGAAGGGTTCGGACTGAGCTCGCAACACAGCATCCAACAGCACTCGTCATATAACAACCCCGTATAACCCTAGCCCCTACACCTGCTAACAGTGACATATGTCCCACAATAGGGGCATTAGGTGAGGTAACCCGCCACGGTCCAGGCACCCGGACTGTGCACTTCTCAGCCTCCTCCAGTGGGTCTCAACCCGGGGTATCAAGTCAACGTGGTGCAATGCAGACCTCTTCTAACCCTTTCAGAAATTATCGACGCCTCTATATCAAGGTTTCACCAAAGTTCACGCTCATTTGTTCACACGGTGCACCAACGCAGCGCCGGCGAGCATCTTGATAGCATACCGGTTGTATTGGTATATTGAGTTAACGGTCGTATACATACAGCACATGCTTGTATTATGCATGCATGCTTGGATTGTAAAACTTGTCTTGACTATTTCACCCGGGGGGGGTACTCAGATCGGAAATGGGTACCCACCTCCAAACGGCCCTAGAAAGCGGGGGCGGTGGGCCTCAAAAATAGGGGGCGGTAATGCAGAAATAGGGGGCGGTAAGGGAGTTTTACGTTTTACCCCTCCACCCCCCCTTTTTTTTTTTACAAGAATGGCCACCCCCTAACTCGAAATAGGGGGCGGTAACTGTTATAAAAAGGTGTACATGAGAAATAATGGTATACCCCTCTCCTTTGTACTCCTTTGTTTACCTGTATCTCTGCATTGTCTCAGGGGAGGAATTTTAAAAAGTGTAGGGTGTAGACCGGTATAGCCCCTGCATTTCAGTTTGCAATTAGCATCCAGGCTGTGAAGTTTACACAGCCATAAGAACAAAGGGAGATGCTCATTCAAGGGAGGTGAAATATGAGGGATGGTATAGGATTAGTCACACTGAGGGGGGGGGGGGGTCGG
The DNA here is from genome assembly GCA_947462335.1 of Harmothoe impar. Lineage (NCBI taxonomy): Eukaryota > Metazoa > Annelida > Polychaeta > Phyllodocida > Polynoidae > Harmothoe > Harmothoe impar. The sequence goes on from OX381713.1 coordinate 46,853,277, forward strand.
TGTTCTGTGCTTGTTTTACTATTAAACTGTCCTCTATCCATACCCTAGGGATGTCCTGCCATGAGCAGAGAGGGAAGTTGGGGGGGGGGGAGGTGGTCAGCCTGTTCCCTCCTTATCACGGCTTATGGCTGTGTATACTTTCTGGGAGCCCAACACCCGACCCCTGTCGCCTCCTGGCCGTCCCCTGCCGCCTCCTGGCCGTCATAACCTTCCTAGCCATGCCTCTCCTCCCCTTACTAGTAATCCCTATCTAGGGTCTCTGTAGTTGGACAGTCCATTTCCAGGGCGGTTGGTACAAATGAACTGAAATACTATGGGCGGTGGGGTATGTGAGGAATAGACAGGCGGTCAGATCATGCATTTGGTGGGTGCGGTAGTTTGGAGGTGGGTAGTTACCAACATAGAGTGACTACCCCCCCCGGGCTATTTCAGTAGCTAATACACGTAATAGCATCGACTTCCAATAGAGGTCCATACTCACTGATTATAGTAATTCCGTTCACTCAACCAGTCAGTGTCAATGGCATAGAGAGTATACCCACAGCAGGCAGATTGTTACACAACTCATCCACGAGTCGGGCATTATTGGCAATAATGATAATAATTTCCCAAAGGGAAAATTGGGGTTCACTTTTGTGCCTGGCTACATAAGTAAGTTAGTTGGGCCCCGTGGGTAAAACTCCCCAACCACAAATGGGCTATATCGGTTGGACAGAGGTAATAGGACTCAGTCTTACCCAACCATGCGTGTCTCAGAGATCACAATCTTGCTTTTGGATCCCTAGGATCAGTGGGGATCATTGTGCATGGGTGGGATGGGTGTGGGTGTGTGGGGGGAGGGTAAGTAGGCCTCCATCCAGCCTTGTGGCCTACACAAGTCACAAGGCCCCATGTATGGGACCATTGTCACCTCACTACACACTACCACACATGGCACTACCATGTGGTATAAATGCTAGATTTTTCATCTGTTTCCCAGCTAAGTCAAGAATATATTTCACTCAGTCTGAAATTCTATGCAGCTAAAAGCCAACATTATTATTAGATTTGGGATCAAGAGAATGAATAGCATGTACATTACATGTGAGCCATATAAACAATAGTGTAGCTTCAATAATATGAAAGGTCTTAAATTTTACCCCCAGAGTCCATCCTTATTCATACTTTAAGCTTTATTAAGGTGCATGTGCATACTTATCCCTTTATTCCTCAATACCACCCATACACAATTGTCATGTGCACTATATAAAAGTACATTGGTAACAGTACATTACATATATTTTCTCTAATACCTTTCACAATAAATTATCTACTAGTACCTCCTAAGTAAGTAGACTATAGCTAGTAAGCCTATTAAGTCCCCTACTCAGCCACTGCTGTAAGGTATATGAGATACCGATCTGGGGGTGCCCTGCCTGTTAACATTACTATTCACATGTTGCCGGCGACCAGCAGTTGCCGCCGTCATCCGGGTCTTTATACGGATAAACATGTCGACGGTTCGGCCTTTTGCCGCCAGGGGTTCCCAGTGTGTGTCACGTGATTGATTGGACGCCACATCAAGGGCCAAGTCACGCCTGTCCGCTTCGTCAATTTGTCAACCAGTCCTCCACTCCAGAAACACCCGAATTCACCTTCAGTGTCGTCTGCCCTTCCACTTCCTACTCTTTGGGCCTTCAGCGTCTAATTCTCGTCTGCTCCAATGTCAACATTTGAAGATTGGCATCCTCTCTTGTGTTGACATACACTTCCTTTACAAATCCATTAATCTGAATTAGTTTTATTTTCTCCTTTTCTCCCCAAGTTTTTCCTATTGAAGAGCAATCTATAGGCACTATCAGACATTGATGGATATAAAGTTCCTCATCAAAATGTTTTGAAGAAGCACTGTTGAGGGTGTCTCCATTGCTGTGATTTGATATACTGGATTTGTTTGAATAACTTTCTGTTCGAATGATTTTTATCTTTGATTCCCATATCAGATCTTAGGGAGTGCTCATTTTTTAATAACAGGGGGGGGGGGCGGTGAGATTTCGCGCGGAGCCCGCGAAAAATTTTCACCCCCCCCCGCTAGAGGGGTCGAAATTTTTTACCCCCCCCCCTGACAGGCCGAAAATCGCGCGCGTTCGCGCCCCTTTGTAGCATAGTAACGCGCGGGCTTTTCCCCTCAAAACAGGTTGAATATTTTTCACCCCCCCCCCAAGAGGGGTCTAAATTTTTTACCCCCCCCCCCCCGGTCAAGGGGTCCAAATTTTTTACCCCCCCCCCCAAATCCACCACCCCCCCCAGTTGTTAAAAAATGAGCACTCCCTTACGAAAAAAGACTTGATACTACATCAATGATATTCATGGCCCAGTAGACTGACGTTCCTAGGCAGTTGCTGGGGGTAGCACCCTCCTACCAAACCTCTACCACCATCATATTCACCACAGGCTCTCCCAATCAACCCAAAGGGGTCCCCATTCTTTTCTATCCTATTGTCTTTACCATCAAGGAATGTGACCCCTTCTCACAGAGCTCCTATAGTGAAGCATCGCACATATTCCCCAGTCACGCCCCCCCCCCCCCTCCAACCCCACCATCCCAACACTCACTGCCATATCCTTGACATTGATGCTCCAGTGTTTTAGGATACCGGTGATCGTGGGTGAGTAAGTGGGTGTAAATCTGTCGAATAACCCACACACTCCAACTTGGTATTTTATGCTCACTCAGGGGTTTCTACTGCATTTATATTCCACTTTGAAATACACCACTACGTCCTACTGAGAGCACGGCACAATAAAACATGTCTCTGGGTCTGAGAGGAGGTAGAGGAGGAGCAGGAGGAGGAGAGAGGGACAGGAGACAGTGCCCACTGTGGCCGGCGAGAGGATCTGTGTCACGTCGTGACGGTCGTGACGGCGACGTGACGTCCAAGGCGCCTGGTGCCCGTCATGTCAGGGCCCGGCCCCCGGGGGTGGGCGCTGCTGACACACACAAGGCACCAGACCCCCCCCCCCCTTACGGCCTGTTAACCCTTTAAGGGCTGCATAGTGCTAAACTGGGCTTTGTGCTTTGTCATCATAATGCATAAATCCAGCCCTGGCAAGCCAATAATCAGGGCTGCATCCATGCATCATAAATGCCATCATGTATTTTAAAAAAAAACACCATGAAAGGGCATGATGCATTTTAAACCTAAGTGGTCCCTAAAGGGTTACACTTCCCCCATCCCCCCCCCCCGGTGGTGGTCTGTGTGTGTTATGGGTCAGTGGGGGTGTGTATCTTAGCGCCATCTAGCGGGACGCCCCCCATTCATATTTTGTTGGGAGGCTGTGATGGTGGACATGATTTGTCAATTGAGTGTTGGTGGCACATGTATTTCTTTTCAATCACATCCCTGGTGTTAGGGCCTGTAGTTTGTTTGGAGAGGGGTATAGAGGCCCAAGATGACCCCCCCCCCCTCCTTCTCCCTTCTACCATAGACGCACTCAATTTATCATGATGTAAAATGTGGGTGCCTTGGGTTTACTAGTGGCCATGGGAATGGAATGAAGGGATTCAGGGTCAGCCCGTGGTTATTGATATTAAAGCCTATTTATTCCCCACAAAGTTATTAGATTCCTCGATAGAGATAAGGTATCCGCACCGTCATCTAAAGATCATTTGATTCCTTACTTGCCTGAAAACATGTACTGGTATAATCAAAGCATCTCTATATTCAGCTCTGACCACTAGATGGTGGTAGATGAACACACCAATTATACATAGCCACAGACAACTTTAAAAAAACTGTGAAACATGCACCAAACATGTTACAATGTGTACACACATCGTTTCACACCAGGAGAAGAATACTTGCATTGATTGTCCCTCTGTGACCTTCTGAGGTACACATGTGTGTACATCTGATGGGTGCCGACGTCTAACATGAGAATACAGTCCTGTGAACTTGGGACGAGGGGTGGGGGGGTGGGGGAGGGGTCAACATAAATCTCAGTCTCTTTGCTTGTCGTTTCTTAGATCAAGGCGAGAGACTGGCGGCCATGTTTATGTGACAAGTCGCCCGCCGGCTAGCCTCCTCGGAATGCATGTAATGTAGCGTTTTAAAGATACTGTGTCCAGTGCCACACGGTAAAACCTGTAACTTTATCTTACAGGGATGAAAGTGACCAATTTAAAAAAAGATACTGAAATGTTCAAAATGAGGCCACTTAATAAATGTCCTCCGTGGTTAAGTACAGGTCATTGCAACATTAAAAACGTGTTTTGGGTGGTTGTTTTTGAAAAGTCTGTAATTTGCATGGATGTGAATCTATTTAATGTGATTATATTTTCCCACATAGCTCTAGCGGGTATATCAAAGTATTTGAATCGGGTGAGAAACTAGCCCAACTCTGAAACGGCCACAGCCTATGGTATAGGGGTCATGGGTCGGACGCCAATGACCCCTGACCCATGGGACCCCCCTGGATCGCACCCCATACCCCCCCCCCCCCCCCCCGTCCGATGCAGACCCACCCATAGCCCCAGCATTAGCACCAAACAGCCTGCTGCCCCCACCATATCTGTACGCTATCTACCCCTGGTCAGTACTCTAGCAGTGGACTGGAGGAACTCTCAGACGTGTCTAGGCTTGGCCTCAGGAATGGGTTAGGCTGTGGGAAGAGAGTAGGGGGGGGGGGGGGGCAGGTGGACTTTCAGAAATCACGTCATCTAGTTTGGGGCCGTTTTCAAGACTCCTACCCCCTTGTCACTCTTTTGAGCAAACTGGCGTGGAAAAAGCTATGGGCTGGGTGAAGTTTCCCCAACTCAATAAACCCAAATACCCTCCCAATCATCACCTGACGTCATTTGTGAACGTTCCCCTAGGGGTAGGCACTACTAGGCTGGCCCTGAGGGCTGAGACCAACCCCTGAGAGCTGGGATGAGATCATCAGGAGGCAGCAGGGAGTGTGGGAGGGTAGGGGGCTCTAGGAGAACCGTCCCGGGTTCAAGAGTCCACTTCCACAAGCAATCAACTTGAAGAGCAGCTTTTTGTCCTCGCGTTAGTTCTAAGGCCTCTCCCATCAACATCTGTATATGGCCTATGTTCAACCCTGGGACAGGAGGAGCCTATACTGACATATGCATGTGATTAAGTGAATGATTTATCTAATCACTGCCACTCTACTGATGCCAATAGCCTGTGTGATTGATATGCAGAGAGATTCATAATGAATTTCTCATTAGATCTGGTAAATGTTGTATTAAGATATGTACATAGTTCATTATCATATTGCACCAGGTAATGTGTTCCCCATTATTTTTAATGCTAAGGTGATCAGATTATTATCAAGTAACTTAAGGTAGAAACCAATGGTACCGGTAGCTATTAATAGTGATTAAGAGCCTGCATACACCGGTAGATCTATCTGGTATCATGTTTGTAAATTTTCTCAAGTGCTATACCCATAACCATGATGTAACAGTGCATTGTATGCACACAGATACATGCTCAGTCTTATCTGATAGCCATACAGCCAATCAGTAGTTAATCCTATGTCAATGAAATGTAATGTTTGATAATGACATACTGGTCCAAAGTACATGCGTCCGTCTATCTGACCAAGCAGTGGCTCGACTGTGGTAAATCCATGGTTGGAATCAAAGTGGCCACTATAGTCTATTAAAAGGCTGAACAAAATTGATGTAGACGTTAGACTTGTAATTTATAATTCAACGCTTTTGATATATAGATGGTGTATTTTGCTGAATCTGAAAAAGTCATCACTGGTAAATAGGCCTAAGTCTTACTCTAAATTAATTGATCAAATAAAATCTTGACAGGAGAGGAATCAACATGTGTTCACCCACTCCCCGAGTAGGGTTCAATTTGTGTCTCCCTCCTATTTTGATATTAAATGTAGCCACTATTAATATCAGATGATGCCCCATGGCTATGCTTCATAAAATACGATGCAATCATTTCATACCCCCCCCCCTACAGCCAAGAGTGAAACACATCTTTTCCCAGAGATCTTATATTTTACCATTCCCCTTCCAACGCTCCCAAATGTAGGCCCCCTACTGGTCGTGCCAGGTCACCCTCTAGGAAATCTATGTTTTAGATTATGATTCCTGTCAGATGTACCGGTACCATATCATATGTCTAACACTCACTAAGAACTTAGATCTCAAGTGGTCATTTATACTTAACAACACGGGGGGGGGGGGGGGGTGGGGTGGTTGTTTTGATTTTCACACACAAAATATTCCGATCTCCCCCCCTCCCCCCAACAGGGGTCAACATTTTTCTGACCACTCCTTTAACCTCTTTGCCTCTACACAAATAGCAAAGAATCCACTGCAGACTGGGTCTTTTTTTTGGCTAAAAGGGGTGATCTCCCTCCCCCCTCATCTAGACTAGATAGGAGTCAACATTTTTGAGCGCCCAACCAAATCAACCATTTGGCAAATGTATGACCACCCCCTAAATATGAATATTCCATACTAACACTGTATATGACAGGAACCAGAAGCCCGGGCACAGAAGAGGGTGAGGTAGAAGTCAACTCAGGGGTTATAGACAAGGGTAGGGGTAGAGTAGACTTACCTAGGTTGAGGGTAAGGTTGACAGTGTTGGGGTACTGGACGTCGTGCAACATCGTCTCCGACTGCCACCACGTAACATTGTCGTTGTTGTTGAAATCCGTGAGGTAGGACGGAGGGTGAGACTTGAGGGGGTCCCGGGCATCACATATATCACAGGACTGTGTCCCCCTTCTCACTGCAGTTTGCAGGCAATATTCCTTTTCGTCCTGGGCCCCTCTCTGGCCGCATGTGTTGCTTGCCATGACGGGCTTCTCGTAGGCGGCATTCTCGAACGGGGGCGTGCAGCGCTGGGGAAGGCCAGTGATGGCATCGTAACAGTTTGAGCCCCTTCCTAAATTGTACTGGGCCAAAGTTTGCTGGCACAAAACTGCCAACGTCACCACGATCCCCAACCGCGTTAACTCCATCGTGTCTCGCTGCTGCCAGGAGAAGTGCCGAGTTGTGTGTGGAGAGGAGAAAACTGACTTTCTGTGGCCGTCTCTCTCCCTGAACCTTCCCCTCTGGCCGCTCCTCTGTGGGTGAGTGGTCCCCGGGCAGGGTGAGTCCGCTGTGCACCTCGGGATCGGAACTGGAGAGTTACGCCGTAGACGCCGTCAGAAGGCGCCACTGTGCACGCACCGACTTTTAGTTCATGGTTTACACACTAGGCGTCTCTTGTGCACGGTTGTTCTTGTTTTCTGCTGTTCTTCCAATATTTACAGGCCATTTTCGGTGAATATGCTATTTTAGTCGTTATGGTCTTAGCTAGGCCACAGGCCCTTGTTTTTTCCCCCGTGGGCATTGTTTTAATTGATTTAATGCTTGTGTGATTTTAGACTAGGGGGCATCCATAAATTACATAGAACTTTAGAAGCCATCCTAATAAAGTACACTTTTTTGGACCATTTTGAACCCCTGACATTGTGACAATTATATAGGATTATATAGCTCTTAATTGTACGCATGTAGGCCTAAAAGCTCTTGATTGTAGGCTAAGCATGTAAAATGAAAAGTCTTATTTGCAGGGTAGTGCAGAGGCATTTCAGGGGCATATCAATCATTATAGATAAGTAGGCCTATAGGCCTAACTGGCACTATTAAATTGCTATAAATTATGAGAAAGTAGTATTGGTGAATGATTTCTATGGTTTTAGTCTCAATATGATATCAAATACCTAGGAATTTATTACGGATTTTTACCATTCAACATTACATTGCATTATTAAAAATCATTACCTAAAGGTAAGAAATGTCATGACAATTATCTAAATTATGATGGAAGTCAATGGTTCGCTCATCTAAATAATGATAATGAGTGTACAAGTCACTAGATGAACCATAATCTGGAGCACTAACAAAGCCGGGGGGGGGGGGCACTTCCTATGTGTTCTATAGTATTAACTATGTGCGTACACAAAAACCCGGGAAAGGGGTCCTTTTTGGGTCCCACTGGCGGGTTCGGCCGGACCCGCCATTAGGGGCGCTTTTTGGGCCATTTTGGGCAAAAGGGCTACCGGGTATGTTTTTAAGCCAAGAATAACCAATCAAAAAGTCCAAAAGTTCCTGTAAAAAGGGGTATATTTTATGGGTCGTATCCTACTAAAATGGGTCCATTTTTGGCATTGTATGAATGTATCCCGTTAAAAGGGGTCCCATTTTGGCCAATTAAGGGAGTGTTCATTTATTATTTACAGGGGGGGGGTGGTGGGTTTGGGGGGGGGGCGTAAAAATTTCCGACCCCTTCTGAGGGGGGGGCGTAAAAAATTCTGACCCCTCTTGAGGGGGGGGGCGTAAAAATTTAAGCCCTTTTTTAGCCAAAAAGCCCGCGCGTTACTATAGTTTGAAGGGGGGGGGCGAAAAAATTTCGGCGCCTTCGGCGAGGGGGGCACGAAATGTTACACGCGCTCTCGAGGGGGGGGGGCGTAAAAAAATTTCGCCCCTCCGCGCGAAATCTCACCACCCCCCCCCCCTGTAATTAATAAATGAACACTCCCTAAGAACATTCTGCTATAAGGGGGTCATCTTTCGGCCAATTTTAGGGGGTTATCCCGTCAAAAGAGGGGGTGCTTTTGTGGATATTTGTCCAGGGAAAAGGCGTCCAAATTCAAGGTGATGTACGCACATGGTATCCATAAATGTGAGAGTGGCCCCCCGGGTAACAAAGCCCTATTCTGGTTATTAATACTTTGGCATTACACAACTAAGTGTTGTAATGATATTTGCTTTGATGCTTCTTCTCATTATAAATCAAAATGTAAGCTAGGCATATCAGGTAATGCTACTCGGAGAAATGGGATTAATATAGCCTAGTGTCCCAATTAACTTGAATCTGCCTGTCCCACTTTACCTAACACAGTGGGACACTTAGGCATTTAAGGTTTCAGTAGGCCTATACACGGAGAAGCACTGGCATCAATAGGAGCCGGGAAACCCACGTTTTTTAGGGAATTCCGTTTTTGAAAGTCACCGTTTTTTTTAAGGAATTCCGTTTTTAGAAGTCACCATAATTTTTACGGAATTTCACTGTTTTATCCAGTGTTTAAATCAGTGTGCAGTTCATTAGAATTATCAACCATAGGCCTATCCATTTTTGTTCGATAAGACATCTTGGGCCAGGACTTCATAATTGTTATGAAGCACTTTATAATCACAATTCATGAGCAAACATTACCGGGTACTCTAGAATTGTTAAAGACCACCAACTATAGTGCTGAGCATATATATTTTTCTGATCCTGTGTATACAAAATATACCAAGGCCCCCCCCCCCCCCCCGGACATCCTCGTGCTCTGAAGTCTGAACAGAAACTGGCGCGAAATTGCAGTGGCGCCACCTTTGGGATAAACGGGTATGGAATGCGACGCTCTGATGTTTCACCGTTTTCAAGAGGAGGACTGGAGCAGACGAACTTTTATCCCGTGGACGTTTCGACAAAATAAAACAGTCTTGGTGGTAAGTTACACTTGTTAATTTCAAACATGTGTTATATAATTATTCTTCTGGACATTCAACCTATGTTCTAATCTACTTTTACCACTTCGAGATGTAGAATTACACTAAAGAACAGGTCAATTACTGCATGACCCGGTCCCCGCACTCCCACTGGCACTGGGAGTCCCAGTGCAAACCATCCTCGTTAATGGATCTCAAATATACTCCTTTTCCCCGTATTTTGGAGTGAAAAAGTACCCCTTTTCATAGCAAAATCGCTGATTTTGGGGGCCCCAAAAGAACCCCTTATTTTACAATCCTACATGTTAGGGAGTGTTCATTATTTATGGCAGGGGGGGTGAGCGTTTGGCAAATCGAATACGTCAAAAATAATTGGCCCCCCCCCCACGGAATAGGTTGAAAAAAAAGGCCCCCCCCCCCCTCGGAATAGGTTGAAAAAAAAACGCCCCCCCCCCTCTCACCCTGGATCATTTTCAACTTTATTACAAAAACAATGTTGGTGTCTACTAATTATATGCATTTAATCCTGGGCACTTTTTTACCTACAATTTACCACCTTGCAACAAATACATCCATTCGTAAGGTGTTTTAGTGTAAACGTCTCATGATTCTCGCTAGTGAGTGATAATAGTCAAACCTCAGCTTATAAATTGGAAGCTCCCATACCCTCAGTGCTTACATGAGGCCGGCACTTTTTTGAAGACTGACAAAACGGTGGGCTATTCTGAGTGTGAAAAGTGATGCAGTGAGAAATTTGCTGGGAGTTTGAGGAAAATTTTGAAAATATTGACATAATTTGGTAAAATATAACACAGGCTGTTACCAAAATTCGCGACATTTCAACGTACTAACTTCGCAACATTTTCAGGTATACCCCTAAAAAAGGCCCCCCCCTAAGAATAGGGTAAAAAAAAAAAAGGCCCCCCCCTTTGAATACTCCTATAAAAAATTGCCCCCCCCCTCAAATGCTCACCCCCCCTGCCATAAATAAAGAACACTCCCTTAGGGAGTGCTCATTTTTTAACAACAGGGGGAGGGGGGGTAAAAAATTTGGACCCCTTGACCGGGGGGGGGGTAAAAAATTAAGACCCCTCTTGGGGAGGGTCAAAAAAATTCAACCTGTTTTGAGGGAAAAAGCCCGCGCGTTACTATGCTACAAAGGGGCGCGAAAGCGCGCGATTTTCGGCCTGCCGGGGGGGGGGGAAATTTTGGGACATTTTTACGCCCCACCCCCCCCCCTGTAACTAATAAATGAACACTCCCTAAAGTAACAAATATATATAAACATGCACACATTTAATACCAAAGAGATATTCACAGGATATTCATGGTTAACTCTTGTTATTACTATTAGGTATTAAATGTTGTGTAAAAGGGGTATCATTTTACTCCAAGCTCCACTTGAAAAAAAACACGCTGATTGCATTAGAAAAAACACCATTTTTTTCGAAAAACGCTGACATGCGCAGTTTTGAAATTTTGACCCATTATCTGTGTTTTCTCTAACGAGGATGGTGTCTGGAAGACTTGAAAGTGCGGGGACCGGGCTCACTGAGTGACTGGCACAATCGTTTGTAGAACTTGGTTTCTAATTCTATGGTTTCCCAACCTACTCCAAGATTCCAGAAAGTTTTTTTTGATAGGTCTATACTCTAGCACCTGATGCAAGGGGGCGGGCGGGCGTGGGGGCACATGGCATGTGCAAATATCCCCCAAAGAGTCCACTTTCCTTTTACTAGGACTAGCCCCCCTCTTCTCAACATCCATGGACCTCTACACGATTCTAGCAGTTGTAAGATTCCTTGCAAAAACAAATCCAATTCTTCCTTGTCTTGTCTAGTGTTTTTTTTTAATAGGAAGACAATAGGCTGCGCATATCATTTAGGTTTTGATAATGCACGGGAATACCAACTCATTTGAACCATCTCTCCATACTCCAACAGGCCTACTGAGTACTGGTATCACCAGAATGCCATCCAATCAGAAGAAACCACACGTGGAGGGAGGGGACAATGCAGCTGACAACATTGAAAGTAAAGAAGAAAAATGCCCAAAACAGAGGGGTCGGAAGAAAAAGACTGAAAGCAAAGGTGCGTAGGCCCTATTTGTGCCTCTACATGGGTAAAAATCGACACAGGCGACACAGCCCTTTTAGGCCCTTTTAAAAATCGACGGACACAGGAAAATCGGGGATAAAAATCGACCCACAGGGGGTTTTCTCTTTGTTCTTATATAGCTAAAAATCGACACAATGCCACTGCCCTACTGCTAAAATTCGACCAGGCGACACGGTAAAAATTGCGGGTACCCATGTAGAGGCACCTATTTGTTATAGAAGTTTATATAATAGAACGCAGTGGCCTGAACGTGAGATACTAAATTGTCATGAGGCCTGGCGCCTATATTTAAACAGTGGTTTCTCATCACCAAGGTCTGAGAAATCTGACGAGGAAGGCTTTTTTTTTTCTTTTTTTTCCTTTTACTCGCAGGCCAAAATGTATAGGTTATTTACGTTTTTTTTCGGCCAAAATTCACATTTTATTGGTTAAGAATTAATTGATCTTTAAAAGTGGAGAAAATGTAAGTTATTTGTATACCACTGCATTGCTGGCATTATTAGCTTTAATTTGATACCAAATATGACCAATTTTGTCTATTTTGATGAGGATATTCATCAAAATTTGGCAAAAAAAGAAAAAAAAGTTTTCCCCAAAACTTGATTTTTATGATGCGCGCGGTGATGAGAAACCATTTTATTTTTTTGCGTGGCCTTATCTACATGCATATCTACATGTTTTATCCATTTATTGGTTTTGCTATACTATGTTCCCGGTATATGATGTGTGTGCTACACTCCTTGAGTACCGTTTTCTTGCATTGAAGGTCCTGATAATGTGGCTCCACCAAAGAAGCGCCGAGGAAAAAAGGCGGGAAATGAAGTAGAGAGGTCAGTGATCATTAATATTGTATCAAGTTGATGTACAACATGCGGCACATTACCGAGTTAACAAATATGAGCACCAACAACAGTAAACGTGAAGAAAACCCTGTTAGTATTAAATCGCATCAATAAACCATTATGAGGCTTATAACCAAAAAAGGTACCGGGTATTACTTACATGGGTTGGGGAGGAGCATATCATGCTACCTACATGTATGGTAGCTTGACAGATAAAACTTTCGATTAACGTAGCCTAATCCCTTTAATATGTTATTATGGCAATGACTTTCCTAAAAATTGTTTCTCACTATAACCCTCTTATTACAGGACTAAAGAGTCTACAAAAGATGCTCCACCTCAGACGAAAGAAGCAGAAACAGTTGCTCTCTCATCCACTGAGCCTGATCTCACAATGTTCCCAATGTCTCAGGCCAACAAGTTCATCCCTACATTTGGCAAACCCTCAAAAAAGAAGTCCAACTCAGAACCAAGTGTTGTATCAACAGAGAAATCCCCGGACAAGGTGAAGGATGAAAACCCGGGTGAAGCTAAGGGAGAGATGAGAATAGATAGGACCAATAGTGAGAGAGTCAGTGGTGCCAAGAATGGAAAGGAATTTGATGATGTGAAAGTCATGATAGAGAAGTTGGAGATCACAAAGGATATCGGACACATCAGAATGGAAGTGACCAAAGAGAATAAAGGGAAGGATGGCGTTGAGGATGGAAATGTTCAGAAAACCACATCAGTTGAAGAGCAAGCTACAGGGGAACCTCTTGTGTCCGAACAAGAATATGGGATATGCAAGGAACCGACAACACCTAATGACACCATCACCCCGGTGCATGCAGAGTCAAATAGTGAATTTGACTGCAAAGGAATCCAAGCGGGACAGAAGAAAGACATGCCAGCAGAAGTGCAAACTTCAATAAATGCAGACCAAAGGATGGAAGCAAGTTCAACAGATGTTCAGAAAATAGAGACCACTCAATCAATGGATGGAACAGGCAAAGCGAAGAATAATTCCAAGAAAACAGAGACCTCTAAATCCAAGGACGATACTGGCAAAGCAAAGAACAAGAACAAGAAACAGAAAACAGATAAATCCAAAGATGATGATTCTATTCAATCGAAATCAGATTATGTGGCTACAGCACCCTGCCTAGTAGAAGTATCAGCCAAAGAGCCAGCAACGACTGCAGTATCAGACCTGGCGACTACAGTGACCGGTCCCCCAACAGGTGCAGACACCAAGATAGCAGTGCCATCAGCAGATCCAGCCCCAGCCCCAGGAGCAGTTCCCGTCCCTCCAGTACCTGACGCCACAGCAGCCCCAGCCCAGCTCCCCGCCGCCACCCCAGCCTCAATAGGTGTACAGGACCCTGGAGTAGGCTATCTGACTGGTTCAGACACAGGATGCCCTAAAGCAGACTCAGACCAAGTAACAGCTCAGCCTTCAGGAGCAGCTCATAGCCCAGGAGCAGCTCAATGCACAAACCCAGGAGCAGTTACAATCAACAAAAATACCATATCCTCAGTGACCACCCCTCCAGAAGGCAAAACCCCAGGAGGAATCCAAGCACCACAGTCAGGTGTAGCGCCGAGAGCAGCTCAGGGTGCAGGAGCAGCTCCTCCAGGGGGTGGTACCGAGCAGGGTGAGGCAGGACAGGAGGATGTGATGGTAGGCTCGGGACCCGACCTGGACCTGACCGACTCCCAGCTGGAGGACCTAGACATGGACATGAGTCTGGACCCCACACAACCCGTTATCAAAACAAGGTGAGCTCTTTTATGTCTCTTAGTACCCGGTAATAGAAAATAAGAATAAATTATATCTCACATTTTTCATGTATCGTGTATATCTTCAATGGAGCATACTAGCCTATCAGGAGCTTTTGGTTTCTATTTGCTCATTAAAGAGGTGTTCAGATATTCATTGTTCAACTGTAGTTAGTCTGATATGACTGATATAGTTAGTATCATACAATGATGAATTCGTCAGCCTGATATACTTATGTTTAGTAATGTGTCTAATCAAATATAAGTGGTTTTGTTTGATTAAAACCATATTAGGTTTCATGATCAATCTCATGTCAATATCCTTTCTCAATTACCTCGTTGTCTCTTTCCCCTCAGTTGGAATCCGGTACAGAGTTTTAACCAAGGCCATGTTTCTAAGTCGATGACCGGTCCCCTACCTCCTCCTCTACCCAAACCAGTCCCACCTAAAAAGAAGCTACCGGACGCCACTCAGAAAATGAAGAGTCTTATCAACGAATTGACAGCACTTAAGTATGCATATGGGTTACCTTTCCAGTTTTGAATTACGCATCTGATGTAATTCCATTTTAGTCGTTTAGAGGTTGGAAATTCGTTCATTTTTCCTGAACTTGTAGATAGGAAAATGGAAAATCGTACTTTCATTGATTTATACTAAATAATTGCCTTAAGGTTAGTGATGATTTAGGTTATCTTTTTGGCATAAAAAGGCCTAAATAGGGGACAGGGGTACCCTTTTTCCATCAGTGACATTAGTGGGCGCTAATTAGTTAAATCTTAAAAAGAGATATACGGTTTCTGATATGTGTCTGAGGCGTTTCTTATAATCTTTTTCATTTACTCACTAAGCTAATTAAGTCTGTTCTTTATTTTAGCAATATTGTACTAAAGGCCAAACGTGACATGGAGATCTTCAAGAGACGGAGACAGCAGATGGCACAAGCACCCCAACCACCGACCAGCCAGTACATGTACGGCTCCTACTAAGGCCAAGGTAATGTCTACCTTTTCATATTTATAACCAAAAACACAAATGTATATTGCATTTATTTCTCTACCAATAGCACGCATGTAAAGGCCTCAGACGGGGTAGCTGTGTCACTTGTCCATCCTAAGAAATGGGCCTTGTCCCTTGTCGATTTAATGAAGTAGGGTTGTCCCTTGTCCCCAACCCCAAGCAATCTCTTGTCCCTTGTTCAAAAGGGTTAAAACAGGGGTCTTGTCACCTTGTCGAATTTACCTGTCTGGGGCCCTATGTAAATTATTACACGCATCATACCCACATAGACACTGCTCCACTATACCATGCACATCGCATATATACATTGTGTAAACCTGTGTATTATGCATATCTCCAATATACCTCCATTCTCCATACATAGTACATGTGAATGTATCATTGTATGTACCACATTATCATGATTAAACAAAATTTACCAGTAATATACTAATACATTCAATTCCAAATAGCGTTAAAGAATAAATCTATTAAAAAAAACGTGTAATATCGAACACAAATACAGAATAACCAGAGAAAATTATAATTGACCATATATTCGGTCTTATTGTACACATTCGTTTGCTCAGGCTTTGTGTACTGTGTCGCATATAGCTACCTGTTGAACAATATGTGGGCTACCTTGCAGCAGATAGCGTGGCCGAGCGGTCTAAGGCGCTGGTTTAAGGCACCAGTCCTTTCGAGGGCGTGGGTTCGAATCCCACCGCTGTCAAACGTTTTCCACCCAGAGTATGTCCATACCCCTAGTTGATGATACCAGGGAGGTCTCTATGTCTATGATGATACCTGCAGATGATAGAAATCTTGAAATTCAAGATTAAAAAAACTGCTACCGGGTAATACACATCACCACCACGACCCCCCCCCCCCCCCCACCTAACCATTAATCGGTTCAGGTATGTATAGCTATTTATACCCAGGTAGACTAGAAGTATCCCTCCCACTTCCCCAGTACTAGACCTTTGGCCCTCACCTGAGACCACGTGACCATATACGACCCAGTTCCCATAAGTAGGTCAAACATGGCGGATATTTTGATGATCAAACAGGCACAGGAGGCAGAGTCAGGTGTCCACCAGCAGCTGTTTTCTTAATTACCAGCACCAGCATATTAGTGCTGTACCCCTGGTCAGTGCAGAGGGGAGGCTGAGGTGTGGGGGATGGGTGCCTCCAGGGTCCTACTATATAGGTAAGGCATCACTCAGGTAGTACAGACTGTTTCATATACTGCACAGGTGAGTTAAGCCAGGTAAAATAGTGGTTGGTATATTGGTTCTCTGCTTCTCCAGCAGGTAGCACCAGGTAGAAGCTGGTCGCCTGTGGAGTGTGGTATTTATAGTATTGGTGCATTAGGAGTAGCCAAGGTAGCCAGTGTAGTGGTAACAGTGTTTTTATAGTGTGTGCACTTCTCATCAGATGGCAGCACTAGTTGTATTTGGAATTGCTAACTCCTTGATTCTTTTGGCTCAAAGTAAATCAATGCATTGGTAAAATGTGGCAATCTGATCGATATAGTTCATAATGGGGTAAATCTCGTATCTAAAGTTGTTGATTATATTGTCCAATATTATTAATAAAAATCATGTTACTTTTCAATATTTGTGGATAAAAATATACATATCGTTTTCTGATTGTTTCTGAATTAAAATCTTTTCCCCTCCCCTAGGTTGAAGAGTGATTGAGGAGAGGTAGAATGGAGATGATGTCCCGTCGGTTGTCGTCCCTACCTACCAGGTGGAGGCAGGTGTTGGCTGTACTCTGTGTGTCTCTACTGGTGGCGCTGGGCTATCTGCTCCACTACCTCTACACGTCCACCCCAATACCTGTCTATACCTTGGACAAACTCAACCTGCGGCCCTTCTTCCTACCCAACATAGAATGCAACCGCTGCAACAACTTTACCGTCGAATACCTTATACATCAAAAGGCCCAATGCAGCATAGATGAAAATATATTCATGCTGAATTTCCTGATTTCATACTCTCCGAATGTCCGGGCAAGAAATGTCGTTCGGGAGACTTGGGGAGGCGTGCGTGAATATCGCGGATTGAAAGTTAAAACACTGTTTGTGTTTGGTGTTCATCCTGATAAGAATTTCAACAAGCAGTTGGATTATGAGCAGGAGAAGTATGGAGACATTGTACAGGGGAACTTTACAGATGTCTATTACCATCTAACAGAGAAGACCATGATGATGTTAAAGTGGATCACAGAGTTCTGTCCACAAGTCAAGTATGTTCTTAAGACAGATGATGACAGCTTCAACCATCCTCACCGCATCATCGATTACCTCCTCGACATCACCGTCAATAACTTTGTCGGTGGTTACTGCTTTACGGTAAAACCTGACCGTAGAAAAGACTCAAAGTACTACGTAGCGAAGGATATATACCCTGATTCTTACTACCCAACCTACTGTGCTGGCCCAGGGTATATTCTCTCACAAGGCGCTATTGAGGCGATAATCCGCATCGCACCCAA
The DNA here is from genome assembly GCA_947462335.1 of Harmothoe impar. Classification (NCBI taxonomy): domain Eukaryota; kingdom Metazoa; phylum Annelida; class Polychaeta; order Phyllodocida; family Polynoidae; genus Harmothoe; species Harmothoe impar. The sequence goes on from OX381713.1 coordinate 46,871,004, forward strand.
TGTGACATACCTGGGTATGGAGGATGTATACGTAGCAGGGATGTGTCGCGAGAGGGCACAAATCCCCTACACCAACATCCCGGGTATGGTGATCAGCCAGGATGCCATGTCAAGGTGCGAACTGGCCACATGGGCTAAGAACGCTCACAATGTGGTCCCTGAGAACCAGCTCAAAATCTGGACAAATGCGATGAAGGCCGATGAATCGACAGACTGCCGGGGCCGCAAGGTGAAGCTGTGGTTTAAGGTAGCGGGCGGGTTAGGAGTATGGGTCTCCATTATGTTCTATATGAGGCGGAGAGCGCAGGGATCCTGACGGCGGCTGTTCTCCTCCAGATTCACTCTCCTCTTCCTCATAGTCCTGGCCCTATATATCTTAGCAATTTACACTTGAAAATTCGATGTATTAATTTAGATTTTAATAGAAAAAGAAAGCCTTATATGATACTGAGTTATTCACCTGTTACATTCCCTTGCTGAGTATATTTGAATAGGGTTCCATTCTTCCATATACTTGTTACCATGTATTTTGATATGTCCGTCTGTATTATTTCCATTGATATCCTTCTAAAATCTTATACCTCAGACTGCAATATATTTTTCAAACCATCCAAAGCATCTTTTACAATGTCCAGTCAGAATATTAACTAAATGAACTAATTTTTACTACATTGTATTAAAGGAGAGATATTTTGGATCATATTCTCATTTGAAGTGCCAGAAGATAATATATGATTGTGATAAGAGGTTTGTAGGAGAACCCCTTATGTGTCTATTGCACTGGAGGAACCTTAAAGGGTTACCTATTACCAATGTACTGTTTAATGTTGTAAATACCGTTACTGTGGTTCATAATAGGCTTTAACTTAGAGCTTGTGAAATTTATATTTGTACTATAATGTTACATACAATTGTATTGAGAATTCCTAGTTGTAGACTGGTGTTGGTGAATTATTGCAAAAGCTTCCATGGGGTAGTACTATTTAGATTTATTATTGAAATGAGTTCAATGCTCAAAGTTCTTGCCATCAATGACAGGACATGTTACTTGCGAACCCTGTCCGTGCCTTGTACAGAATGTTATTATTTTTTGCAAGCATTGTGTATTATAGATTCTATGAAGTACAAAATGAATTCATGTTATATTTGTGTCCAGGAAAATTACAAATCTGTCATAGCACAGGTTCCGTGCCATAGTATACTAGTATATGGTAGATGTTACTCACGTAGTTAGTTTCAGCACAGACATATTGTCAATGTGTCATAATTAAACTAAAAAGCACAGCTTTAATATGAATGTAAATTAGCTATTTCTACAAACATTGTGCACGACCTCCCAGACAAGAATGGAGCTGGTTTCGGTAAAAGTGTGTACATGTAATGTACCGGTACACTGCAGTAAGTTGTTACTGTATCATGTAGGAATCATTTAAAACGTATTGCTTGTAATTCTGTGTAAACCGATGCATTCCGCTGGTGCAGAATCTATTTAAAGAAATGTTTGATATTCTAATACCTTATGCTGAATCTTTTTTTGATGAAAACATGTTTAAAATGGACAAATATTGGCATATATTTGGGCTAGGAATAACATATATTTTCCCAACTTTCATTGATCAACAAACTCTTAATTGCGAAAGTGTGAAATTTGTGGAAAGTCTATATTTTCCCATACTTTTTGGCCCCACTCCTTCATCATATTTTTCAGTACTTAGTAATGAGAAACCATCTTTTTTTGTTTTGATTGGCCTTACATTTTCCCATAGTAATCTATGACATTGTTAGTTTTCAACCAACAACCAATTTTTCCATATCACGTTATCTATAAAGCAAATGTCATTTGATCCTAATGGTAACCCTGAACAAAATGGTGGCATTTGTTATGCAGGTAAGGGTAGTATAAATGTGTTCCAGTTGTCTTTTATATACTAGGTAAGTAGTGAACTACCGTGACTGGGCCTGGTAACCTTGTTATGCACTACTATACTGCCATCTATAGGGCTTATCTCTAAGGGCAGTGTCACATTTTGCCACTAGACGTCAGCATAGGAGAATATTTCTTCCATTGCAAGTAGATGACAACGTCTGTTGCTCTGTATAAGTCCGTTAGACAAATATGTCAATACAGAAATGAGTATGTGTCAATCAGCATTAAAGTGATTATTACTACTGTAATAAAGTACTGTTATCCATGTCATTCTTGACTTCGATGTAATTCATATTATTTAAAAACTAATAGTTTAAGTAACTCATGTCATTTCTCCATAAAATATGTACCGGTAACCAGTCTTAAATATATGTAGAACAAAACACGGAACTTTGAAATAAAAGAAAACTTTATTTGACATCCATACAAGTTACACGTTCACACTGGACTTGCACACTAACATAGGAAACAATTATTTATACATAAACGTATTAACACTCTTCGTGTCCTCGCTATGCGTTCATGTCGAAGTCGTCACGCTGAAACAAGATGGATAGTGGCATTTAGTTATTTCAAAACGGCAGCATTGATTATAGTTAATAATGATTATATTCACAAGATGCTCCTATTTGCAAGGAAGGATGTTTTGTACAAGTACATATCTTTTTACATTTACAATCAAAATTCTAGAGCAGGTGCTGGAGAGAACATTGCATGCACTACAAAATGTAGTTAATGGCGAGGCAACATACGAGTGTCCAAATAGATATTATATTACCGTAAATTCTTGCATATGCATATGCAGCTCATAGGATTTCCTCAAACTCGGAATGCAGCTTAAACAATGGCTAGGCTATTTTACATGAGAATTTACGGTACATTATATACATTGTACTTGTCTTATAAGAAATTATCATCAATATGACGTAATACGCACCATTTCATTATACTCCAGCACGTGTTTTCGTATAGCCGAGGTGTCTGTCCACGTTACAAAGTCTTCTAGTGCTCTGAAATAAAAGACAAAATACAACCATTAAAGCAGGATATTCCACCATCTTTCTGAAACTTGATCAGTATCGATGGTTACAACGGCAATTTAAACCTTCATATGTAACATGGTGCTTTAACGCACTGTACCATTTTTCTGGATGATGCAAGAAACTGGTGCAGCATTTGTTTTTACGATTTGTTTCAAATAAAATTCATGAGGAAATTAGTGTCTCCCAAATTGGCAGTGCTAGCAAGGACAAACTCAACTGATCGTGTTTTAACTTTTCTAATTTGTTATCTTAACATTATTTTAAACAAGGAAACCCATGTAAATACACAGCTAGGCTTCATGTCCCTTTGTTATCCTGATGCACCAATGGCAATGCAGCAGCGAGTACCTTGTGTTTGTGCATCATGCCAACCCTTCAGGAGTGCATCAACCCCGTCGGCGCTACATGTCAGATGTATGAATGCAGCACTTTAGCAAGTATATGGTTCTTCTTTTCTGCATCATGATGACAGAAGAGTAATAAAGCCATATGCTGCCACAAAAGAGCTAAAACAAACTCTACATAGATACGGGTTCTCAGGGTTTCTGGGAACATTACCCATACTGACCTTGTGACGAGGAACGCTGGGTCTGACACGACTTCCGGTCCCACTCGAACGTCTGAAGCACTGTTAAGGCAAACTATGGTGGCTTTGTTCTATTTCTAAATCCTTCTGTTTCAACAAATCCCTTAACGCACTGTCTGTGTGCTAAGATCGCTACCCATGTCAAAACAGACTGTCGTGAAAAGGTTGACCCCGACCCCCCACTGAGTACTGTCCCCGTACTGTCCCTCTTGACGACTTACTTTTCACTCAAAGATGTAGGATACCACTTGAAGTTTACTTTAACAATAACCGGAAGCAGGGCCTCTTTGCTATCAGGCATGACATTTGAGGCTATCATGGTTCTCCATTTCTACCCAGTTGCTAATCTTATAACCGAAACCCGTTTAGAATGTGATTGAGCATTGGGCCTACAGTGAAAATAATGGCTAGGCCTACTTGTAAATGCTATCTTAAAATGTTGGTAAATTTGCCGTTGGAAATTTCAACAATTTAATATGGGAATTCCAGGAGGAAAATGGGACTTCCTACAAAGGTAGTAAAAGTGGCATCTTTGCTTGATATCTTGATAAGAGCTAAGCAGGGGCTATAATCTCTGGGCTGAGGGAATTATCTGTGAATATGGTATTCTCTTATTAAATCATGGGATTATTTACAAAAACAGAACGAAATATGCTATTCATAGTGGTGATTGTTAAGCCCACTCAAAAAAAAAAAGTAGTTTCTCGTCACCGCGCGCATCATAAGAATCATGATTTGGGGAAATTTTTTTTTTTACATTTTTGATGAAAAATATGTTAAAATTGCCAAAATATTGGCAAATTTGGTATCAAATTAAAGCTTATGCTGTTAGCAATGCAATTAGCCAGGTGTAACTTGCATTCTTACAACTTTTGCTGATCAATAAACTCCAAATTACTAAAATTTGAAAATTGATCGCGAAATGTCCAAATTTCCCTATGTAAATTGCCCAGAGTAAAAAATAAATAAATAAATAAATAAAAAACGCCCTCGTCATATTTTTCATTGCTTGGTGATGAGAAACAATTTTTTTGGAGTGGCCTAAAGAGGAAGTGCATATGCATGGTAAGTAACATTGCACATGTAGGTGTAAGGATACGGCCTTGTTCTATGAAGGTGGTGGCTGTCTTGATGGTCTCGGCCATGTGTGTGCGCACCATGAGCACGGGTAACCTCCTCCTGCAAGTACAACACAACAGTATGAGCATTTGGTTAAGGACGGCATGATGCCTCAAGGTTTTTGTTTATTAGTCAGCATGATGTACCAATGTAGCACGAAACTTGGCGGCGCTGTGTTGGTGCATCATGCCGACCCATCAAGAGGGGTCGTCAAACAGCATGATGCATGGGTGTGGCACCGGCGAGTTACTCGCCAGTGGTGCACTTGTGGATTCATGCTAACAAAATGACATGTTAGTGCATTTAAGAAATACATTGCGCTTAACCACATAAGGACGGATGTCGCTAAAAGATTACATTTGTCAGCATGATGCACCAATGCAACCCTGGCGAGTGACTCACTGGTGCTGCATTGGTGCATCATGCCGACCCTTTGGAAGTGTCTCAACCCCGTAGGGTCGGCATGATGCATGAATGCAGCACTGGTGAGTTACTTGCCAGGGCTGCATTCATGCATCATGACCGAGGCATGATGCATTAAGGTATCATGCTGCCATTAAAGGGTTAAGGAATAGTAGAGAAGGAAATATCCTTCCTATCTTATGTGAAAGGTGGCCATTTAAATTAGAGGTGGTTGCCTTGGGGAGGGTCTTCGGGACATACATCTTTGATACAGGTGAAATTATACATCTGGATCGGAGATATCACACAATGGTGAGAGGGAGGAATAAAATGTAGAGGCCATGGCTCATACCAAACCTGGTGTTTAGTGAGTGATACCAGGGAGACAAGATAATTCTCTTGCCTCAAAATCTCAAAGATCAGGTTTCAAAGGAGGGGGGTCCCCGACCGTTGATATATTGATACATAAGCTTTGAAGCCTGAGACTCCTCACTGGAACACAGATCCCTACCAGCGTGGGAACATGTGTGTGTGGAGGGGGGGGGGGGGGGCATTATACATGTATAGACAAGTGATTCGTAAAATAAATTTTCATATTATTACATGTATCTAAATCTTACTCACAGTTCTAAACAGTCACAAACTAAGGGTCATCAACATGAGTTTACAAAAGAAGAAATTCCCATCGAATGCACACAGGTCGGAGATCAAAAGTATGCGATGTATGCCTATTACTTTTCATGATCCACTAACATGGGATTTCTACGTAAGTACAATATAATAGCACCATGACAGACGACCCACTCTACCCCTGTAGACCTGCTTTGACCTTTGTCCTGCAGATCCCAGAGCTTACGACAACAACCCCCTGCCATAGTGCACAAAGCTGATCTTAATCACATCAACCCTACCTGACGTACAATAAACTAACAAGAGTTGTGGAAACACCCTCAAAAGGGACCCTTGCTGGGTTATACCATGAATTATATCATTACTGCCAAGTTCTAAATAACAGTCTATGAAGACCCCCTCCCTCGCCCACTTAACCCTTTAAGGACCGCATATTGCTTTAATGCAATGTTGTGATGCATCAATGCGGCCCTGATGAGGAACTCTCTGGTGCTACATTCAAGCACCATGCCGACCCTTCGGGTTTGATACACTCTCGAAGGGTCAGCATGATGCAAGAATGGAGCCCTGGTGAGTAACTGGCGATAAATGGCATAATGCATTAAAATGTATGCAGTCCTCAAAGGGTTAAACATGCAGGGGTGGGTTCTATAGGCCATGTTATGTTTCCTCCTGGTATAAAAGGGCCTGAATAATTGGGAGATTATTCCACCTGGAGAAAAGACTTTGAGGCTCGCGTGCCCCCGAGGGAATCAATCTGCCCCACTCCCAATGTTCTCAGGACACCAGTAATAAAACTCCAGTTCGGCTTTTGGGTCACAAAGCACGGCCCCAGCTATTACATTTAATGTGAAGTGTCGCATATTGGGCTCAACGCGACAGTAGCATGTCGCACGCGATGCCCGCGCGACACCGCCCCGACGTTCACTTCGCGGTCCACTGGACCGGAACTGAGGGGTATATACAGAATTCCCGCCCTTTTTTTCTGGTTCCACTGAGGCCCGTTTGTATTTGGGGCCGCCACTGATCAGTCTGATATCAGTCTCGTATTATACTGCAGCAGTATGACTCATGTATTTCAATTTTGTTTGGTCTTTATATTCGTATTGAAGACTGGAAATCAGATGGTTCAAAAATTGCAGCTTTCAGAGTTGAAATCACAGGCTTCGGTCAACCCTGGTGAGTAACTCATGGGTCGTGGATTCATGCATTATGCGGCTGCCGACGGCTGCCAACGGGCAAGGGTGGAACTGCTGAATGCATGACATACGGTAGCTCGGCAATATGCGTATGGGCCCCGTTGCCTATCAGCCTGCCTTAGGCTGAGCCAGTTTTAAAACTATTCATCATGGCATGATCCCGAAGGCATGATGGTGCATGATGCAGGGATGCTGCACCAGCGCAGTGCTTGCGAGTAACTCGGCTGTGCTACATTAAAACTCGGAGGTGCTGATTTAGACAAATAAAGTGGCTGCAGATGGGTCAAAAGCGACCTGGCGACCTGGGCTGTTTTGGAGGCGACTTTCGACCTAAGGCAATAATAAAAGCGACCTAGCGACATTTGGATAAAATTGACAATAGATTGAGGGGTCCAAAAAGCGACCTGGACCCCTTAATTTGAGCGACTTTCCGACCTCAAGGGGGGACCCCTCTGCACCCCCAATAAACCTGAGGTCTTGAAGCATCATGCCGCCCCTAAAGGATTAAAGAATACAGAGTTTTGGGATGGACAACTATAATCATTTCATAAAGCAAGTACGTATAAGTATGCACCGTGTCAGGCGTGGTTAGGGGGAGAGATCCATGTCTCAGAAATCCTAAGACTCGGGATTGGGGGTCAATTTCTGGAGAAAGACCCCTATAAATTACCTTTAGTTAGATTCCTATAGGAACACCAGCTTAACTTAACTTAACTTAAACTTTAGTGATGTATTGTCTTTTGGCACAACATGCTAACAATGTCGTACAATGTCCTTTACAGTAATGCTTAAACACCGAACATGAGTTTTATACATTTATAATGGCTTGCGAAACTACAAGGCTGTGCACTGGGACCTAACCGAACAGTGATGTGCGACCGTTACTATTTCTCTATAGACATGCCAAGGCTGTATCTCCCCCCATACGAGGAACATTGTTACAACTTTTACAAGTTCGGTATAAGCCTACTCCTGCAATCACAGATGACGTCTCAGCACTAGACACGCCACCCTTCCATCAATGTACATGTAGTTAACCCCCCGCCATCAGCCATAGGCAGACGACATTTTATTAGCTTTGGCGGCATCAGAGACTGTAACGACAACGCATTGAACCATGTCCATCCCTTATTGATGTTCATATCAGCGTGAAGGTACCCACGCGACTATCTGGCCTGTCACCTAGTGTTCTGGGTGGTGGAGGCGGGGTGGGGGGGGGGGGGGGTTAACCCTTTAATGGCCGCGTACTGCTTTAATGTCCTTAGCCATCATGATGCATGAACACAGTCCCTGCGAATTCATAACTCACCAGCACTACATCCATACATCATGCCAACCCTTCGGGAGTGTATCAACCCCATCTAGGGTCGGCATGATGCATGCATGTAGACCTGCCGGGTTACTCGCCAGGGCTACATGCATGCATCATGACGACCAAGGGCATGTATACATCATGCATGCACCATGCGGCCCTTACAGGGGTCAGGGAGGCTCCCATTGTGGAAGGTGACAAGAGATCACTATCCCACACACTGTGGCCGTGGGAATGTAGCTACACTATCTAACAGACATGGTAAATGGTGGACATGTTCAGCAGACGACATTTATCAACTTGTTTAATGTGGGTGGGTGTCTTGTTTATCCGTTTTCCTCAAGTTGTAGCAGATTTATAAACTGTATTTTAAGTGCCTCCTCTTCATTTACTCATCTTGATATGAATATATTATTAAATCTGATTACTGAAATGACAAAGCGTCATCGAATTTCGGTGCTTGAGACCAATATTATAATTATGGCAGATTTTCAGACTTATATTGTCGTATTTGAACTGTATAGTGCAGGCATGGGATTGGGTTTTGGAGAAAAATCCAAAAAGCAGCCAAAAGATGTGATCTGCGGGGAATTTTGTATGATTTGCATGGTATAAATCCCTCTAGAGACTAAGACCCCCCCTCCCTATTAATGTTAAAATAGTTTTTCATTGGCTCTGCACAAATTACAGGGATGACTTTTTTGGCATTAAAAATCCGGAAATCCGGATAAATCCGGAAGAATCCCATGCCTGATAGTGATATAGTTCTAGTCATTTTTAAGTATGAAACCAATACATTAACATCAGCTCGCTCATATTTCATAGAATTAAATGAATACAGATTCTGTCAGCAGGAATTTGACCGGACAATATACAGTTACACATGACTTCTCCTCTACACAATGAACACTTACAGAGACATACTGTATGGGTTTAGGAAGAAGTGCCACAGTAACCACCCTCCTTTAGCTAACACGCAACGTGTATTCAGCTACTTTTTAGCCAAAAAAGATGTTCACAATATTACAAATGGCCTGGGGGTATGGTATGATGGGTCTCACTCCATTTACCTTTCTAGATGCATATCAGGTCTTCCATTATGATGTGAGGTATTGCAGGCAGCCTAAAATATGTTTTGTGCCACGGCTTTGTTAAAATGGACATGTATCCATTTGTAAGAATATAAAGTGGTGTGTTGTCTAACTCTTTTTTTGTTATGTGTGACTATGCAATGGCAAACCTTACAAAGTTATATAAAGTCTAATACCAGGTGTATTTTTGTCGCCATGCCAGATTTACTCATGCATTTGATAGTATGTGTAGTTCAATACAGGGATACACAGATGGTATGTGGGCCCTAGAGTCTGAAGCTGCATTTCCATTAACCCATTAAGGGCCGCATAGTGCTTTCATTTATTATGCCCTTTGCCGTGGTGAATGTAGTGGCAGTGAGTAACTCGCCAGTGCTACATTTAAACATCCAGCCGGCCCTACGGGGCTGATACATTCCCGACGAGTCGGCTGGTTTTAATGTGCTAATGCCTTTGTCGTCGTAATGTAGGAATACAGCCGGGAATGCAGCCCTATAGTGAACCTACTAGCCAGGGTTGCATTAATGTAACTGTGGACCTGATTCTGGGCCTCCATATTTAAAAACAGATTAAACTACATGTACATGTCATTAACGCGTTAAGGGCCATGAATAGACGATTTCTGGTTATCAGAAGCAGATGAATACATATACTGGAATTAAGTACCTTGTTTCTATTCATGTATTGTTGATTTTAACATATTATACGTTTTTAGAACAGCAGAAGCCCACAGTATCACTATGTACACTAACACGACACACTTCTCACGGTCAGAACACCCCCCCCCCCCAATTTTCCCCAATTCAACCAGTGGCGGATCCAGGAATTTTGGAAAGGGGGGGGGGGGGCGCTGCAATACCTACAGCATTGGGGGTGTTGGACCATCTAAATTAAAATGTACAGAAAAATAGGGGGGGCGCCCCTGATTCAACCATGGTGAGCCCTTATTCTGTCATATGCTAAAGTCCTACCAGGTAGCCCATGGTCGGCCTAATCTAATTGAACACCTCACAATGTGCTCAAGACAGTTTTTTTTCTCAGACCCTCTCAGTTAAAAAGGCCTCCCCTTTAACCCCTACCACACATCTGCTTGTAGCGTTCTGCACCAGTCCTCTACCCTCCCTGCCCACCCGGCCGTGAGGCTGACACAACCACCATATTGCTACCTTCTGCTGTGGTGCCATAGGTGTGCCATAAGGTCTCCTCTGGAGCAGAATGTGGCTCCTTATCAAAGCAGAATTGGAGATAATAAGCGTATCGGCTGTGGGAACTTGATTTTTCATGAATTTAATGTAGTGTGACTGGTGTTATACCTAAATCAGTTCACTTCTGGGTGGTGGCTTGGGGTTCTAGAATTGGGAGCAGGACCCATGACCTGAATGTCATGGCATTGGTTGGCTAGCCACTTTGGTATCAGATATCAGTATTGAACACGTGGGAGAGTGAGTTGAAGACATATACAGGGAATTGTAGTAAATCTTATATGATTGGCTAGCAGACGGTGATAATTTAATCATTAATAGGGAGATATAAAGCACTAGTATGCCATATTTAATTGGGGTCTTCAATTTCACAGTTTGCTAATATGTACATGGGTGTATGTTCACATAAGGCCTAGACTAACAGTCAATGTGTAGAATATTATTCATATAAACGATTGTTTTTTGCCAAAAATATGTTTATGTCATCTCCCATTTTTCTTTTCTCTCCAAAAATGTATTGCCTTGACTGTCACAGTGGCACCCCTCTTTTTAAAACAGATTAGGTTTATCAGATCCCTCAAATGACTGCGATTTGAATCTGATTTTAAAATTGTCTATTACTAGGCAGGTGCTCGATATCGGACTTCCCATTTGATCAGTGCCATTCGTGTTGAACCTGCAGGTTAGTCTAACAGTAGGGGTTCATGTTCTATAATGGAGACTAATTCTTTGTAACTCTTACTACTTTCCCAGGCTGTGACTGTGACGGTTGATGCTCTAGGGTGGTGTAATCTGTGTGCAGATATCCCACGATAACGTCTCTTATCTAAAATGTTTCCCGCTGGGCGCTTGTTCCTATTCCCATTGTAAAGGCCCTCTTCTCTACGTCCTTTCTCCCCTTACCCCACCTACGTCACCCGATACGTCACTAAGTGAAGCACACACTTTCCACCTTTTTGGTTTCCCAGAACCAAATAATACCCAACCCTACCTCTACCAGGACCGTGAGAGTGACAACTCCGACACCTGTCGGCGATCGGTGCTACTGCAGGAGCGCCATCTGCAGGCGCCTATTGTGGTTATCGGGGCAGGCGTCGGACGCCATTGTGACCAGTTTTATTGTCACTGGGTGAAGAGCAGTTGGCAAAACACACAAAGGGCGTGTTCTTTATGGGAATTACGGATTATGACGGCCATGGTGGGTTCCAGCCCCGACGTCAAGCAGCTCTTTGGGCGTCGGGAGCAGAAGCCTTTGGACGCCACGCGCCCCCATGGATGACTGCAGCGACCTCCGGTGTTTGGCAGGTCGTGACGCCAGCAGACGACAAACAGTGGGCGATAATTGAAGAAGATGCTCCGTGTGACGTGACGTCAGATAAAGGCTGTAATCTAATAAAGATGAGGCTTGGTCCTGAGAGGGAGAAGGGTAGTTATGGAGGGGATCTATAATGGCACTATAATGGTCTGTCAACAGTTTGAGTTGACTCTAGTGATTAAAACTGGCAGGCTCAACAAGTAGCCCCTAGTAGGGAAAGAGGTCCCTAATTGTCCTTTAATGTCGGCTAAAGCTATTGGAAACTAATCCCTAGAAATTATCACTTAGGTTCCATGCACAGGTAGCTATAGGCGTAGCTATACAGGGAAAAAGTCATACCTATGGCCTTGTTATAGGTCCTTAATGATGGACAGACGTGATACTTTATTCAAAAGTGCCAAACGTTCCTGCTCCCAGCGAATCCTGGGAAGCAATTCCTCTATCCACCATGATAACTCTAAACCCAAATCATACCATATTATACCATATCATTAGCGCCTATCATTACACCACGCCCAGTACATTCAAGGTCACAACGTTCCCACAAGGTCATGACCTATGAAACATGACATGCTGGACATCAAAGGGTCACGCCTCATCGGTTTCCATAACTGTGATCGTATTGAATGGTGATTAGGTCTCAATTTCGGAATGTAGTCAGATAGTAGGCATAGTAGGCCTAAGTATAAAGTGTCAGCTAGGCGCTATTATAGTTATAATGTGAAAAAGTATGATACATGCACAGTGCTTTTACCACTAACTGTCGCATGATGATATTTTACTTTATCACAGACTGGAGATTTTCCCCAGAATTTGCTTATATTAATTTATGACAGACTGCAGAAGTCTCCTCAGAATTTGCTGCAGCTTAGGGAATAATGTCTTTGGCTGACTTGGAGCAGTCTGCACCGGAGACATTGAGCAGTGTAAAGGTGATGAGTTACCTGCAGAAGGAGGAGGCGCTGACTTCGTCACAGAGAGCCAGCGTCTGTCTGGTCGGGATGAGACCCATGCTGTGTCTGTAAATAAAGGGGAAATATATTAATATTAATTGAAAATTTTACCTCAAATTGACTCATTTTATAATTCTCATAAACAATATGTTAACCCTCAATTTCATTTGAAAGTAGTCGCAAATGGACAGAAAGTATAGTCTCTGTGGAATCCAGAAATTAACCCTTTAAAGGCCACATAATCCTCTAATACAATACATTTGAAGACCACCTCCGGAGGTTTTGAATAATATGAGAAAACCATAATATACCACTGCAGACATACTGTTTTGAATAATCCTTTAGTACATGTGACATAAATATGTGAATAAAGTGGTGTTTTTAGCAAAAATAGTAAATCCCTCCAAATACTAAATTGGTCAATGTGTGCTTTCCTCACTTTGCACAAGGGGGCACTGCTGTGCATGGTCTGCTGTGAGAGGCCGTTGCTAAGTACATGTGTGAGAGAGAGTGTGTGTGTGTTTGTGGGGGGGGGGGTGTAGTTGTACCCACATCCCCCCCCCCCCCACCTGCTTGCAGGGAAACTAACAACTGTTAACTACCCAATGGATTGCCCGTTGTTACACTCTGTCTAGCAGAGGTTAGAGTTTCCACTGCTACTACGTCACAGGGTGGTGACTGGGGGGCAAACAGAGGCTTCCACGTGGTTAGGTAGTTGTACCATGATAGGATCATTGGACCAATCTTTATAATATTTGCATACCTGAGTGATAGTATAGTCTGTAGTTTGTATTATCGTTATACATATATGATATATAAGAGAGTACCGAAACATATGTCTATTTTATAACAATTTATAATGTATTTATGTGACCGTTACTGTATGAGATATGGTTCATATACCTTATAAAGTTTCACCCACGTGGCTTTTGTTTGCCCGCCGCTGTTCTATTATAAGTTGCAATCTACAACTCTAACCTCTGCTATGGAAGTATGGTGAGTGATCAGGGCCAGTGCTCAGTGATTGGGTGGGGGAGGGAGGGACGGCCAGTGGGAGGTAAGTGCTTCAGGATGACTGACCACTGCAGGGGCCCAGGGGGGCCACTCCCACAGTTTTGGCTAGCATGTGTGACCATGATTCCAAGGGAAAGGGTACTTTCTGGGGCCCTTTATAGATAGGGATTAGGAGGGGTTTCTCATCAAATTAGTGCTAGTTTGTTGATTTACCTCTTGTGATAAGAACACCAGGTTTGAAGTGATATTTGCACATGCATGTAGTTTCTATAGAAAATATGTGGGGTGGCCTCCCCATTGGGTTGGTTGTCACCCAATATGAGATCACATTGGGTATTTGGGCTGTAGTTCATGTGCTTCTCACTGGGGACAGCACAATCACTGATATTTAGGATATGAGGTCTCATGGATTGGCCCCCAACTAAACCAAGTAATAAATGAATAAATATAGCTCTACAGGAGTTACCTTTAGATAGGAAGTCAGTTAACATACCTAGGTACCTGATAAAAATAGCGAAATTGCCAATTAAAAACCTCCGGATGTGGTCTTTAAGTCCCCTCCCTCGTCATGATACATGAATGCAGTCCTGGAGAGTAAGTCCTTAGGACTGCAGTCATCATTGTAGTGACCAGAGGCCTTCGGCCTCTGGGGAGTGGCGTCGCTACCCTTTCCTCTACTCCCCAGTCTCACCCTCATGTGTGACTGCCAATAGTCCAGCCCCATGCCCAAATAAGGCAGACTGGGTCATGGAGGGGTCCACGGCCCTGAGTCCCTCCCCCTCCCACCCCCTACCACTGACCTGCGTGACCTAGATGCTCCCTCTCGAGTCTATGGTCACCCTGCTCTGCCCTGATGTAGCTTCACAGTGTGTGGAGTAACTGGCAGGGGCCAGTGTAGTTACTCCCAGCTTGGTGGTCAGCATACCTCACATCTATCCCATGCAGACTTCACTGTTGGACCCATTGGAGACCTGCCTCACATGACCCATCTCAGTCCCCTCCCTTTCACCCTGGAGTAGCTATGGGCAGTGGGTCCTATGGTGCAGCTCACTGGGTCGTTCACCATACAGCCACCTGCGCAAGAGTGAGGTATAAAGGGAGAATGCAACATGGCGCCCTCCATGCAGGTTTTGGCCGGCCACAGAACAGCCGTGCGTTCATTGTAAGTGTCCCTAATCATGCTGATCACCTTACACTTGGTTGAGACACTCCATAGGGTCGGCATGATCTCTGGCGAGTAACTCGCCAGGGCTGCATTCATGCATCACAGAAACACGCATAATATATTTACGCACCATGCGGGCCTTCAATGGTTAAAAGCAACAAGGCATCACTGAAACTACACTAGCTATATTGGAAATCTAACACCACCCGCAGTACCTCACTCTCCCTTTACAAAAGAAGGGAAGAAACAGATTGGTTTACCTTACATAAAGGGTATTAGTGAGAACAAAGTGTATTACCAACAGCAACTTTCACCTGATGGTATAAAGGTAACAAACGCCACAGTAATGGGGTGAGCGATAATGGGGGTGTGACAGAGGATACACCTTAAGGTGTGTTCATACAGGCACCTCAACACGGACTCAGGTTACACCGTGTGAACACAGCACAGGGCCACCTTTGATGAGGTAAACTCACCTCACAAGTGGACATAGAGATTAGGTACATTTGTATAACAAGGGTCAAGATAAGCAACTCAGATAAATGCATTTGAAATGACTTTTTTTGGAAGGTGTCTATAGGTGGAGTAATGCAATAGGGCTATGCATTGGTTGATGAAAGAAATGTTGCACAATGTGGGCTTTTAAGTTAAGTGAATTCTGTGGTGACAGGTTTTTGTTTGAGATATGGGAACTTTAATAGATAACGTCACTGCCATACGGTGGGTGTGTAAGTGGGGTTTGGGCAAATTGTTACCGGTGACAAGGGCGTGTACATGTACTAGTATATGGGGTTAAAAAGGGTCCGAAATGTGGTGACGTGTATTGTGAACGTCCCCTAGTGATTGGAGACAACATATGGTAACACAGACAAAGTAACCTATCTATTTCAATCATTGCAAGGTTTCTTTCAGTACTATTTTCTCTTTGGAGATTATTTTCCTGTTTTCTTGTGCAGGCAGTTTCAGCAACGCCTGTTCACCCCAGCCTTACCTCAGTCCACCACACATTATATCCACACACACTATCCCTTTCCCCTTTTCTCAGGTCAAATGCGGCCAAACCGACTTCTCTGACAGGAGTCGACTTTCAGACAATACATAACTGTGTGCTTATGAAAACAACACCCCAGCCTGTAACTTTGACACCCATGAGAATGTCTGAGTACACAGGGCCTTTGTTACTGGTGGTTGTCATGTTTACAGTATGTTGTAGGGTCAGTTTGCTTTTCGGTGCTTTGTACATTGAACCTGTACATTCACATTGAAACCTATCATACACATAACGGTTCTACTGGAGAGAAGGTATGACCTACAACAGTCCATGTGCATGTGATATTGTCACAGATGGGGAGGCCTGACTGCCTGGATATGCTAACAAATATTGCACTCTGCTAGTGCTAAAGTTCTGTCATGTATAGGCCTATGCATTTTACTATAGTATATTATCTAAAAAGTTGCTTGCACTGCGTCATTTGAAACATAAATCACTGTTATCATCGTGGGAAAACAGCACCATCTCGATTCATGGTAAACCGAGACAACCAAATTAATAAATCAAAAATAACAATCTTGAACAAACTGGTTGAGGGTTCAGTGTGCGCTTTATCAATCTAGCATCCAAGTACGAAAATCAAGAAGCATTAAGAGACCGACTCATAATGATAACTATAGCGGATGAGACATATGGCAGACAGACCTAATTATCTTTCCCTTATGCCCAACGCAGCTGTCTTATCTGAATCCGAGAAGGGAGAGTTATCTATTCTTTGTTCTGTTTTGACATGTGAGATGCATGCATGACCTATGCATGTTAAATTCACATCCTACAGATATAGCCCGCGCCCCCTAGCATACGTTTGCACTCATTAATCTCCAATTATATTATTTTAATATAATTATCCTGTGTGTCGACTAATAGTAATTATTCAATCTGCAAATCAAATTAAAAATCTGCATTTTTTCTCACACTGAAAACAAAGTTTAATTTGTCCCAATCGAACGACAAAACAGCAAGCCGTGACCACCCAACGGTCACTCAATCCCCTTGTTGATTCCATTGACCCCCGTGTCATAATTTATTGATTCCTGTTGCTTCCATTCACTTCCATGTTCTACCACTGCCGACAGTGCGCGCGCACGTCTTTGACCACGTGATGCCGGGGTGACCCGCTCCTATTGTCTCTGCGCATGCGCGGGGGCATGCGCCTGACGCCCTCGGGCTGACCGCTGGTTGGTCGGTACCCACGGGTCAGTGGTCGTCAATGGCAACCATCTGGGGTCTTCAATAAGCCCTGTGCGCATGACGCTGCGGATATTGTCCTCCTCAGACCGGAAGCGGAAAGTGATAACGACACGCCATGACCTCTGACAAGAAAAGGCCTTGTTTCAAGGTCATGAACTGTGGACGCTGGGAGGAGGGGTTGGTCAGTCAGGAACAAGATGAGGGGACGCCAGGAACCAACTGAGGCGTGAATACGGGTATATAGGGTGTAATGGGTCACCCCAGGACGGTGCCATGTTGTCCCCCAATTGAGACAACGACACAGGTTGCTACAGGCGAAGGTCTCAAACTTGTCAAGAGCTGTAATCAGATTCTTCTTCTTGGGAATCAGCAGATGGACCGGCTACAGTATCAAAATTAGTTTACTTCCATTTTCTGTCGCTGGATCTGCCAATATGGCGCTACAGTGGACCAGCTACGCCCCTATCGGGGTTCTATGGGCGTGTTCCAGTAAGGTAGAGACAGGAGAGAAGGGTAATTTGGAGTTTACATCCGTATTAGCGGCTCAATTTGCTTCTGGGCAGCGGTTCAAGTCATTACAACTGTATCTTGTGTAGCTCATTGGAATTTAATGAGCGTGGCAACAGTAACAACACGACTCAATGCAGCGGCAGTACAGACTGATACACTACGACAATGGGCGGGGGAGGGCCCAATGTCAAGCCTATTGGTGGGTCTACCCAGTTTCAGAGACAGCAGGCAACAGGACATGGCAGATGCATTTAAATGAATTCAATAAAAACACCAAATTAAGTTTGGTCACTGATCTGCAGCTCAATATCAATTTTTTCCCCAAGACATTTTCATTGGGCCCACATGGGCTTAGTATGGGGCCTATACATTTGTTTGTACATGGGATTTCTGATGCTTCTTAGAACTGTGGGGTTAACCAATGGACTAAACAGACAGTCCTCAGTTCTGACATGGAATTCACCATTTCATTCAATAAGGATCTCATGTACTGTAATAGCATCTCCGGTATAGGACAGTTAAATAATTTGAGAAATGTGACACATGTATATCACAATGTGTGTATCAATCTCTTGGAATTTGATCATTTCTTATTGCTCTAAACAAAGCAAGTGAAAGCCAGAAGGACTAAGAGCTTAATCCACAAGCAGCAACCCCTTTTTCTGTCTTACCACAGAAAACAAAACATGTGCATTCCCCCCACCCCCCACCCCCACGTCAACCTGGAGGGAGGAGATCATCCAGGGCCCGGTCATAGTACACTGCCGCACCCTCTTCTGGCTCCCGCCAAAAACACTCAGACCATCCTACCTGAGAGAATTACCGTCTGCTCCATTCTGCAGCCCAATTTAACCCCCAACACACTCTGCTGCAGATGCTCTCAAATTAATGTCTCAATACAACAGCATAATCATCTCTGATGTCTTCTATTGAATTATTACAGTAAAGCCATTTTAAACATGACTATATATGAATTGATATCGTATATCTAGATTATAACTCAAACTATTTAAAGAAACCTACTAGGGGAATCCTATTTTCAATCGTTCAGCACAGGGTTACCAGTAGTAGTTTCTTTTGTTTTTTCTCTCTCGGGTACCTAGAGAAAGTCTTTATAGGATTCTAATGGACAGCATGGCAGTGCATGTCTGTCTACCTAAAGACGAAATACAGGCAGTGCAATAAGAACCTTTAAAGACCACATCCGGAGGTTTTGAAGAAAATGACTTTACTAGAATTTCTGATTGCAAACATATTATTTTAAATAGTCATTTAATCGACATTGCATAAATGTACAGACACATTGTTTTTTTCAACAAAACTAGTGAAGCTCCCCAAATGTTGAATTGAAAATGTGTGCTTTCCCTACTACTCACAAGAGGGCCTTACAGTGAATGGTAATATACACTCAGCCATTATGCTGTTGGTCATCTGTCTGGCCGTTGACCTATAAGTGAAATCTACAACTCGAATCTCCACCATAGAGTGTGGGCTGGGTGGGAGTCAAACACCCCCTCCCCTACACTGAAAACCCAGGCATATGTGAAGGTCCTCACTGCAGACGACTAAAGGGTCGTCATGCCATGCAGACAACCCAAGGTCGTCATATTTGATCACCATATTTCTGCCAGTAGAGGGCTCTACTATGCGATGATGTAATATTTGCTCTTTTGTCAAGTCTTTTATAGATTACTCTCTGCCTGAATAATAACTATAAACATTACAATCCTCAATTATAAAATGTACCATATTGTGTAGGGTTGTATTTCAGTATATTCAATTAAGATATGAAAGAAGAATTGGGCTGTTCATAACAGAACAGACACATGCAGTGCATGGACACCTCCAATCTGTAAAACTCATTGGTAATTAGTGTATGGAGTTTGAGGATTGACTTCGATCGGAGATACACACACAGGTACCGTGGTATGCGACTGAGGAGTATTAAATCTCCCAAAATAAGGGGTTGATGATGTGGGAGGGGTGGGAGTAACGCCAAGACTATTTTATCATACTTTCTACTCTTCTAACAAATGACGCAGAAATATATAAGTATGTGATCACTGAAGATGACCATAGGTCGTCACAATGACGACCTCAATTCAGGAGAAAGGTTACTGAAAATGACGACCCTGGGTCGTCACATATGACGACCTTAGTGACAAGGGGGTACGCGCCCACGACATCAGTACCGTGAGTGCCCTAAAGTGGTCACTGGTGACGACCTTTTTGCCCAATTTGGTTTTCAGTGTACCATATGCAGTGGGCCGTTCTGATCCACCCAGTGGGAGCTGGGGAGGTAGGAAGTGACCACTGCAGAGGGGGGGGGCACCCTCTCAGCTTTGGTGATTCCAAGCGAAAGGGTTCATTTCGGGTCCTATATGGGCAAGGGCACATAGGTAATTTCCCATAAAAAGGGTCCTAGTTTGTTGAGCTACCTCCTGTATTAATGATGACAAGGTTTAGGTTATGTTCTCACACACATGCAGTTACTATAGAAAATATAGGGAGTGCCCCCCCATTGGGTCGGCCGTCACCCAATATGAGATCACATTGGGTATTGGGTGCTGTAGTTCATGTGCTTCTCACTGGGGACAGCACAATCACTGATATTTCGGATCTGAGGTCTCATGGAGTGGCCCCAACTAAACCAAGTAATAAATAAATAAATATAGCTCTAGAGGAGTTACTTTTTAATAGAAAGTCAGTTAACATACTTAGGTACCTGTATATGATAGCGAAATTGCCAATTAAAAACCTCCGGATGTGGTCTTCAAACCCTTTATGGGCCGCCTGCTGCTTTATTGTATTATACCTTCTTTGGTCGCCATCATGTTTGAATGTATCACTCACGCATCATGCCGAACCATGGGGACTGTATCAACATTTGAGCACTGGGGCTGGAACCATGCATCATGACGACAACGTGCAGATGACATTTACTTAATTAACGCACCATGTGGCCCTTAAAGGGTTAACAAAAAGTTAAACAGACTTTCATCAATCTAGCATGTAGTGATGTACCACTTGCCTGTGACTATTTCCGTGTTCCTTTATTCCCTTCTCACATACAGGCAGGAAATGGCCATTATTTCACGTCATTAATTATTCCCTAACAAACGGGAACAATATGGAATTGGCTATATTATGCCCTGTGATTTTGAAGCGTGATGAATCCCCTTGTTTCATGCTCTTGTTAAATTGCTAGGCACTGGACTAATAGGCGTCAATCAACAACATTGTCTAAAGATAGAGCAATTTATTTTTTAGAAAATTGCTCTTATAGTGTCAACAACACAGAGATGAATTGGAAGAGGCACAATTTACGAATTTCCCGTTGCAATTTTAACGGAACCTAGGCAGACTTCCTTCAGAATTGAATCAACATTTCCCACGTTAATTTTCCAGTGTGTTGACCAGAGACTGGCTTTAATCCAGATTTCCACCAAAAAGTCCTCAAACCTTCATAGCGCCGTGAACAGCTGTTGTATTAAGTCAGGGCTGATTACATGTTGAATTACACCACAAGGTCTGTAGCTTCTCCTGAAGCATGTAGGGGAGCTGGCTGCGTTAATGATAGGCCAACACACCTTAATGCATGTTTCATGTTTACTACATCAACCTACCTAAACTAGACAGCTTCTAGCCTACACATTTTCTTGAATACATTTTTTTCAAAGGAAATCGATAGACATAGTTTTAGCATAATCATTTACATCCGAATCAAAGACATGCTCTTCAATGAAAAAAAAAGTGCTTCGATGTGATGGTAAATCCCGTGTACTCTATGTAAATTACATTGTCTATCTATTGATGTAGAGTCTATTATTTAGTCTGACGACACACCCTTACCTCTCTACGTTGGCCTTAGTCTCTAGATATGTCATCTGAGTGTGACACGGGCCATGGAGCAGAATGATTCCCAACCTGCCGTGTGGGCTGTCACACCCCTCACCCCCCAGACCCCGTTAAGGGCCGCATAGCACTTCCATGTACTATGTATACCCTTTATCAGCATGATGCAGGAATGCAGCCCTGGTAGGTAACTCGCTAGTGTTACATTAAAGCATCATGCCGACCCTACGAGGTTGATCCACTCACGAAGGTTTGGTATGATGCATGGATGCAGCCCTGGCTGCAATCGTGCATCATGACGACCAAGGGCAAAGTGTATCAAAGCACTATGCGGATACTCTCCCACACTCTACATCTGGTACCCCGCAATAAATACAGGTAAATCACAAAGGTACATACATATGTGAGTAATGTCCATGTCAAGATGTTCTGAATGGGACTTGTAACTGTAAAGGGACCTCTTTGGGCATGGACCAAACTATATACAATATAGCAAAGGATGCCAAAACCAAGTGCGTTCTGAATCTATGTTGGTGACAGCTAAAGACAGAATGCAGTAGGGGTAGACTATAATGTAAATTGGCATACATAGACTGCCGGCAAATCAAGAGAACGAGAGTAAGAAAGGGTTGCTATTGGGGGCTAACTTGGAAGACATATTTGGAACATGTCACGAATAGAATTGCCTAGATTGCTTTTGATTCTTGCTAGATTTCTTGTGCAATTACACTAGGATACAGATATATATTCGATCGTATCAGGTCAGTGTCGACTGAGATCTTGAAGATCTAAGGCTACATGAAATTGATAATTAGCTTTGCGGACACTTTTCGGGGAGGGAGGGAGGCTTTTCTTTTATTTTGTTATTAATTTTCTAGACCACGAGGGAGGTGACTTTTTGTTTTTGTTTAACATTTCAAGTGGTGAAGGAGGTCCTTTCTTTTGCAAAGTCAGTTAGATCTACCCCTAAAGATTTAGAAATAGGATACAAATGTAGCATGTTGCCAACAAATGTGCCAAGTGAAAAGTCAATCTATCCCACTATAAAAGTGTCAATGCAACCCAATGTTCACCTACATGTATACATTATTTGATATGATTCTGAGATATGTCAACAGTATTCTACCCACTCAGGGGATTTTCAAATAAATTTCTGACGTTATACATTTTACAAGGCATTCCGGGGATTCTATAACTGCAAAGTTTATGAAAATCGCCCAACTGGAGGCTTCAGTATGCCTTCATCAATCAAATAGGGGCGAAAATTGGAATGTTGTCTTCTTTTCTTTAAATCAGGGATGCGGGGGTTTTGATGATTTTTTGTTGGTAAGATAATGAAAAAAAGCCTCCATGTGGCTCTTTTCTAAGGGTGCGGGCGGTGTCTGTGAAGCTGCTAATATTTTTTATGCAGCCTAACATACGTGTACACACAAGGCATCAGATGTAACCCTGACACAACATTAGAGCACCCTAATGCTGCATTATGACAGGTTAGCACGTGGTCATTAGCCACCAGTAGATGGCGGCAGGTGAGGTAGGGGGCAGGGGGCGGGGCAGGTAGGGGGCAGCAGGCAGGGGTAGGATGCCGCTGTCAACCTGGTATCTCACCAACTCATGACACACACCACGCCTACACAACCTGCAGTCACAAACAGGGGACATTCAAGTTATATAGTTATCTTTTGTCAGGACTCATGTATGAATCCGAGATACAAGAGCTTATTATATGATTGGTTTCTATATCACTCTTCTTAAGAGTTACTCTTATATTGAACCAACTCTGTTTTCACATTGAGGACCGGTATACATGTATAGGCATAGGAAGACACCGATTTCATAAAAGGGAATCAACAAAGACCACCCTTGCTAAGCTACGTGATTCAATGCTACCAGTAAGTCTACATAAAAACAACTGTAATTGCCCTTATCTTTATGAGGTGAGCAGTGGTTTCCTCATCAATGAAAACAAGGACGCTTTTTTATGGGATAGATAATATATACTTCTGACCCACAAATAACATGTATAGCCTACTACCTTCATGCACTATATCTGTATATCATTTCTCACCCCCCCCCCCCTGCCCCCCCCCCCACCTACACACCCCTCCCGTGCCACCCTGGAGACTGCAGTATAGTACTCACGACACATGTGTTCACTCACTTAGTTCACGACCCGTCACACAGGGGGCACCACCCCTATCCATCACCTCACACACCCAGACCACATCTACAACCTCAAACCCCAAAACATTCCAACTACATTCAACACTTTAAGGGTAGCATAGTGCTTAAATGCCCTTTGCCTTTCATAATACATGAATGCAGCACTGGGGAGTAACTCAACAGTCCTGCATGTAAGGATCATGCTGACCCTGATGCACTCCCGCAGGGTAGGCATGATGCATTAATGCAGTCCTGAGGAGTAGACTCACTAGAGATGTATGCATAGATCGTGAAGCTAAAGGGCAGAATCCTGCCCATAAAGGGTCATATTTTACAAAATGTAGCAAAAAAGCTTCTTTTAAACAAGGGGATATTTTGTATAATGGGGCCAATTGGAAGTGACATATGACAAATCATGAAAAATATTCCTGGGTCGAAATAATGTGTGTTGCCTGTCAATGTGCTATTACTAAGGCATTAAATTAATCTAAATAAATAGAAGTGTGTGGTGTGAAGTAAGCAGACATGTGTGGGTGTGTGGGTGGGGCGGGGGGGGGGGGTGCTGAGCAGCAGGAGCAGGTGTGGGTGGGTGTAGGGAGGAGGGAACGTTCACAAATACTGTCACCTATAACTCTTTTGAGACGTTTTTCAAGACCTCATTATCACCTTTTTACTTTTTTACTATTTTGGGTAACTTGGCTCACTAGTAGCCTACACAAATGATGGTCCGGTGGGGTCACTAAACCCCAATGGCCCACCCCTCACTGACTACCACACTGGTTATGCCATTTGTGAACGTTCCCTAAGACCTTACAAGGCCCACGTGGCTGACTGGTCGCGTACAACATGTGTGATTCGAATTGGATCCTCTCCAACGTCTCCCCATCGTCACCTTGTACCCCACATAGACACCTATACCCGACTCCAGGGTCCTCCCCTCGAGTGTTGGACTGGACCAGACTGCACTGTACATGACTGTTTATGTGAAGTATTCCATAGTGCCGAAGATAGCTGTAGGTTTGTATATGTAACTGAACTGAGACATGACACATTAATTAGGACAGAATAGGGCAATTATATATTTTCTCTTCGATGAAAAAAATTATAAATGCATTACGGTTGATTTGTGGTCAGACACATGTTAGACCTTTGGCATAACATGGTTCATTTGAGTCACTTAAAAAATGCTTTGAAATGTTTTTAAGGGAACATCTGAGATCTCAGTTCAACATTGTTTTGAATGTATTCTCCATTAAGTAATGTAAACAGGGTGTTTTTCTACCTTCTTTGTTCACAAAGCTGTTGACCTGATGGTATCTAACTTCAACATATGGTTTTCTATCCCACCCGCTGAGGTCAAGTTCAAGAAATAGGTCAAGGTCAAAGCTCTGTCGGAGTTAAGGTCATAAGGAAAGTGGATCAAGGTTATTCCTCCTTGCACCAGCCACATCTGCTAGTGCTTTGTCTGCGAGGGGAGCTTTTTGAAGATCTAATCTCAAAGATCTAATTCTTATTTCCCACCCACACTGGGGTTTGTTTAAAGTTGGGCAAGGAGGAGAGGTTGGAAACAATGATTTGTTTCCCCTCTGTTTTATATTACATTGGGATGATATAATTTTGCTCATCACTCATAACAACCAATTCAGGTAAAGTGGCACAACCTTGAAGTAGAACATCTGGTAAAATCTACAGGTAATTGCAAATCGTTTTCTGGAGAATTACGAGGCCATTTTAGTTGTTCAACAGAGGAGGACAGGAAAGTAAACAATTATTCTGAGTCAAAACACCATTTGAATGGGCGCTGTTGATGTAATGCCATCTGGAGGAGCACTCCTGGGCTGGCACCAATGCCATGTACGTGCCTTACCAGGTGGAGATGTGCCAGTCAAGTGGCCCCAGGCGGAAAACCCTGCCAGACCGATTACCCCCAAACCCCAGCCAATCACCAGCCCTGACTCATCTACACTTCGGGAGGTCCTGGCCCAAGGATCAAAGTATAATAACGCCCTCTCTGATTGGCCCGCCTCTGGCTATCCAGTTTGAGATTCCCTGAATTTCTTATAGCAGTGTAGTTGTTATCAGTTCCTGACAGAGGGAGGTGAGATAAGGTCACGGCCTGGACGTGATAAAAATGGAAATTGATATGGAAAAATAAATGTGGGTTTGATCTCAATGATATCAGATTCTGACGCCCCCCTGTGGAGTTTTGTAATTGGTCCGTCATAGGGTGTCACCTCCCTGGACAGTCAAAAGACCATGCATGTACTCCCATGCCCACCCCTTTTCTCAAGAGTTCCATCTTTTTCCTTTTCTTTCAGTCAGCTCACATACCTTTGTGGCATGTGTCGCTGTCCTACATAAGGATGTAAACAAGACACTGAGAGCAGACAACATTTAAACCTCATTCTTTCATGCTTGTGCATCACATAAATCTCGATAGATTCGTGAATATGCTGATGAGGCTGGTAACGGTAATAACTTCCGATACCTTGATCACCACGAGATCCCAGACAAAAGATATGTTTTGAGGTTATGGCATAAGAGATGAGGAGGAGGGGCTAGGTATGGAGGAGTGGTAATAGGCAAGCTCTCCAGAGCCATTGGTAACTGATAGCCATGAGAACGTTCCCGGCGTGCATTGCTTCGTCGACCCTGGCACTACCCTCCTGCCCTCTAGGTGCGTGTGTGGAGGGGCACACTTTATTTTAGTGGTAAGAAAATTTTAAGACTGGTTCTCAGACTAAATAGTAGACATATTGGGCTTGGTGGCATCGCGATTAACACATGGGGTTTTAATATGGATACAATCAGTGCCATCCCTCTGGGCATCGTTTTGATATTATTTGCATTAATGCATCAGTTTAATATTCAGTGCAACAAAAATAGGACTCACATTGAGAATTCCCACCTGACAACGATGCGTAACCGTAGTTGCTCTTCATGACACAGAGTGAGGTAGAAATACAAACAAACCTATTTAGGGTTTGACGATGGAACAAAACCACTATGAGCCAACAGTCTCCACCAGGTTCAGAAAAAAAAAAAAGTAGATCTACTGGCCGAAAATATCAGGTCCATGTTCACAGCATTGATGTTGATATCTTCAGGAAATGTGGATTTTATTTGAATTTCAGTGTAATACAGCACCACCTTAAGCCAAACTTAACTTATGTTTATATCAATATATGGGTAATCCAGGTGATATGTACTCATGTACTGACCCCCGCACCTGAGTTATGCACCCTTACCTCCAGGTGAGGAGGGATCCAGCAGTTCTTGTGATTAACTGGCACCACCCTACTGGAGGAGCAAAAAAAATTGAACATTCTCCAAACAGATATAGTGTGGGCTGCTGATTGTATACAGATGAAAAGAAATTGACTTGGGATCTGCTTGGAGTTGGAGACTGGTGGCTAGAGTTGATGGATGGGGAGATTTCCACAAGATATCAGTTCTGGGTTCTAGGTCGGCAAACCCACGTCTGAATCTCATACTTCATGGGAACCGTCCCGGATCTGGGAGAAACTTTCTAACCCCACTATCAGTTTATATTCAAACTGAGCTTCTACCGTTTCAAGATGCTAGTAGAAACTAGTAGAGGGAACGTTCCCAGATCACATCACTTATTCTGAGGCATTTTCAGCCCTCCTCAACCATTGCCACTATTTTTTCGATATTCTACATTGTATCACTGTATGACTAAGGTACAATTGTAATCATAAAGTGACTTAACTGAAAGTCCCCCCCCCCCCCCTGCCACCCACACACTAGGAAGCCGTGGGCAGTAACCCCCATTTATGAAATGTCCCAAATTGAATACCTTTAGACATCTAGGTAGTACCATGATTGGTTATCTAGATTATCTACCATGATTGGTTATCATTAGGCACTTTATATAAGAAATATTTGTTTCATAAACAAACTTCCAGGGTATTATCGCTTTATATGGGTCATATCCGATTTGTCTTCCTTCAGAATTTAGGGAAAGATAACAGTGATAGAACCCAGGTTGGTGGTGAAGAACCTAGATACCGATGACGTAAAGCACAGCAGTTGGTGACGTCACTATGATGGTGCCACCTGATGACACGTGTCAGATATGACGTAGATAACGTCTAGCGTGACGAGGGTGGCAGAGTGTTGGAAACTCTCACTTGTCAACATCTAACGAGATTGACCAGCAACAATCTAGAACAAGGTACATCTTCTACTGCTGGGCACAGATAGGGAAAGGTTGACAGGGTTCACCGTTCTAAGACAGTGGTTGGTCCTTTTTTTGGGCATTTTTGTGCCTAAATAATAAGTCAGCACAGACATTAACAGAAACAAGGGACCGGGCCCCTTATTTCAAAAATGTCAGATGCTCTTCGTTAGAATCAAAAACGGTCGTCTGCATTCTAAACCACCATACAGGACCGATGCTGTAATTGGCATATCTACAGGGACAAAGGCAACTGGCGTCCAACATACATGTATGCATTCAATATCCAAAATGGTTCAACCTTATTGTCATGGGTATCTGTTGACCCCTAAGAATTCAGCAGTAAATGGACTGATTTATTTCATTTGTCTAAGATATACAATCTACCTCCCCGAATTGTTCTGGCAAAAAAAGCAAAAACCAGTATACCGGTATGGACCCAGACCTTTATCTACCCAAACAGAGGCATCATGTGCTCTACCCCCTGCGTCTCCCTCCATACCAATACCCCACCTACACACCATCAGTAACCTGTACTGGATCAGATGGTACCATACTAATCTAGCCCCCCCCCCCACACACACACACCTCCTTCCTCCACATCCACCTACACGATCACATAGTGACCCCTCCCCCCCCCATGTTGTACCCCCTGGGTGCACGATCTCACACCTCACTACACGGCCACCCAGGTTCCACCTGCCCAGGTAGGGTGTAAGGTACCTGCCCGTGTACTACTAACGTCCACCCCGTACTACTGACCAGGCCAAATTAAAAAAAAGGTTGGTTTCCGGTAACATGGTCAGACAACCCAGACCCGGCCGGTCGGATTTTTATTTTTTTTTTTTAATTTTTTTTTTTTTAATTTTCTCATTTTAGGCCTATTTTTAGCGTTTTTCCTCTAAAATCCTTACAAATTATCCGATTTACAAACCGTAAAAACTGGTATGTAGGGAAAAATTTGAAAAAGAGAAAAAAAGAGGGGGACCCGGCCCTGTTTTGCTAGACCCGGTCGGGTGACCGGAAACAAACCTCTTTTTTTTTTTGGCCCCAGCAGGGCGCTGTTTGATCAGCCCCTGACCTTCACCCGACCTTACCTGACCTTCCGTCGCCGCCCGCCGGAGGGCGCCACCCCCGCGCCCCCTAGCGGGCACCTGCGTCCGCTCCCATTATCGCCCAGGCGGAAGTGGCTTGACGGAAGAGGATCAAGGGTAATGGTCGGGGTGGGAAACAAGTATTTGTGGGGCTTTTTTGATTATCATTGATAATTGAGATATCAGATAAGATTATCCAGGTAAAATTGCATGTAATCTCTGATCATCCTTGAATGGTTGCAGTCCCTGGGTTACATTATACTTCCGTCCCAAAGGTTTGGAATGAAAAGTGGACAAAAGTATTATGCTCATTCCATTAAGTACAGGTATCAGAAAACCAGAGCTCTGTTCACTCTACAGTTTCAAAGACATGCCAATTCAACAATTCAGTTCAATACCGGTTCAATGAAGGGTATTTTTGGGGGGAAAGTGACGTCTAGTGAAGGCAGTGGTAGCATTTAATAAGGGGAGTAGTCTCAATTTCAGAAAATATTTCGACAGTCAAATGCTTGAAAGGCCTACTGCCGAGTTTACATTACTGGTCTCCAAAATACGTGATGGAAGAGACTATTAATAACATGGCTTTCTCAATATTAGCCTACATGGACATGCATACTGCGCAGCATGTTGTTGTTTTGGTCACGCACGCTTTTTCCCGCCAGGTTGACGTTGAGTTGTCGTCTGCCGTCATATGACGTACGGCACGTGACCCCGACCTGACGCATGCCGGCTTTTGTTACTGACTAAATACGTCACCTCATAATTTAGCTGGTGCCTGGCAACTGATACTGACCCTTATACTTATCAGCTGTTCTACTTAGCCCATAGTAGACTAAACCTTTTATTTTGGCTGAATATTTCATCTCTTTTCTTAGATTTCACTTTCAAGAGGATTATTATCCATCCTCAGTGTGGGTAGACGCGTTGCGTATACCATTCTGAAAGTAACGATTTTCTTATATTTCCTATCAGAAAAACATGGCTACATTTTTCCAAATTGCTTTCTGGGGTTCCCTCATATATCCCACTTCCCGTCAGCCTCTGCGTGTCTCCCGGACGCTGCCGGAAGTACGTGCCCACTCTGTGGGGGACGCTAGTAGGGCGGGGACCAATCGAGTGGAAGCTCGTAAACCACGTGGTCGGGGTGTATTATTGTGTAGTATGCAACATGAATGTCACATGTGAAGAGCTTTTATACAGTCTACGTAACGTATATTATGAACTGCCACACCCAGATATACTTTATTATGGGGTCCAGGTGGGGATAACGACTTAACTACCAATAGCAGCAGTTTTAGGACGTTATTGGCTAACTCTTATGGACACTACCTTTATGCAAATATTCAAATTTATTTTACAGGGTGCTATAAAAAAAGTGAGCAAAATGCGATTACCAGCGACCTTTCAGAGAAAAACATCTTTTAATTAATTAGAATTTTAGGATAATAGAATAGGGTGAAAAACTGGATAAATGAATACTTCCTGTAAAGATTTATGTAATACGGGAACACCCACACGGCGAACACCCAGGTGGTGAACAAATACAATTTGTTACACAAAAACCCCAAATACTTTTTTCCACTGATTTCTTTCAAATTCAAATCATCCCTAAGTCTCTTAATCCCACAATAGAGAGACCAAAAAACTTGACGAAAGCCCTAAGACAGTTGACTACACCTCTAATTGTTGACTCATCCTTCGGCCTTGTCGTGGGGCACACCTATTGTTTCCTCTCAACCCTCCTGACTTTCCGTTTCTATGGAGATGCGCTTACAAGGGGAGACATCTCACCCAAGACGTGACTGGGCGAGACGGAGCGAGATTACGGCGGGCGACCAACAAAAGGAGCGCCATCTGACGGTATGGTTTTACGACATGTCGTAATGCAGGGAAGAATCTGCCCTTGGACGAACCAGATGGTGGTAGGTGGAAACCCTTGGTTACAGAACATCACTACACCCCCCCCCCCCCATTCCCAAATCTTAAACCCTCCGACCTACGGGACCCCAGGCCCCACAAACGGCCTCACACCCCGAAAATCAACTTTATGACAAGACCATGTTTTACCTCAAGGGACAAGAGAGTACTGGGGACAAGTCACAATACATATTTAATAAAAGATCGACAAGGGGCAACACACATTTCATAGAACCAACAATGCAAATGGACTTTTCCAAAAATCTTCAGGCCCCACCTATCCACGTCTGGTGCCCCAACTATCCACCCTGCTTAGGGTCTGGACACCACACCCTGCCACTGTGCATAACTCACAGGGTTTACCCTCATTTTTACATGTAGAAATTTGATTTTCAAATATGAGTGGACAGGCAGATGGTTTCTGGTCCTTCTGATGGATGGTGCCAGTTGTTTTCCAAGTGGAATCTTTTTCTCCAATATTTTGCAAGAAATATTATCCAAAAATGCTCTTTTTTTATTGGTAAGGTCCGAGGGGCAGGAATCTTCTCGGGTATCCAAAGTCAGACCACTTCCGGGAGGAGTTCAGTACAGATACACTACCACCCTGAGGCGTTCCCCATTCCAGGACTTCCCAAGAATAAATTCACTGAATGTATATTTTGTGTACATATTAAAAACACAGCCGACTCTAAAAGCTAACTGAGGTTGAGATTACATCAAAAGAAAGGCTATAACTACTACCATTACAGTGAAGCAAAATCAAAGTGCGTACCGTGTATATCAACAATAGTTACAACCCAAATACATATATCAATGTCTTTAAAGTACATTTGAGCATACATATACTGGGCTGATCTGGGAAATAATGGCCTGGGTTAGATGAGATAAGATTCTATGACGACTCACAAGAAAATTTTGGAAAGCAGACAAAACAGTGCAAATTTGATTTTAAAAAAAGAGAGAAAAAAAAAGAGAAGAGACACCCTCCCCCTTCACTTTTGACCTTTTAATGTAAATGTTGTCTAGTTATCACTGGTAACGTTTTAACCTTGGGTTGGGGTTAAAACGTGGGTTTGAAGGGCTACAGCCGTGGTACATAATGACAAAGGCCCAATGCACGCGTGGGCCTACCCTGCTGTTGACTGGATGCCCCCACTGTTACAACTCTTTTTCTGCCAGCCCTCTAACGTCAACGTCATGTCACAATGTCAATGACGTCAGCCGTGACATCATCATACGGGTCAGTGACGTCACAAGAGTTGACCATGTCGCGTGCCGGACAATGAGGAAGGACAGACTGCTCAGAGCCAACCCCTCTTTTCTTTATATGTTTGGGTGCCCTTCAACGGTCCATGTCACCCCACGCCCCCGGTGGTCAGTTTGGTCTACAATAGGCCCTCATGCCCTCTGGACATATTACGATTTGTCACCGTTAAACTTGTAAAATTGGAATATCAATATATTGCCTCATAGTTTCCATACATAACGAAAAAGGTACTGATGCATCTGCATGGTTTGACACCACATTTTTCTCTTTATATTAGGTGGGGGTGTGGTAGTGGGGGGGGGGGGGGGGGTTATATGGTGGGTTTTTTTTTACCTGTTTTTTTTCTGGTTTAAGACAAATGTATCACATATACCCACATGATTGCGAGTATACCCGGTAAACTATATACATTCTGAAAAGAATCAAAACCAACACCACTAAATTGTACCCAATCTACATAATTATCTGCTATATGGCTTTAACAAAATGTCCATCATCTGAAACAGGATAGCCTAAAAGTCAATGCATGGACCTCACACTGGACTTATTATCTGAATCTGTGAGAAATTAATCCGAAACCCCTGATACCCTAACAAAAGTGGCTCTTGCTGCTTGACCGGCATACCAGTGGGCTGGGCGCACCTGGTCTTTTTAACGCTGACCCTGATGAATGTGGCCTTGACCATTTGACCTTGCTTCACCCTCAGCTTGACCTTGAGGGTGCTAATCTGTCATGGCGAGGAGGAATGCGTGCTCTCCTCATACCTTCTGTGATAAATGGTTTATATTTCACAAGTAATATCACACATTTACATTATTAATCACTCGTATCAATAATCAACACTTGAGAAAGATTATAAACGGTATCAAGCAAAAAACAACAACAAAAAACACCTAAAATGAAGAAACCTAGGTTTACATTTATGGATTAAAAGTCAATCTGTGATCATGGAAATGGATATAGGTATTTGTAATTGACCACTCGTCTACATGGCCGCTGCAAAATAAGGGGCACACATTTCAACATTAGGACTTGGCTCCTCCATATAGGAGTGTAGCCTAGACTCTGGGTGATAAAAAATATCACTTTCCTCTACTCATGATACCTAGACTGAACCTTGCCCCCATGGCAAGCCACATTTAGACACATCAGTCCATCAATTTCTACTTGGAAATACTTGTGTTTGGGCAGCATGTGTTAGTCAAATCAAGAAATCATTTATGATGGTTCACAAAAACATTCCCTGTAAATGTGTATGGTAGCGCAGGGTAAAGTTTGACCCAGGGTCAGGGCCGTAACTAGGCACAGTTTAAAGGGGGCTTGTTGCTACGTATTAGCTATCTGGGACATCCCTAACCTTGTGACAGATAGAGTTGACGTAGAAATGGCCGACCCATTTGACTTATCATAATTGTCATTCAGGTTTTATTGATATTACATTTCCCCGTTCCTTGCGAAATTATTAACAGTGATCAGTCAGGTATACCGGCACTACTTCTTTGTGTGATCTTTGGTTGTTTTCAACTCAGAATCACAGCAGATCGCCATACTACAATACAATGATATAATGCTGCACTAGGTTAAACCATGCCTGACATAACAGTTGTTTTAACACACCCAGCTAACAAAAAAAGGTTATTTTACGTCAAAATAACGTTCTAAAACTGTATATAACCTTATACCATAGTAGGGGGCCTTAGAGAAACGTTATATAACGTTATTTTACGTTATAAAACATTGTATAACGTTTTTTGTTTGCTGGGCATACTATAATACAACATAAATTATGGTATTTTTGTTCTTACTGAATACAACATCAAAAGACAATCAGACAATAATTCGCCATCATATATCGTTGTATTTTACTGAAGAGTGGATTTGTCATTATTTCTCTCATCAATAAGTAAGCAATTTGATCTTGATATCAAAATCGAGTGGTCTCCCATTTTTGAGGCGCAGATCTATTAACACGTATTTCTGAGGATGCATTCTCGATGACCAACTGCTGAAAAGGTTAGCCTGTACTTGGTTGATTACTAAATCTAGAACTATAATAATGACGAATTGAATCGCTAACAGACATAGTTACTTCGACTTTAACCCTTTAAGGACCGCACCTTGCCTTCCATGTGTTATCATGATGCACCAACGCAGTACTGGCGCAGCATTCTCTTGAGAGTGTATCAACCCCGTAGACTTGTCATGTTGCATGAATGCAGCACGGCTGAATTACTCACAAGGGCTGCATTCATGCAGCCCTTGTGAGTAATTGACCGCTTGACTGGGGGGGGGGGGGGGGGGAATTTAGACCCCTCTTGGGGGGGCCAAAACATTTCAACCTGTTTTGAGGGAAAAAGCCCGTGCGTTACTATGCTACAAAGGGGCGAATGAGCGCGATTTTTCGGCCTGCCGTACGGGGGGGGGGGGAGGGGGTAAAAAATGTTGACCCCTCTAGAGGGGGGGGGGGGTGAAAAAATTTCGCGCGCTCCATGCGAAATCTCACCACACACCCCCTGTTCTTAAAAAATGAGCACTCCCTTAGTGCATTAAAGCACTATATACGTAGTCCTTAAAGGGTTAAGGGGCGCATAGGGCCCTAATGATGCATGAATATAGCCCTGGAGAGTCTACCGAGTAATCACCAGGGTTGCATCGTGCTGACCCTATAAAGACCCGGGTTGATACACTCCCGAATGGTCCGCAAGATGCGTTGATCTCTAACGAGTTATCCACAAGGGCTGCAGTTATGGATCATTAGGACCAAGGGCATGTTGCATTAATGCGCTGTGCGGCCCTTAACGGGTTAATAGGTTAATAGTAAGTTATCATATTGTATATCAGTACTCACAGTTTCTCTAGGAGTTGTGAGGTGGCCTCAGCTCTGAACGGGTCCTTCATGTCCATGTCTTTGATCTTGTGCGCCAAGTCCCTGATGTGTCGCGACAACTTGTTGTACCTAAACACAGATAGGGGGTTCTTTAAGGTGTGCATAGACCCTCTTAAGGTTGCAAATCATGCACCAACTCTCGCCATCTCGCACCTCCTTGTACAAGTATCCCAAGGATTTTCTCTTTTTGTGAAGTCCATTTCTATCTCGATTTTCTCGGCTATTTTACACATTTAAAGAAATTGAGAGTTTATATGAATGTAAATGACTGTGTCCTATTGATGGATACCTATATTTTCTTTCAAACCTGTAAAATAGCTGAGAAAATCGAGTTTAAAGTAGACTTAACAAAGAGAGAAAATCCTTGGCCCAATGCTTGGGAACCTAGTACACTCAACCCCGGAATGGGCTGAGAGAGGGCGTGAAACGGCAATTATATTAAAGAGGGCGAATTACATATACTGGGCACAGCTGTAATATTGGAGTTGTCACCAGTATATTGATTCTCAGATGGGCAATTGTTCCAAATTAAGAGAAGAAAGCACATAATTATATATATGTTCTTCTTTATAAATGTTTTAGTAAAGGCAGTGGTCATTTTGGACCAAACATGCACCCCCTCCCCTGTGTAGACCGTGGGCTGAGAAATATGAAGAGGGAGGCTTTTTTCTCTATTTTTTTAAATCGCGGCTAAAATGTATTGGAAAATGTTTTTCACAACCAAATTTCACAATATAGTAGTTGAGTATTTATTGATCTTTAAAAGTTGGGAAAATGCAAGTTATTTATATCTTACTGCATTACTGACAGTAAAAGCTTTAATTTGATACCAAATATCCCAAAATTTGTCCATTTTTATCATGTTTTTCACAAAAAATTAGCATAAAATATGTTTTTCCTTTAAAACCAATTTCTATGATGCGCGCGGTGATAAGAAACCTTCTTTTTTTTTTGAGTGGCGTAAAAAAGGAGGAGGGGGGGGGGTAAAAAATGATTACCACCGTACCACAGCAGTCTCCCCTTTGTAGTGTTTGTTGATATCAAATACCGGTATAGAT
The DNA here is from genome assembly GCA_947462335.1 of Harmothoe impar. Taxonomy (NCBI): domain Eukaryota; kingdom Metazoa; phylum Annelida; class Polychaeta; order Phyllodocida; family Polynoidae; genus Harmothoe; species Harmothoe impar. The sequence goes on from OX381713.1 coordinate 46,907,157, forward strand.
CTATTTTTGTGTTTTGCTCATGGAACTGAGTGTGACGTCATGCCTGAAGGGGGGGGGGGGGTGCTAGACCATATTCATGGACCATATTTTGGCCCCTCTGTTTGCTGTTGGCCTGGAAATCATCCCAAAAAGCGTGACATAATTTACACATTTACACCTCCTGATGATGAATAAAACTCTAATACACGCATACGGACAAACACTATTATAACTAGTTGAACGGCCTCACAACAAGTGATCGCTTAGAAGCTGATAGGTGCTCTCCACACTCGCCTAGGACTAACTATTGCATGTGTCAAGCCAAAATTTCAGTTTGTAAACATGCTTTCTAGTGAGCGATAATAGGTGACTCCTCGGTTCATTCACTGTTTTCTACGTGAACTACTTACTTTGTGTAGTCTTCTCTCTTCTGGATGTGGTACTTCTTCATCACTTTCACCTCGTGCAAGTTGTTGTCCACCTCCCATGATATAAAATCAACCTTTTTGAGAAGTTTCTTCTCGTGGAATTTGAGTTTACGAACCATGTTGATCACGTGTAGTTTTCCTGAATGGGTTCGACCCTCAAACCATGGTCAAACCATCTATCTAAACATGAGTAGTTTGTAGAATCTGGAACACTCATCAAATATGTATCTTTCTAACCAATTTATATTATGCATATTCTAGATTATCATCAGCTTAAGCTGTATTTTTATTGTAATCTATAATATCAATGCACACGATCAAGAACAACCAATTTTATCGAACGCTTCCATCAGACCATTAGTTCCAGTGAGTTCCACTTGGGAGCGCCACTGCATCGCGGGGCGTCAAAAATTGATTGGAACGCTGCGTCTCAGTTTAGCACAACAGGTGCGCGGAGCGAATATGGCTCAATCATGAAGGGAAATTGATATAGGCTTGTAGATAAGTGGGACATGTTATTGTTACTGTGCTATCTGTTGTTAACACTTCAAGCGGCATACTGCATTAATGCATCATGCCCTTGGTCGTCATGATGCATTCAGCCCTGACCATGTGGCAACAGTTAGACAACTCACCAGGGACAGGGCTGCATTCATGCATCGGGCCGATCCTGCGGAGTTGAAATGCCCCTGAAGTGTTGGTTCCAATGCAGCCCTGGCGAGTTACTCACCGGGGCTGCATTGGTGCATGACAACAAAATGTCAAATTTTAGCGAATTGGTACAGTAAAGACGAGAAGTGGTAGGTTTGTAATGGACGGTCGGTGGGTTTAATGCAGTTTTAGAATATCCCGGAAAATGCCCCGATCTTTTAAAGCTAATTATCATTACATTTTTAAGGGAGGCGGCTCTTTTTATGGAAATTCAAAAGGAATATTTTGGCAAAATTTCAAAATGAATAACCTTTCTACACTTAGGTTCTTAACCAAAAGTCCACCTTTTTTTTAAAGAAAAAGGGGTAACATCACGGGCACAATTTTCCTTTTTTTGTGAAGTGGACCACAGATGGAGAGATAAGACTTTGAGTAAAAATAATCGAATACAAAAAATATATAGGCCCCTAGAATTATTATTCAACAAACGTTATTTGCTCTTAAGGAAATAGGATACGTATATATTTCTTATTGCCACAAAATGAAATATGAAATACAAAATACTGACGACAGTGCTATTTCTTGTTTCATATTATTACAAGACAATTTGTACTGTGTCTCGCACTTGACTCTTCGTTAATATCCATATGATATCAAAACTGTTTCTTAAATCTTTCACACGTTAGAAAATAGTCTGTTGAATGTCTTTCTTTTACTGAAAACATTGAAATTAAACATTCATTTCTCAACCATTTGAAATGTAAATGAACAAGTAAAGTTTGATAGATGTTAGACAACGCATCCAGTGAATGTTGAATGTGTGTTTACTGAGACCCCCGCCCCCTTTCCCCCTCCCAGCTGTCGATACATGGATCGTCCCTACAACTCTGTGGTAATGAGTAGCCAATGCCAAAATAGCCCTGGACTACCCACCCCAATGTTTATGTCTTTGTATGCATTTGCCACGGTATGCATGACACATCCCCCACACTCAGTACTACATTAGTAATACATAAACCTGGTACATAGACCCCCATCACTCAGGATAAGTAATAACTTTGAGAAAAACCTTTTCAACAATATGATCATAGTTTTTTTTACATTCAATGATAAAAAAGGGGAAGTTTATCCTTAGTGCTATTCCCATATGTAAGGACTTATTGATAAACCATGTTTAATTGGATTTTCATATTTCACTTGTTAGCCTACACTTGATAATATCTAGGACCATATAAATAGTGATTGTGATACATCTTTCAAAAATACAATCACTGTTTTTTCAATTTAAATTGTGTCCCCTGAATTTAGGGTATAAAATTTAACTGATAAAAGGCTTTTTCTTATTTGAGATACACCTAATCATGGTAAATGGGAACATTGAAACACTACAGAATGATATTCCCTAGGCTATGAATTAACATTTAGTATACTTGAACGCACATTATATATATATAAGGGGAAAAGTGTATATTTTGATGAACACTACTTGCTGTTACTGCTAGGTTATAAAGACTATGGTATGGGCCATCTTTAATAGTTAGTCATGCTTCAGCCAGCCTCAGTGAGATGTTGTGATTGCAGGGTGATGCATGACCCTCTCACTCTGCGCTACGAAACATAGTTCTTGACCGAAACTTTCATAACAAACTTCAAATCATCTAATAGCTTCTAACCCACACCTTATATCATCCTATTCATGATATAGTCTCATGTTATCTGATAATGTTAACTTAACGGGGTCTATAAGCAGACTTTAAAAGTTTCCCAAAGTAGTGCGGCGCGCAGTGATTCAGAGGGGGCCGGGTGAGTGGGCGCTGAGGGAAAGTTGGCAGAAGTTCAGAGACAGCCAGGGGATACTCAACGTGTAGTGTGGGACGGGAACCGGGACTTACTAAAAACCACCACCCCTTCTGGATTATTATCTTCAATGTGTCACCTATGATCGGAATACGTTTGGAGTAACGTTATTGGTACACTATGTGCGACCAAAACGTACCGACTCGGATACTTTTGCTGCTGGTTACGATTGTGTATTTGACATCGAGTGGGACAGTGCACGGTAAGTTGTCGCCGACATTCCCTCAGTGGACGCGAGGGGCCGCGGGGAGGTGTCACCAAGCTTTTGGGGACATTTACCTCACGTTCCCACGCTCAAATACCACTTTATGCCACAAGTTGAGAGGCTTATCTGATCACTAGGAGGTAGCTAAGGGTCTCATGTGTGGCCATATAAGTTTATAGGAAGTTTGAGAAAGGTTATGTGAGGTTTTTGAGCAGTCGCGTGAAGTGTAGTTTCTTGTTGTTGTCACCGATGGTCCACCATGTTGCGCCGAGGCGCTTCGCATGGACAGCGGAGGTGACACACTTTTTTTAGAGCACAACCCTCGTGGGCTTTTTGACGACCATTTAAACTCACTGCATACATCCTTTCCCACGTTTTATACTGAGAGCTACCTTACTCTCAGAGGTGGAGGAAAGACTAGAGCTATGTTTGCTGCAACGTAATTGACTTCACTTTAGCCTTCATCAATTGTATTCTGTAGGCTATTGGAAAATGAAAATTGAAATTGTCCCTGAATTTATATACCACTTTTTACTTCCATGGTCCCAACCCAAATCATGGCAGCCATCCTTAATCTCTACATCAGAACATACTGTGAACAAACGTTGTGATGAGGTAGTAGGGGATGGGAAGGTTCCACCAGGGCATGTTTTCATTGGAGCCGCGACTCGGGCAGGTTTAGAGGGCATTTATCAGTAGGGCGCGGGGGTAGGAGTAGGCACGGTGCGCGCCCGGCCGCCGGCCGCCCCGCTGACAGAGCCCCGGTGGTGGAGTCGCGTTCCCACGGTCTGTGGGGCCTTGGGGGCGGGGGCTGCCGGGGGAGGGGGCCTCCCCCTCCCTCCCCCGGCCGTGGCTGCCTCCTCCCCCGACCCCCACCTACTACATCGGGCAACATGTGAATAATAATACCGGGTTGTGGCAGGGGTGCAGCATGCAGGCAGCGTGGTGCTGGGGCTGGTGGTGGGGGCCTCGCAGACTGAAAAGTGCAAGTACTGCATGGGAGTACTCAGGGGATAGCTATTTGTGTATCATGTGTATTGCAATCTTGCCTCCTGAGAAATGTGCAGAATTGAGGGTTTTATTAGGGGGTCCTAATAGTCCGAGAGTAGAGTGACTTGAGTGTTGTCACATGTTGATATTTGGTTTATACTAACTCGTAGAATACATGTCATGTAGTCCATAGCTCCTGTACCAACTGGTTGTATTGTGGTTGAGCAGCAAAGCTGAGACGTATAATATAAACCAGGAGAAAATAAAAACCGTTTAAAAGAAAAAGTCTATTATTATTATACTATTTATAGCCTACTATAGTATAGACTTGGACGACTGGTTCAAGTCTATTTGAATTAAAAAGGACCTAACTCATAACTATATTTATTGAACTTCCTCACATGTCATTATAAAGCAATAAATCTACAGCATATGCAATTGGTAAAGCCATTTGATTAAATTCCAGTCCAATTGACGAATTAACATTTCTGTTCAATTCAACCATTTCCTCTCACAAATCAACCAAGATAATTCCATTTCTATAGAAATGATGCCAGGTATTTTATAGGACTATGACTGTAGAGTCACAGAGAACAAACGATTTGGCTTTGATCCAGCGGCCTCCTTCTCCCAAGTTGAGGGTCACTTGAGCAAATTGCTCTTCATTTTCACCAACGAGCTCGTTTTGGGGGGTCGGATCCCTAGTGTCCACTGGTGGTCGTCGTGCCAAGCCTGGGGCTTTCACACCCACCCAAGTAGCCATGGGTGAAACAGCCTGGCCAGTTAAGTGGAATTAGCATGGGGGTTTGCCCCCTGCTTACTCATTAGGGCCCGAATAGGGGCGGATTGTTAGGGTTGTTACACTTACAGTTATACATATAGCCATTGAGAGGGCCTGGTCAAAGGCTGGAGGACGTGGGAAGGTGGGGGGTGGTATTGTATGGAGGTGCTAGGCCTGCTCGAGGTGTTAGATCCCCTGCTATGCAGGCGCCATTGGATCTGGGTTCTTTAGGGGTTGACTGAATGGGATCATCTCCAGGGTTTACTTAACCAAAGCACTTAAGCTCTCACCTCGGAATACTTACCCCAAATGAACCATTCAGAGGAATTATACTGGCATATGGGTTGGCGCCTCTCCCCCCTTTCCTTGCTCTAGCTATTATTGCCAGTGTCTAAGCGCAGGGCCATTTGTATGTGGTTAGGGTAGGCCTACTTGGTTGGTTTCCTGTCTAAGTTGGTTGGACGTCGAGGAATGTCATGCATATTAACAGTCATAATGGCTCCTCGTTTATTGCCTTAAAGTTTAGAAGGCCTCGCGTCATGCATAATTTAAGTAAATGTAGACGTGGAAGGTGGAAGTATGTAATATAACTCTTGATGATTTTTTATCAGTGATGAAATCTAAAATCCTACACCTTACTGCGTCATATTATGTGTTGCGTCATCTATTACCTCACGGAAATATGTAATAATGTTAAAGTAAATTCACTGGTAAAACGCATATATATTAAGGATAAGTGCCATTTTACAGTTGCATACAACAGGAGTTGTTTGATCATGAAAATGAAACATTTTTCAATGAATAAAATATTTGTATCTAAATTTTTCTTCTATTTCAGGCTTCCCCTCATGTAGCCCCAACCCCTGTAAAAACCAAGGGCAGTGTGTCTCCAGTAGGGACCGCTCCTTCTGCCGGTAAGTCATCAGTCTATACGTTTTAACCCTTTAGGGAAGGCATACTGCCTGCTTGTGTTGTGCGCCGACGAGTAACTCGCGGGGAGGGGGGGGGGGGCATCATGAAAACTCTTTGTATCCGGGTCGGCATGATGCATGAATGCAAAACCAGTCAGTTACTGGCTGGTTCTACATTGTTGCATCATACCCAACAGTTGTTAAAAGGGTACTACACGTTGTTAAGAATTGATTTAATTGCAGGTAATTTGCGTTTGCATTATTATCTTAAAGTTCACCTCGCATAAATAAACTGTCAAATACCAAACTATTGGACAAATCATTTGAAAATACATCAGATGAAAAGTTTGCAGATACAGCGCAACCTTGTGGCGAACCTGCACAATCATTTTGCCTGCAGCGTTTTAACCTCAACTCGCGGTCTTCAAAGTCGTCTGCTCCGGGCGACATTTCCACTGGACGGCGGGAAAGCTTTTGTTTCAGGCCGTTTTAGGCAGACCCAGATAACAGGCCGTTTTCTATTCATGTTATTCAAGTAGAACACTGGATGTGTGCTCTGGTAGCCGAGTGTTGTAACATGGGTTTTGTGGTGCCGTTATATTTGTCACTGTCACAGGGCTAGGACTGGGAGGGGTGGGGGCTGTGCACTGGGAGGGGTGGGGGCTGTGCACTCACCACTGAAACCATACCAAACAAGAACCCCTCCCTCATGTTTGGGTGCGGTATATGGGTGAGGGGTGGGGGTTACTTGGAACTTACTGTTGGTGTATTCAAGTAGCAGACGTACTAAGTAAGGTGTCTGTCAGAATGGTTACCTTGGATTATGAGTAGTGTGTACGGAGCATTTAGCCCAGACCGTTAGTTCTAACCTGAAGTGTAGATGAGTGTTTCTGTTACTTTCTCTGCCATTCATGTCAAATTTTCTTACCATCAGCGATACAAATCCGTTCTGTGAACTCCCCATCCAACCCAACATAAACTTTTAAGTTTAAAAAAACTATTAGGCATAGTATTTTATGAACCCTACTGCTAATTGTGACGTATACAGCACCGTGGTGTTAATGGGGTATCACCACATGGGCTGTGTTGTTGACGTTGCATGTCACAGCAAGTTAATGAGCGTTTAACTCAAATAGGCCGCCTTCATTTGTTTAATGGTCTGGTCATGGCAACTGACCTCCACCACCCCTTTCTGACCATTCACACTGGTATGTGGAACGATAGGGCCACTAAATGACCAAATCCATGTCTCAAAGTGGTAAATATGTTTACAAGATATGTCTTGAGATATTCTCTATATTCTTAAGAATAAAACAGGTGTGAATGTCTGAAGAACAAGGTCAACAGTCAATGTGACTATTTTTTAAGCCTACGGTAGGATAGGAAGTAACCTCGAGGGTGGATTGGCTGACACGTATATAGAGTCGCATAGTTTATGACCTGCCATGGGACGTGGGCAAATATAACTTGTAGCCACATCTACATTGTGTCTGGGTACTGTTGGCTACTGGAGGTGGGGAGGTGGTGGCACTGCTATATGCTAAAACCACCTCTCCAGTGCTATATGGGACACCCCCATAGCTCACCTGTAGCGTTCCTAGTGGCCGCGAGCAGAACTAACCCTCCAGGTAGGCTACAACCCCCTCCCTCTCCTCCCAGCCCACCCTGACCATCCAGTGGGCTTACCTACATGGCGACGTAACCACAGGGCCCCACCCATCAATGACCAATCCCCCACAGGGCCCCGCCCCAGGGCCGCAAGCATCAATGAAAACTCCATCCCTGTAGGTCACCAAAGTGCCGGACTACGATCGATATGACCCCAATGACCTCACCGTGACAAGGCCCCTCGGTGGTGTATTCATGCGCGCCTCTGCTGAAGGCGATAGAACAGGTGGGCTGGGGGCAGTGCTTCGGCCGTTGCTAGGTGACAGGGCCTGGGTTGTCTAGGTAACGGCGGAGGTGGCGGCGGGGAGGAGGGCTTAGTATGAGGGCCTGTGTAAGGGAAGGAGGCCTCTCTCCATAGCCACTCCGGGAGATGGATGGCGGATGAGGCGGGGCCTGCTCTAGTTTTCTTGCACTTTTTGTTTCCGGTCTGGGAGGAGGTTTTTAGTTTGTCTTACCTGTGTGGTGGTGGTGGTGGTGTAGGGGCGGCAGGTGAGGGCTGGGTGAGGCAGGTAGATCTACCTGTATAGTGTATAAAGGTATGTCAGGTTGCCGCACCCCACCATGCCGCCACTGCCTCCCAGCATCCTCATGGCAAGGCCCTGTTCTCTAACCTTTCTGATGATTTAATTCAAAATCAATATAAAACATTCACCTTATGTGTACAAAACCGATGTGTCGTAACAGACCTCAATTTTAGTATTAAACCCATATGATATGTATTTCTTGGACAATATGATACCCACAGGAATACCCAAACAGCTAGGAGAGAGGGTATGCCTATCGGTCCTCCGTTGGGGCTCTCTACCTTGGCTCTTGTCTAGTCAGGAGAGGTGTAGCATTGGGTGTGTCACATATACAATGTTGACGTACTTTGTCCAGACGCCCAAACCCCATCATGTCCTTGACGTGACGTGACATGATCCAGTTAGTGCTGACCCGGCCGGTATAAGTGACGGATGGGGACCAGCGGAATGTCGCCCATACCAGCAGCCTATTCCTAGCACTGCTGGTTACTGGCACGTCCCCTAGTCTCTAGGGTCTAATAATACCTCCTATATACCCCCAGGTCCCCAGCCCTAACAAGGGTCAGTCAGTGCTTGACCCTCCTCTGGACTGTCCAGTTGTCCAGCACCACCACCCCAGTACTGGTCAGTGGTAGTGTCGAGGAGGATGTTTTGACATGACATATCAGGGAACAGCCACTGACTGACCAGAGCATGGGTTTTACACTCATTTGCATGATTTGGGACGCTGGCGTTTCCAGGTCAAATGGCCATCGTGTTTGGGCTATAATGTTGGTTTACGGTTCGACTGACCCATCTCAGGTTGATGAAAAATATACTTTGGGCTATAAACTAGTCATCATTTTATGGTACATGTAGCTCCATTTAAAATGTGTTGATAGTTTAGCCTGGGGTGTGATACTAGGGACACGCTAGCTCATCCCCAAATCACACTTGATCCATATGTACTTATTTCGTTTTTTTCCAGATCACACATACTGTAAGAGAAAAAATAGATATAAGGGAATGTAGAAGGATTTATTGGGGCATGGTGGATTCTCACAGATGTTGGGCATTGAGGCCTCGCCCTTTCACCTGTCTCCCATACATTATAAGCCTGGAGTGGCCTCTCACATTTCTACACTCAATGTGAATGGTTCACTCATACATTTGAAAGGAGGAGCCTCACGAAACATAAAAGGTACATAGATTTTGGGATTGAAAAGGGAATGACATCAGCATTGGTTCAGCTATTGATCGTATACCTATTAAATTGCAACTAGAGACCATGGATGACGAAACAGTCATAATTGAGAATTGACCAGACTTAGTATTCATTCTCATCAGGATTGCATGGGATTGAATTTGTCCTAAATGCATAATTCAAATACTGTAATGAAAATAGCATATTTGATACGATTACTTTGGTATGGCCCTCTTTTCTCATGGATGGCTAGTATTGGGGAAGCCGTGAATTTGATGCCATACTAAAAGGGTTGGGGAAAGGTGAATTGAATTAGCATAAACCCGAGTACAGTCAGCTGGTCGGACTTAATACCACCCGGTGGTGGCGGCAAAGTGGACAACCTCTTTCTTCTGTCGGGGCTGGTCAAAGTCGAAAAAGCAGACGACAGCCATCCCTTGTCTGCCCATGAACCTCCCACTGCCTGTCCCCGGGCACTTTGCACATGATGCAGACGACACGCAGGACTCCCCACCACCACACATCCCACCGCCGTCAGTCCGATTTACGTGTCGGCTGACCTGACGCACACACAACCCTTCATTCCACACCTCACGAAACTCTCCCCGCCGTTCCCGCCCAAATCCAGGCTGACCAGACGACTTTGAACTCGGCGCCTAAATCGATGGTTCCGCCTCGGGGTTTAGATCTGAGGCGTGATTTAGGGGTCAGGACCTAAAAGGCCCAGGGGCTGGAGGAGGGGGTTATGGTGTTAGGGCGGGGTTGGTGTGGGGGTAAATAGGGTTCTCAGGTAAATGGACCCATCTGTTTGTCACCCTATTATAGTCTACATCAGCCCTCCCTCACCTACTACAGCCCAACTGTCAGTCCAAGGTACTTGTGGGCGCCATGTACAGCAGAAAGGACATATGGGTGGAACCTCCCGCCCCTTTTTACAACCCCGCACGCATCTCATCCATTTCAGCTCGCCATTCATCTGAATGTGCACTGAAGGGCCGTGTTTGATATTGGCATGTTTTAGACTACAGGTGTCCTTTCCCTGTTTTCAAAATGAAGATTCTCAAAGAATATAACTTGCCATCGAGTTATCTGGGTTATTATCTGGCACACGCAGCTGTGATCATCCATATGTGCAATATGGTTTAAAGCCGTGATATGGTGTTTGCAACCCCCAAAGTATTCCCATATGTGACCCTCTAGCGGGCTCTCTAGAGGCACCCTCCCCGTCCCCACCCAACGTCCACCCTTTTTGTCGTCTGCTCGGCTTGTCGCCAAGACGTCGAACGCCGTCGCAGCAGACGACAAGTGACAGCTGCGACGTGGCGCGCGTCGTCCACTCGTGCCGCGACCACGTCGTATACGGGCGTCCCGGGAGAGGGCGCCACTGCCCGCATCCGGCGTCCCTCTGACCCAGTTCCGGTGGCCGCGGGGGCTGCCGGGACGGGAGTACGGAGGGTGGCCAACCGCCGTCTTTGATAGACCCCACCCGGGACGTCTTGCTTCAAAGAGCCCCGGCGAAAATAGCCCCAGGCAACGTCCCCCAAAGTGTGGGAAAAGACCCGGCAAAAGACTCCCTTCACCCTCCCCTACACCTCCTGGTACCCTTCAAGCACGTGTCTTCATTTCTCCCAATATGGCATAGTCATCCATAAGAAAATCAGCTTTGGAGGTTAATAATGAATTGACATTGTGATGTCTGGGGGTGGGGGATAACCGGAAGTCCTCCAGGTGAATGCAAACTGGCGCCGTGATTGGTCGGATTTTTGAAGGACGCTGGTGAGGACGTGACGGTGACGTACTGGCCAGTTTTGTTTGTTTGAAGGAGGGACGTGTACTTGTAGAGAAGGGCACTCCACCACAGTCCAAATAATTAGTGATCGAGAAGCTGTCACTTGGTGGAGAGGGCCCTAGAGCTGGGGATACAGTGTATTTTGCTCTAATTGCACAATTTGAAAGTAAAGTGTAACCGTTCTTCTCAATGCTTTAAGTCTGCAAGTCTGAATGCAAGAACATAATTATACATACCCGGTATGGGCAACTATTCAGCATAGAAATAAAGTGGGGAGTACCAAAGGTGATGAAATCAACTAACAATTGATAACAAAGATATCCGGAAGTTGACAGCGCGAGCACCTCGGGTTGAATTAGTGCATGTCGGCTGGAGTCTGCGCAGTGATGGGGGTGTAACAATTTAATTAATGAGTAGTTAATTAGAGGTAGGGGCGGCATGTGTTTAATTAGGGGCTGGTTATGATGAGGGCCCTGTGGGGTGGGGGGGGGGGGGACGCACAGCTAGCAGACGACATTGACACTGACAAACAAATAGACGCCACAGGTTGGGGTGGGGGAGGAGCTTTAGTCAGAAAGCACAAATAAAGTCACTCTGTAATGTTTGGTTATGTCATTAGGGAAAGTGGGAGTAGAGGACACCCCAAAAGACACCACAAAGACCCAAATTTAGTTTCTCCATAGTGTACATTCATTCACTCCTCTTCAGAGCAGCACTCTCAAATCATGAAGAGCAAGAATGCCCTCTATGGTCTGTGGGCTATGGTTCTCGAGGAAATGCTTACCGATGATAGGGAATCTATGAGACAAGAGCGTTAGGCGTACTACGTAGCTTTTTATCAGTGTTATCCCTAAGACCTTAATACACCTTCTCCCTTGACACGCCCTGGCACTTCTAGATGTGTGAAACGCCTGTTTATCATGGGACTTATCTCAGCCAACCACAGGCGGTCTGATAGCTTACTGCGGGATTAAGACCCGTCTCCATGACAACCGGTGTCTTCACTAAAAGTCGTCTGCTCTTTTAAACATGGGGATAAACAAGATGCACAGTTACAACTAGATACAGAATGACGTATGGTATCTCTGCGTAATGGGAGAAATGTTTCTGTTGGTGACTAATAGCTGAAACAATGTCAGTCATTTGCAACAAGTACATACAATGTCCTCCATGTTGGATCATAACATAAACAACAGACAACCCGATGCTATGTTTTCACTGTAATATCAGTGTATACCTACACAGGGGCTGCTCTCTACAGTTATGGCTAATATTTATCAGACATGTCTTTGATGGTCCATTATCTTCCCCCGATTTTTGTTCAAGGCCCTCAAGAAAATAGTCAGTGTTCATGGAATGGCACTCCTCCTCCCAGGGACCACACGTCAACAACGTCTTCCCGCGTCTTACGCGAGTTTTGTTTGTCGTCTGCTAGAATCAATAAATAGCGCCAATCTCGAGCACTCCGCTCTATTTGTTTAAGGAACGGTTGTCGTCTGCTAAGATTTATTGACTGAATAGTGGCTTATCTGCTGTACCCCTTCTAGTTAGCCCTTGGGACAGTCAGCGTTAGTTTGGATATTCCCCACACATAGCTTCCTTTGTGGTGGCAGGAAGACTGATAAAGAGGTGAACAAAATGCCAATTACCTTTGGGGAACAAGGTATCCCATACCAACGAGGCTTTACAAATCGAGCACTACTTGTCCAAGAATTTCTGGAATGACTTGACGCAATCGCTATGCCGTTAGGTGGTGCTGCTACTGGTCAGCGACGGTCACATGATCAGGGGGTGGGTCACATGATAGCCCCAGTGGAGGGGGGTCAGTGGGATTGGCCGTTAGGGGAGTGGTAGGGTGTGGGAACATGGTTGTAGACATCACCCCCCGCCCTGCCTCCCCCTGGTAGACACCCTCTACCCTGACAGGCTGTGATGACAGATCAGAACCAAACCCCTTCTGAGCTTCTCCCTCGTTAGGATCCTGGTATTTAAAACATGCCTTTTACATTGAGCCCATCCTGACCTATTAAAATCCCAGAGCTCACATTTCAGTTTAAAATTAGGGTTAAAGAGGTACTCTATGGATGACATTTTTAGATTTTTAAATTAGTCTAATAGTCACCCTCCTCAGAGTATCAGTTAGTACCGCCTCTAACTAAACGAGTCGCTGATTGGCTGATAGTGATCACATGGGCTGCACCATTTACCCTTCTCCAGGTGTTGGAGGTGGTGGCCATTTTGTGATCGGGGGTGGGGGGTAGGGGGTGCCCCCAATTACCCCTGGATTGCTGTGCCATGTCTAGGGCATCAACGACGCGTTGCCTCCCCAGCTGGTGACAGTGGTGGTAGGCAGGGTAGAGGTGGGCGTGGGAAAGTGGAGGTGAGAAGGCTGCAAGTAGTACATGTAGTAGTAGACATCTCTGTGGGCGTCTGTTGTGTGAGTTGTGCCTGGTTTTATACCTGGGTTTTATCTCTACTTTTATACCACTACACTGAGGTACACTACCCCGCCTGCATGTGTATGGTTGGTATCTGGGCTGTGTCAGGGGAGCAAAAGCAAAAAGTAATTTGGACAAATAGAAGGTTCTGTGGGCGCCATGATGATTGCAAGAGTTTCAATCTGCTGTCCACGGTACCTCACGATTGTGCCAAAAGGAAGTTTAGCAAACACTGAAAGTTCAGCACTGCTATTTTGGATATGCAGTATAAATGCTGCAGTTCGTGAAATTTATATATTTTTGCTAAAATGTAGGGATCAAGATCACTCCCGTCCATCACACACATAGTGACATACATACAAGTCCCCTCTCAACAGGGGTGGCAGACTGGGCCATTACACTACTGACCACTCGAGTTTGTCTCTGTCCTGGATTTACATGACGTAACGTCGCCTGTCTGGTCACCGTCTACGTCCAGCAGGACGTACATTTATCTCTGGTGCTATATGATATATCACCGAGATAAAAGATACATTTGTGCCTCATTGTGGATAAAACACTGATTGTGTGGAGTGGCACGGGATTAGATATGTATAGGTCCATAGCTGATAAGAGTTGATAATAATGGCCACAGTTTTGTTAACAATAGAATCTATAGAACGTTATGGAAAACATAGATACCCACTTCATTTGTCCCTTAAGATTTTACAAGGGATTAAAGAGTCTATAAATACCCATGATTTCCTACAAAAAAAGTAGGAAATCATGGGCATTTTAGAGTATACGAAAACAATAGTAAATTAGCCACAATCAACATATTTCCCATTGTTTCCCCCCAGTATGGAGTATCATCTCTGAATTCATATTGTATATTAGATAAGACATCTTGTGGCTAGCAGTTCTTCTATTCCTACCTATAAAAGCACAGAACTTCAGAATAGTAAACCCCAACCATTCAACAATGTGATGTCTATAGATAGAGCAGGTTGTGAATGTCAGAGGTGGTAATAGTAGCGGCACCACTGGTGTTTTTGGGCGGGAGTAGGACTGGCGGCGATCTAAATTCAGTCAACTATAAAGAGTGATTTCACACTTGACCAATAAGCCTACAGACACAATTAATTGACAATCCCCCCCCCCCCCCGCCATACACACACGCGCACACACCACCCGCCCCCATATCATGGCTAGTGGCATATGTGGGTTTTGAGGACTTTTTTTCTCTTCTTTTTTTTGTGGTAATTTTCTGCCTCCGGCCCATATTTTAGGGTCTCTTGGTGCAAGTGGATTTTGATTAGTTGAATGGGCAGCCACTGCAGCCAGCGAACGCCGCCAATATTTGTACGACGCAGAATGTGTCATGTGATCCATCATTACTGCCCTCTGGTGGCAGGTTGTTGAAATACATCTTTATAAAAAAGCTAAAAGCTAATTAAATATCCTGAGAATGACTTGGCAATCTCACACCAGTATGTGTGATTAAAAGTTCTTCATAGGCATAGCAATTGGTTTTAATTCATTTCTTGTGCCAAGCGAAATAGTGTGAGGCCAAATTTACAGGTAATTTTGTCCGCATAATATAACTTAATTTCGAGGTAAATACTTAATGTCTAAAATTGCATTCTATAGTTTGTAAACACATGTAGGAATGTAGGAATCATACTTCTGGAATATAATCTGGAATACCATGACCCTTGGTCAACCTTCCGATATCTAGTTCTATAACATTTACAGGTAAACGTAGAAATCTAAGCCTAATTGTATACTTTTTTGGCTGTAAGGGGTGGGGTATTTGGCGTGTGTATTACAGTAGAGTGGTACATTACAATGCTGAAGGACCACTACCTCTCAATGCCTACATACATTACTCGCCTGTGGTGACGCGCTCCCTATTGTGCTGTTATATAGGCGGCGCAGGGAACAGTGTAACCCAGTGTAACCATGACTACCCCGCTGGTTACGGTCGGCTGGGCCCCCATTGTAGGCTGGTGCCAGTAGAGTGGTCACAGTCAATGCCCCTCATCACATGAGGATTGTTGCGAAATGCCTGTGTATAAAATGATACCTGCCACAAAAGGGCCGTTGGTGCATTGGCATCTAGCCCAATTACCACCACCACCAGAAACCACCCCACCACCACTATGCCACCACCATCCTCACTGGGGCACCATTTCAATCCCAGCTATTTTATTGCATTTTGCAATTGTCCCTTTGTAAATTGGAGGAACTCATGACAAGACTTGAAAAGGTATTTCCCCAGTTGTCGTTGGAACTATGTGTATTGTATGTATTGCCACAGTAATGCCACGCATATCATTTGCTAACTAACCAATAGGATGAGTGAATGGAATTTAGAAAAAAGGGGTGGGGTGAATGACCCAAAAAGCACAAGGATTTCCGTAACAACAACAGGAGCACCAACTAGTAACACAGGGGTGTTTTGGTGCAAGAAAAAAAACCCAGTGAAAACAAACAAATATGGCAGCAGGCAAAAATTTGAAAAACAAAAAGGCTGCGATGGGTGCTAACTGTCCCACTTACACTTTTACTCATCCACACAGAAAAATAAATAGAAAACATAAACATCCAAAATATGGAGAGAGAAAAAGATTTAAAGCACAATGAATGAAAATAAAAGGGTGCGACCTGACCTATGGATACGCAACTTGTAACCCCCTGAGATAGTGCTACCCTCCCCCACTACACACTGACTATAGTATAGGCTGAGACCGTGGAGGAGAAGGCAGAGAAGGACCCAGGAGGAGGTTCCCACGGTTGCAGCGCTCAAGAGGTCCCTGGTGTCAAGAGGCAGGCCTTGATGTTATCTGTCTGCTACAGCGCGCCGTATGGGGCGCCCAATGTGCAACAAATATGAGTTATGGGGTTCTGCAGGTCAACCCGCTGGGAGTGGAGGGGGTCCTTGACTCAGGTTGGACTTGAGGAAGTGGTGTTGGGTCAGATGGGATGGAGTAGGTTTTTGGTTGGACTGATGTTTTGGATTCCTGACGAAAGGTGACATTTTCAAATACATTGTAGCTAGGAGTATAATTCTAGCCTAAAGTAGGGAACGGGCATTGTTTGAGGGTGAAGGGGGGGGGGGCTTAGTACTGACAAAATATATATACCGGTACATTACCGGGGGGGGGGGGTATGTATACTAGTATTGAAAAAGGTCCCAAAATTGTCGCCATCTTTTCAGTTGTCATCATCCAAAATCGCAAGGTTGCCATTTTATCTGTTAAAGCACAGGTTAAAAATGGTATACTTCAGAATGACTCATGTGTCACATGTGTAGTGTATTCCATAACTCCATACATGAAATGTGAATGGAGTTGGCGTCATGTTGGACTCGTCAGTCATTACTATTCAAATCACAACATCCCATAAAAGTAGTTTAAAAGAAAAAAGAAAACAAACCTAGTGCCGTGAGAAAGCTGTCAGTAGAGGCCTGAACAATCACGACTGTGATAAATTAGTGAGATACGATACTCAATGTGTTGACGTTACAGGGCCATAGGACCTTGTTATAGCCGATAGTACACTACTGGGTGGGGCAGTGTTGGTGGGAACATGAGCATTAACGGTGGGCAAAGAGCCCTTTGAACTGATACAAGCACCCTTGGGTTTGATCCCTGGTTTGATCTCCCAGCGTTTTGTCAATGGATCTTTAACAGCTTTAGATAAGATTGGGAATCTAAGGAGAAGTAATATTACAAAGGGACACCCCCCGGTCAACGGTGACGTATTAAAATACATGTATCCCTAATCTATATATTTAGGAAGGGAAGAATAAATTGTCTGTCTTTAGTACATGTCAGCAACACCATTGTACATGTTCCTATTTACAAGCACATGTATATGTTCCCCATGACGTAGCTGTGACAATGACGTGTCTGTGACGTCACATGACGGCCGTGACGTGTCAGAGAGTATTCTCGTCTGCTAGAGATTCCAACTGTTGATAACAACAAGACAGACGTCCGCCATCACGACCACAGACGTCACACGCATGCGCGCGCGGATGCGCAACTGGTGCCAACAAGAGACAAAAGATTGCTGCATAGAATGATAGATACAACTTGATAGGACCAATGTTTGTTTTTGGCCCTCTGCCCGGCATGAGATGGTATAATTGTTACATTGATACATCTGGTCGACACGTTTATGGAAGTTAATGGTAATAAAAATCAACATTAAGTGATAAATGAGGGGTTATGTTTGACTACTGTGAGGTGTGATTTATAGGAGATTGTATAACACCAAAACGGTTGTAAATGTCAGAAATGCACTTGTAAATGATGAAAAGTGGTTATTTTCAAAAGCAGTACCCATCCCCACCAAAATGGGAACTAACTGAATATGAAAAGATTAATCTACATAGTAATAACTGCATCTTCTCAGAGTTGGTGCTACTGCTGAATGGGCCGTTGTTGTTAATGTTGGCCCAACCTGGTTCCATTTTCCCTTGACACGTTGTCAACAGGTTTTGTAGATTTTCAGCAAATACGTCCATGCTGCCTTTATTATGGAGCAGACGACTTTCAACCAGTTCCCAAAGAACGCTCGCACAGGCGCACACCGCCCTTCCGGTGGATGACGTAAAGTGGTGTCACGGTGAATGTTTACCCCAACTATCCTGCCATTGTGGGTAAAGTTTGTTCCAAACTTAACAGTACTTAGGTTGGGATGTCAAGAATTTTGTCGTTAACCAAGAATAACCAAAGCAGGAATTCTATTCAAAGCACAAATGAGAGAATCATGGAAAATGGGGGTGCACTTTAAAGTGTTTACTTAACAAGAAAAGAGAACAAATAATACCATACCAGGAGCCCAACCCCAAACTATAGCTATTACTTGAATATAAAAGCTATATTTACACGGGACTATTTCTATTTGCTTATAGAGATGAATAGAAATGGGTAGCTAATGTGAATTCGTACAAACCAAATGGAAGGGTATTTTTCCCAGGGTTTCCACATCCAAATATAATCAAGTTTATAATAGACCCTCAGCGATGCAAAGCTTAGGTAGGCACCCATTAAAATTTGCTGAAAAAGCAATTCATGTAAAATTCATGAGCTTTTGGGGAGCGCCAAATATGCAGGAGGTTGGTGGTGGGGTGTCATTTGGACATAAAGAGGGGGAGGCGCCATGGTTACATCTGCCGGGCCGCGCGCCAAGTGGAGGGCGGCGCACGGTAGTCATCGACTGGTTTTACGTCGGCCATGATTACCATGACGACCAATGCTTTCTGACCTCCTCCTCAGGAGAGCTGCTGCACGTAGCATGGCATCGATGGCGCATGGCGTCGATCAGGTGCCACCCACTCCCCCCACCCACACCCCCAGCGGGCATTGTTGTGATAATGGGGAGCTCATTGATATCATTGGATATGACACTCATGTCTAGACTAAGGGTTATTTTGGAGGGTAGATTGGGGAGGGGGCATGTTTGTAAATAAGATTGATAGAACCTTATGCTTCCTAAAGTCAACTTGCCAATTTATCTAGTAAAAAATATTGAATTCTGAACTCTGTGTGTGGTCAGTGTACAAACCCAGTAAAACTAAAAAACAAAAACAAACAACCTAGTGACTTACAAGTATACCATTGATGTAGTCCCCTGTCATTACACCCCAAAATACCAAATACCTTCGTGTTTTGGCTTGTGTTGGCGTAAAATGGCAGACTTATCGACGATTTTATCATCCCACTTAGGACACCCCCTCCGCAGGTCACTGATCGGGCGTACACGTCACGCCAAATCACGTGACAAAATCGGCGAGATTTGGCGACTTCCGGTGAGACGCTGACTTTGGGACGCTGGTTGTTGGGTGGTGGTTTAGTAGACAATAGGGCGGGGGGGGGGGGGGATATCCCCTGTATTGTCTATACTTTTTGGGGGAACCAGAGAAAATAATGCTGAATCACGTGACCCTTTATTGGCTGATGGGAAACCACCTGTTGGACATCATTGTAGTCAAGATTATTAGATATTGATCTATCAGGTTATTCACATGGAAATGTTTGAGAAATATCAGTCGAAATAAACAAAACCTGGGATGAAACAGATAAATTCAAACACGCTGTATAAATGAAGGAACAATTACGAGTGCACCAAGTGCTACTTGAAATCCAGGTAAGACCTGTTCAGACAAAAAAAAAGATATATTCGAAAAAGTGATTTATAGTGTCCTTTGATATTAGAAGCTAGTGATTTCACTATCGCTTTTTAAAGGACACCGGGAAAAAGTTCAATCTCTATTATTCCATTGATAGACACACAATACATGGACATGACTACTATAAAACATATACAACCAGGTAGGTCTACCTGTGATTGGATAGTCCTTGAGCAGGTGTGCTCTCTCCCACCCCCTCCACCCACCGAGCCAGGGCCCAGCCACCTGTCGCCTTGATCCATTGAACTTTGCACTCATTTTGGGCCTTGTTACTCTAGAAATAATACCCCAGCTGTATACAGTATACAACGCAGGGCAAGTCCTCATAAACCCTATTGAATTGTGAATAATAATAAGGCAATTCTATGAACAAAACGAAAATAAAATGGCCATGGTTGTAATTCACACCAAAGTGACGTTTAGTGTGGGCGTATAGCAGTGGGTAGGTGAGTTGGGGTGTGAAGGCTGGGGGGTCTGTGAGAGAGGGCCTAGCACCGTGTGAATGCGACACCTGTGTGCATTGGGGGGGGGGGGGGGGTGACCACATATACCTGTACTCCACCTGAGATAGGCCCTGAACACCTGCCAGTGTGGTATGTCAGCACGGCGCCATACAACTGATAAAACATATGTCAACCTGATTTACACGATATAGCTAAAAGCCTCCCTGATTTGTGCACAAATCAAGGCCTACAAAACGACCTGCCCATTGTAAAATAGATACAAGATAAGACAGTTTTGTGTTGGAGAAAAGATAAATGTAAACATGAACACAATAATAACCTGAGTATGTATCAGAAGTCAACTTGATAAGGGTATTACAAAGTGAGATAAGAGCTGAGCGTTATCAGTAATATGGTTATTGGTGTCGTCAAACGGATCCTGGCTGAAGAACTTGTGTCAAGATAACAACACAACCTTCTGTTTGATCTGAAATCATGTCACTGTGGAGGACAGGTGGGGGGGGGGGGGGATTAATGCACATTGTGGGGAGATACCCTAGGGTTATCTATGAACTTGATACTCAAGAATCTGTAAACTACACGAGGGACACATTTTTATACAAAGTATAGATCATAGTTTTGGAACTTTCCCTTAGAGTTTAGAGACTGACTTAGATGACATTATCCAGGACATAACATTTACAAACAGTACCTCACGTGTCACCCACTTGATACATAGACAACAATGAAATAGGGTCATTTATTTCTGTTAAATGAAGAAAAAATGGAATGGGGGGGAAAGCCCGAGATAAATCACAAAAGAAGTAAGAACAAAAGGTCTTTCCTCTCTTTCAACAGTTCTGTCCAATGGGGGATAACAAGTGTAGAATTCCAACAGTTGTCCCCTGTCTTGTATACATTCACTGACATACAATCAGGTCTCTGACACCTTGAGTTACACACGGGGGGAAAACCTGATAACCTTTTTGTGACAATTCCCAAAGAATGAGGCACTCTGAAAAGGTATTAGACTGGAAAAGACGGTAGTTGAGATAAGATAGGGAGAGACTTGAATCTGAGCAGAATATATGGGTTCTAGTAGTTGCCTTGTGCTTCAAAAGTTGTGGGTGGTCACTGCTTGTATTTGGTGTAGGCAGAGAGATGGGGACTAGGATGTGGGGAGACGTTGTATCAGACGAGGCAGCATGGAAGCACAGGTGTATTCTGCTGCATCAATGCTATATCAATGTATTGGGAAGGACTTGAGTTTCTACATTTGAACTTTTACAATGGAAATTTACTAATTTGTATATACATGTACTTTGACGTAGTCAATGGAATCAAGTTTCAAGAAAATCCAAATCAGCACTGACATAATATAAATAACAGGTTTTAGAGTAAAGAAAAGAAAGAAGACTTGGAAGCATCATAAATGATAAGAGTCTAGTGAGACACATATCATGGGGTTGACACAAGGATGGTACATAGTAAATCGTCCTTGGACATTGTTGATAGGTATACTAGGTGGTCCCCATGAGAGAGGACCCTCACACAGATTGGTACACACAGGGTAGTATCTGTATTGGTACAGCTGCTGAGAGGTAGACTAAACAAAAGGCTACCACTGCCCCACTTAGCACATGCACTGGAGACAGGAAGACCTTCATCATTCTGTCAACTTGGGCAGTATCATACTGGGCAGTCTACCTACAGCAGTGGCTGCATAATAGACTAGCCTTGGGTCTTGACACTGTTGGGGGTTTTAATTGGGTAGGGAGCAGGGAGATATATGGGGACTATGGGCTAGTCTATTCAAAGGTCCAAGTCTTGCTGTCCCTACAGCAGGATTCGGTGTGGGATATTATGGACTTTATAAAGGGGATGTGGGGGTTTATTCGGGTGCCTCAGTCCCACCATTGGTAGTGTCCCCAAAACCCCAGGCTTCACCTCACCCTCACCCCTACCTCCCCTTGCACCCCACACCAACCCCACACTGCCATCACTATGTATGTTAGCACGGGTTTTTACCTCCATACAGATAGACTGCTATTATGGCCTCCATAATTGAACATTTCTCGACCCCCTCCCTACTCTCACCTCCCCTTGCCAGCACCCTCCACCCCAGTGAGAAGGCATTATTCATTTCACTGGTACCTAGCCTTGCTTCCCACCGACGCCCAGTCCCCCACAGGGGAACCAGCAGTGGACCGGAAAGGTCGCCGTAGAGGGCGCTCTGTGCACCTGCCGTGCTTGTGTCGGAATGTAACCCGCCTTCTGATTGGCCGAGGACACAAGACACAGTCTCGTGTCGACTGGAAGAAGTGGGGTATGGTAGTTTGGTTTGGATGGAGGAAGGGGGGCTGGGGAGAGAGTGGTAGGGAGATGTCAGGGGGTTGAGGGCAGATCAAAAAGTCAGTGGGGACAAGGAGACAGAGGCTGGGTGACAGTCGCCCATTTCTGTAGCCACAAACCATAAAACTGTGTGGGGCTGAGACCTCTGAGAGTGGGGTCACTCAGACTGGGACATCATGATGTAGGCCAGCATGGAGACCAATAGAAATAGCAGCTTATAGTACACTGTATAGGCCAAATAATGTGTGACTGGATGTGGGGATAATACAGGCTTGGGGATCCCAGTGACTATAGTACATGTAGTAGGTCTATCCAGTACTATTACAGATGCACTCATTTGATCTGCACTTATACTAGGATGTGTGAAACTGTATTCCCATGAAGGTTAGATATGAGTCATACATAGGACATGAGTACTGGGTATAGCATTTAATATCAAGGGCAGGGGGATATACACATATATGGACGGTACCAGAACACATTTGAATGATTTGGGGGGGGGGGGGGGGGACTGAAGAAAACTTGAAAGAAAATTGGCTTTCTGATCTGTCCTCTCCTAGTACATCTCTCTTCCCGAAATGATCACTACATTTGCCTACTAGGATATATAACCTCACTTATAGTCGACACATTAACAGTGCCTTTTATCCTCGGTGATGTATGGCAGAACCCCCCTCCGTTAGTACCTGAGCCACTTGGGAGTTTCAAAGGACATTTATATATATTGGGCGCTCTTCAGTCCCTATGGTAATACACTGGAGTACACCCCCCCCCCCCCCCCGCACACACATTCACACACATCCATCCCTACTTCATCTCAGTATAATAAAGGAGGGGTATGGTGCACTATGGTTGTGTGCTGACGTTGGGTTTGGTGGGGTGGGGGGGGGGGGGGGGCGTCCCCCTCCTCCCCTCCACATCTCCTGCACCCACTACTCAGAGGTCCAGTCGGTATAAAGTATGTCCGCTATACACAGGTCTTTGTTTGCCCTCAGTCCTGCCCTACCCAGCCTCAAACATACACAGCCCATCGGCCACACACACTGCTCCATTATAACATGTGTATATACTACATTTGTACATCAAATCAGATTGGCTAGTATATTTGAAAAGTTGGGTGTTCCTCTGAAAATCCATTGCAATGGAAATGCATAATTATGAAAGTATTAAAAATAGGGTGTTATAGATGGAAATATTAAATGATGAGGACAGGGATTTCAAGATGTATAATAGATGTTTGCTGATGGTAGCTAAACTGAATACTAGAGTTCCCCACCCTCTTCTCTGAACTTTAAAGAGGATATTTTTGGAGGAAAATGGCAGTCTCATGCATGCATGTATTCTACATGACTGTTGTTGTATCTGGAACCCACCACCACAGACCTCAGCCGTTAGTGGTGTGTGGGATACTAGTAGGGTCTGCATTATCACACTGTAGGGGGATGATAAGCAAAAACTATATATGTGATAAAACCCACAGCTCGGCCTAGTTTGGCCCACACTCTGTGTATAGTGTCAACATGGGGAGAGAAGAGGCCCTGGGTAGTATGGTGTGTGCGGTAGTATTGGGAGAATGCTGACTGGTGGAATTAATGACAAAAACTGGCAGAAAATGGGAATGTTTTGTGCAGCCTTGTTTCATCTCTCTAAGATGGGGTGGCTTCATGTGTGTGGCTCTGACCCAGTTGTAGTGCATAGGTTGTGTTGAATCTAACTAGTAGTAATAACAGGAATGGGGAGAGAGAGGGAAATAAAAAGAATTAAAGGAGGACATGCTGATGGTTGTGGTGTACCACTGTTGTTATTGGTGCAGTGCTATAGGGCGTAGGCACCAAATGAATGTCGTCTGCTTCTACAACTAGTGTCGTCTGCTGAGGGGAAGGCTTGGTCTGGGGAAGGGGATATTGCTATTGTTAGCAGACGACAAGTGTAGGGTGAATATGCATGAAGGGGAAGCGGAGGGCATCGGGTGTGACCATTGACATAGATGATAGAAGGGGGAATGTAGGGTTCTCCCAACCCGTCCCTGCCTTCTACCACTGGGAAGTTTGGGGAAGGGCCAAGAGGAAACTCTTAAAGCTGGGGATGAAGTCGGTTATGAATGCACCGAGGACCGATAGCTGAAATAATGATAGTTATGGATATCACTAAATTCAGATTATGTCCGTCCAAAGACTTATTGAATAGAAGAATATAAACAGATTTGATACAAACAACCCTTAGATGGCTAACAGCATATATCTATATATTGAAGAAACTGTCTGATAAAGTCATTCAGAACTAGGCTAATCGTAGTATGCTACATGCCCCAAGCTATAATAAAACTGAATAAAAAGAACAGAGAACAGAGGGGTGAGGAGGGGGTAATTGTCCCAATTTCCCCCTCAACTTAAGTCTTGATCTGGGTCGTGGTGATTGGGGACGAACGCAGCGTTCCGTCGGCACGGGGGTGACACGTTCCATCGCACGGGCCAGGCCACGAGCTGTCTGGAGATGACTACCCCCCCCCCCCCCCCCCCACCATAAGTCACCAAGCAAATACACACACCCAGCTCACCTACGTACACCTAGTATACACATGTCCCTCTCCATACCTGGATCCTGTGGCTGTCAAGGCTAGATCCCATTGCAGTGAAGCAGGCCAGTAGGTTGGGAGGCGGGGAAAGTGGAGGGTTATCTTTCACTTGATCCTTTCTCCTCTCCGTCTCAGTTCACTGGTGTGCAGAGCAATTACTGGTTGGGTCTTTCATAGGATTTTAGATTTATGAACTTGGACGTTTACCATACTCGAATTGAGAAACTGAGTTAACATACTAAAGAAGCACTGTGTAACCAAGGCATTAGAAGAGGCTAGAATTGAATTTTGTTCTGAAGGAGAGAAACAGTGTACAACAGTCATTTGTGTGAATATATGAATGTTAACCCCCCTGGGCTATGACCACTTCCCAGTGCCTAGGGTACATTCCCAAATGACGTCAACTGCTAGGTGGTGGGGGTCCTTGGAAGGACAGTGTCCAAAAATATTGACATGGACTTGTAAAATACCTCATACATGTAATAGGAGACGCCATTTGTGAACGTTCCCCTAGTATGTAGGGCCTTGTTAGTGACCGTGTACACGTATTAGTGGAGGTATGGGGCAGGGGTGACAAGTGACGTCACAGACATGCGCTGTGGACGTCTAGCTATGTGAGACATGCTGTCAGGGGGCCTGACAGGAATGACAGACATATCTTACACATTGACAGACATGACAGTCGCGTCTTGTCACAACTAAAAGCTTCTGTTGGACTAATGGTGTGACTACCCACTGCACTGTACTTACCCTAGCATGTCTAGAAGCAACTCTCATTTCTTGGTGTATCTACCATGCTTTTTGAATTTTTTTAGATGTCCTTTAACCCCCCCCCCCTGCAAATATATCATAATATTACTTATACATGTATAATAATCATTAAAACAGGAAATGGAATACAAATATATTGAAAAGAAAATTGAATTATAAAAAAGATCAATACCTAGTGAAAGAAATGAAACCATCTGTAGGAAGAGATTGCATTTTCCTCATTTTTTTAGTCTAGCGTGTCAGTCTAGTTCCGGGAAGGTGCCATATTCATACCATCAAAGGGCTTCATAGACCACAGTATGGCCATCCAACATGTCGCCTTGGCACTGACTGAATGACCTTGGCGGTCATTCTGCGCATGACCGGAAGTAGCTACCACTAACAGATGGTCCCATCATACATAGCGTATCTGAAATGCATTTTTATTGCCAGAACAGTTAGTCATGTGATAGGGTAATCACTGAGGTAATTGTCATGGAATGTTCATGACCATAATCATTCTTAAATTATGTAAAGTCATATCGGCATATTAAGTGACAAGGAAATGAAAAACTAAATACCGGTATTCAAAATTCATCTCAAACCTGTTTAAACTTTAACAAATAAGAAATGTAGTTACAAACTACCAGAAAATCATGGTGAAATCGATGTACAACTTATATAGTAGATATTATGCCTTTAGCGACCATCGCTGTACAATATATAAACTGATGAATGCAAAATTTGAAATAGTTATTTTCTTTGGTAAATCCAAGCAGTTTCATGATAAAACGTCCAGTGTAAGTAGAGTAGGAGTAAACTCTGTGCTGAGTAGCCACGTCTTATTATGAGTGACAGTCGCAAAGTGACTAAATTACTCCTGTAATTGGCGATGCACAACAAGGACAGTTTTTACGCTGGTCCTGCATGTCAGCGGGAGTATTTCTTCTGAGGGGATTTCTTATTTTGTGCCCTGCCCTTTGCTCCCACCGCCGTGCACGCGCATACACCCCTGTGAAGGCGGTATGCACGTGTAGCTGCCCCCATTCACGTGCAGGGACTCATTCACCTCCCCTCTCCTCCTCCTGGGTAGGCCTACTCCTGGGGTGGGGAGCTGAGTGTTTACCTGTGGGAACCCTACCCCGCCCCTCACAGTACCCCTCTTACCCCCTCTCACCTTGCCCCAACCCTCTACCCCTTACTACATGTACTAGGTCTACCTGGGGGCTGTAACACTGGGGGCGGGGAGTGTGGTATTGCTACTCCACATGCAACCCTAACCTCAGCCTCTACGGGGAAGAAGGGGCCTGTTTAGGGTTTCATCATTGGGAATGGGTTGGGCTTCTCTTTTTTCTTTCTTTGCTTGGGGGGGGGGGGGGGATGTGATAAAGGGAATGCTCAACATGATACTCAACATGGAATAAAATGGTGTCTAAGATAGCTGAGGCGCTAATACCTAGTAATGGGAACGCTGAGTATTTCCTGTTTACCCCAGTCACATGTGTAAACGATTATAAGAACCAACGGTCTTCAAAATGTTGGGTGAAATTTGTAATTTACAATATAGACTTCTGTAGGTATGACTTTGCCCTTGTACATGTAGCTGGCAGGGTTTCTGAGAGGTGCTGTTTAGTTACAGTACCATATGGTATCTCGGCACATAAACATGCAAAAGTAGGTTTCTATGTGAGGGTTCTGGCCTACCCCTCCTCCAGGGTGTGGAAACAGGTATGGTAGAGGTGTGAGCAGGAGGGGGAGAGTTAGGCAATCTGTTAAGGGGGTCAGGTGAGCCATAGACCTGTGTGTGTGTTGGGAGGGGGGGGGGGAGCTAGTAACCTGGTACCTGACTTGGATCCCAGAAACACATGGGCGTGGGAACCACATGATTGCCTGGCTTTAGCTGGTCACCGGTGAGTCTTGAGAACGAAGGCAGTGATCTAAGGATAGATGCCTGGAACCAGCGCAAAGTAGCAGCATCTCCAGAGTCTATAAGTAACAGGCATGTGTGTGGGGTGGGGTGTGTGTGGGGGGGGGGGGGCGTGTAAAGGGCCTGGAGGTAAGGTAAAAGGGGTTATGGGAAAACTGGGGTAGCAAGGTGAAGGAATCCGTGGCTGGGTCGCAGACATTCATAAAGAAGGTGGGGGCTTCTTCCCATGGGAAACTCGTGTTTACATATAGAAAACAACATAATACATGTAGTTCTGTACTGAGCATTAGTTATCAACTCCTTACTGTTTTGTGTATGCGAGGAATCTTAGCCATTCTGATAAGAATCAGTTATTCCCACGTGAATCCTATCCTTGAAACTTGATGTAGATAAACCTATGGGGTAACTAACTTATCATATATACAGGTGAGACAGACACTGGTGAGAAAGATCATGGGGTTCATGGCTAATAGGAAGAGAAATATCCAATTTATAGTTCAATTTATTGGGCTTTTTGATATGTAAGGCATTAGATTTGAAAGGGGAAAAATAAACTAAAAAACTAAATCCTGTCCTGATAAATCGTCTATTTATGGACTACTATTATTAGAGGTGTCCTTATCTAGTCCATAGATAAGAATCATATTAAATAATCATATTGATATCAGTCACGATCACATATTGATTAAGCCAATCAAATAGCACCTCCTCCACTTTCTAACCCTTTCGCTTATTCCCCGAGGGAGTCGTGTTGCCCAACACACTACACTGGGGTAACCAGCGGAGGACGCGGGCCGGAAGGAGTTACCTGGTGATGAGATATGCGCGCGACTCACCTGTCTCGTTCTGACAGCGAGGCCGTGACCCCTGACCTTGGGGTCACCATGGCAACAAGGGTTCCCACGACTCACGCTCCTCGTTGGTTCCCGCGACACTAGGGGGCGCGGCGAGCGGGCGGAAGTCGGCGGGAAAAGGGGGAGTAGTAGTGAGGGGAGTGGGTGGAGAGTGGTAATGGGAAGAGAGAAGAGCAGCTCATTGTGGGGGAAATGTACTGAAATGTGAGATTAGGGAAAGAGCAGCTGGATTATGGAGTGATATGATTTTGGGAGTGTATGAGCTGCTCAATGGGAATAGAGGAAGTTTAATGAGGAAGGTAATGGAGGGAGCAGCTCCCATACTGCTCACATGGTATGTAATGGAAATAGTGGTCCTGCTCATGAGTAACTCACATTATTAAAATAAAATGATCATCCCCTAGAAGGGATGGGCACAATGTAGGATCTATACATGAAGCGGCGGCAGATAGGATAGCCTGTGTTAACCGGGGGGGGGGGGCAATTTAAGGAAGGGTGATTCCTGAAAATGATGAGTTGCTCACAGGATCCCGGATATGGGAAACTGCCTCTGGGAAACAGTAGTCTAACGGTGTGATCAAACAAACAAGTCTGACATTACACCACCATGCGTATTATTAAACACCTATATAGCTGTAGTACCAAAGTATACCAGACACAGCACATGCTGCCACACAGGTATTACTCCAAATAGCCCCATTACCGCCACCCCACCCCTCTCAGGCACAATATGGGTTGGCCAGTCCATTAAGGTGATCCTCCTCCAGGGCTGGAACATGCCAGGGACACCTATAGTGGATACCCTGATAACCCCCAGGTGTTGGCGCGCCCTGGGGGTGCTGTACACACGGGAGTACTACCCACTTTCCCACGCTGGAGACTTGGGGGATCAGGACCTGGAGTTGGGGTTATGGAGCCTGGAGGAGGGGTGGGGGTTGATGCAGCAGGAGGGGGTTGTATCGGATGGAGGCCAGCTTGTCAAAACGCATTTACTCCAGGGTCGTGAATGGCATATCTGCAGTAGCTCCCACCTCCGTCTACAACCCTTGCTGGAACACTCAAACATTATATGACTTAGGATCCCCCACCCCCCCCTCCACCAAAGCCCAGACTCCAGTCGTTACATCTTCTAGATGAGGACATAAACCATTGATGATGGCAGGGTTGGTACTGACTCAATGATACACAGAACCCAGGAGGAGGTTATATGAGGATGTTGTGGGTTTACTGTTGGGGTTAGATCAGTGGTAGGAATGTAAAAAAAAAGTCAATTTTATGGTTATCGGCCATGTGGGCTGAATTCCTCCATGGGGAGGGGGGGGGACGTGTGGGGTGGGACATGAATAATGGTGGGGCTTATCAGGTGGGACCGGGTCAGGGTTTTATGTGGGTGTGACTGTGTAGCAAGTAGATAAGGGATCCAGTGTAAGGATCCGCCAGTTACAAGTTCAGCTTGTCTGCCTATCCTGCTCATATCCTCCATTACCTAGGTATGACATCCATCCAACCCCTCAGGCATGATGCATGTACGTTTGGTGTCTTGTGTCATGATGCACCAATACAGCACAGGCGAGTAACTCGCTACATCAATATGACGAGAGTGTATCAGCCCAATAACATAAGTTCAACATGATGTATGAATGTATTTTGCTGACAAAAAGGCTTCATTACAGCACTGTGTTGCCCCCAAAGGGTTTACCCCGAGTGTTGGCTGTTCCTTCCCGATATGGTGTGTCTTTGGTCGATGCTTTGGTGTCTGTCCTCCTTTTCAGAACAACGGGGACAATAGACAGAAGATGAATTGCTAAAATATAATCTTTTGAGACTGGTCCCGTGCGGAAACATTCGTAATACCCGCCTGAGTATAAAGCCTGGGAGCTGCCTATTCTAGTTTACAAAATAAAAGAATGATCCAGTAGGATAAGATAAACTGATGATGAGTGGCCTGTTGTGAGTGTTGTGTCTCACGTGCTATAAAAAGGGTCGTTATTGTAACGACGCAGATTGTGGGGAGACACGAGGGCACTTGTATCCCACGTATAGGGAGGGTGGCCTCACTCCACCATGCACATTGTGGTCAAAGGTTAAAGTAGTCAGAAAAATACAAATGGTAGAAAATGAGAGATAATGTGTGAATATTATTAGGGTGGCGGCGCCTTTGTCTGTCGGTATGCACATAGTATAATAATGTAGACTGGTGTTGTTTTAACTGGCGTTGTTTTGATGGGATGAACCTTGGGATTAACCTAGCCTGTAAAAGGATATTTTTCAGTTGTGTTCATCTCTACAATGGATGGAATACTATATCTCTTATGACGGGCTGGAGTCAGCTAGCTAGTGCAAAAAAATGCATGCTTCCAAAGAAGGACCCAGTATATATAAGCACATAAAAAGAACAACCTTAAACCAGAGAAATTACCGACGGCTATAGACGTGATAAAATACGTGCCTGTAACAGGAGCTATCGTTATATGATATAAATTCCGATATAAACCTACAAAGGGAAGGGGAAGGTCCTTATCTCCAAGAAAGGAACAAAAGGGGGTGAACAGCTCCTTTCTTGTGCCACTCCCTCCAGGGGGTGCCAGGGTCGCGTCCCGTCTGTTGTGACCCTCTCCCCCTGACCTGCTTTCGGCTGAGCTGCTCACACTGTAGAAATGTGTCACCAAAAGGCGGCGACTCGGGTGGTTTTTGAGGTGGGGTAGATATATTATACAGGGACAGACGCCTCCCGCCACCTCACCCTACCCCACCCACTCACTAGCTTTGTAAGGGCCGCTATGTGAAATGTCCTTTGTCGTCATGATGCATAACTGCAGCCCAGGTGACTCATGCATCACACCGACCCATTGGCAATGTATTAACCCCATACAGTCAGTGTGATGCTTAAATGCGGCATTGATGAGTTAGTCGTGCTGCATCAGCAGGGTATACTATGCTGTGCCTAAAGGGTTAGCTGGACACCCAGTGTACCCCTGTGGCCATATTAGACTTGGTGACACGAGCTGGTCGGGAGCCGCTCGGCCTCCCCCACTAGGACGCCCTCTAGTGACGACCACATGTGGACGTGACGTGACGTGACAGGTCAGCTGTTGTCATGGTGACGGTCCCCACGGGTCACGTGTGTATTACTCCCATATACGTGACGTAGGGGGTTGGCATATTATATACAGCACTGCATTTTATACGATTTTTGGATGCTGGGACTTTCACATATTGAATTGTAAACATATAATTGGCAAATAATATGAATTCATTTATATGTCTATTTCTCAGGGCCTTTCAGGCTGTACGTTTGCAAATTGGTATATGAACCCTTATACAGGGGTCATTCATAAAGTATGTCATGTACATTTTGTCCATTTTCAACACCCCCTCCCCCATACACGCTTGTCACGCGTTTTCCCATAGAGTATGGGTGCTTCACAGGGTGACATCCCGGAGGTGACATGCGTCATAGACACGTGGTAGAACGCACCAACTAATGGCTACAAAGAATCTGTTGGAAGACAAACGTCGATTTTCTTCCTCCAGTGGGACAAAGGGAGGGGACAGGGTGTGAGGGGCCCAGGAGCACTAAGGGGTGGGGCCGTGACCGGTCACCAGGAGGAGGATGAAGCCAAACCAAAAGCAGCTGCCAAAACAGGGTCGACGTGCCCGACGTGAGCCAGGGGGAAACAGGGCCAGGGGTGGACAAGTGGGAGAGGGTGTCTGTCGGTGTTTTGTTGCACTTGTCCCTGTTTTATGTATAACACTGGCACTGAAGATGAGGAAAAAATATCGTCTGTTTCAGAAGAGAACGGTTGATGAGTCAGACTGATACTGAGGGGGTGGTTGAAAGTGGTGTGGTAAAATAGCAGGCCTGGAAGAAGGGTACAGTGTCTACATACTATTACACGTACAGTAAAGAGGTTGATTGGACATTGATTTCTGACCACTTGAGAATGTAGGAAATTCTTGAAGGTCCTTGAATTTCTTGGAAGGTTTTGAGTGAAATGTTGCAGCTGGCGAGTTTACAGGTAGGTAGGGGACTGAGAGGTTAATCCCACTTCACCTGACCTCAGTCACAGCCGCCTGGCGTGGGTCAAGCTGGCCATTAGTGCACCATTGTCCTCCCATAAGAGATGTTTAACGCTCTTTACTTAAAGCTATTGCCTCCTCTCCAACCACACGCCCACAGATTAGCCTCTGACGTCACAAGCCACACGTGACGTCAGTACGGCACAAACACACGTCACGCCGATAGATGGCGCGCGCGTCGTTCCGCCACGCGCCGCACGTGCGTGCGCAGCTCCGGGCCGTGGGAACGCTGTCACCCCGTAGGAGTTGTTGGCTGGTTCCCGGCCTGCGCCGCCCCGTGCACCCGGGCTTCTTGGATAACCGCCGGGGACCAGCGCACGCTCCTGGCCAAAAGTCGTCTGCTTCCCAAACTCAGACGTTTCCGCCAAAATCCCGACGGATCGGCCCCAGCTCAGGTTCTTTCCTTCCCATGGTCTTAATATATTTATCTCCAGGTCAAGGCACCATGGTGTATTTGTTTTGATGATGAATCAATTGTCACTAGCACAAAAAAAAACCCTGTTTGTTCACCATGCCCGGGAGAACCGCTTGATGTGTTCGGTCCAAGAGGGGAAAGAGTATAAAATCGGTGTTCAAAGGTTTATTGGTCCGTTTTTTAGTTTGCAGGGATTCTGGTTTTCTGGTGTGTCTGTTAGACTGATTTAAACAGACGTTCCTTTGAAGAAAGTAGGAGAACACGAACATAGCTACTAGGAAGAACAAGGGCCACAAAATGATTTGGTACTTTCCACAATATTCAAGAAGGACATTACATGTGAACAGAACCTTAAGCAATGGTTTCACTCCCAGTTCTAGTGAACTGACATTTGACAGAGGATGAGGAGAAAAGCAGACGACAATTGTGTGTTTTGTGACTTGTAGTTGGGTGGCTGAGGGTTGTGGTATGTGTATTTGGTTTAGTCGATTTGTAAACCAGCATCAGAGACTGTTTGCATGTGCCTCTGGTCTGTCCCAATCCCAAAGGGCTACAAATACATTTATAGTTCTGTGTGTTGCTAGCCCTATAGATCTACCGGTTATTGGACTTTATCACCCTACCCCAGGGCCAATATAGGGGTACTCAAAGAAGCACTCATATCCACAAACCAGGACGGACTATTCACAATACCTTCCCATGGCCATCAACAGAGCCTAAGATATAGCACTCACTTATAAACTACTACCGGTACCCACCCCTAGCCAGCCCCTTACCAAGCCCCTGCCACCTCCTCTTCTCGCTCACCTGGGCTCATGAGCAAGTTACCTGGGGTAGTATATATATGTAACGTGGGTACTACAGTAGAAGAAGGCTTTTTTCCCGCCCAGGAGGAACTGTTATAGACCTGGCCAGGTGAGGTGAGAGGTTCCAGGTATAGTGGAGGTAGTGGCGTATTGCAACATGGTGGTGGGGGCTGGCGGCCCACGTGTTGGCTGGAATTCAGGGATTCCCCATTTCTGCTGCTGTTCTATTACCTCACCAGGGGTAGACACTAACGCTGGCCCGGGAGCCAATGGCCCGTACTTTTGGGTCCGGCCCGTAGTTTTCTGATAATTTACATTGCTACGGGCCCGGGTGGCCCGTAGCTATATGTATATACGTCGAAATTTACAAATAGGCCTACTTACAACTATGAACATGGACAGTCAGTCCATCCAATGCAATATAGGCATGTGATATATCGTTGAAAAGAAGGATACAAGGTCATACCAGCTATGTCAACCAATAGAGCATGCAGCTAACGTGTGCAATCTAATCAATATAGATGTTTTAATAAGACATGACAATTTGTCATTTGGGAGGCATATTCTATATCAGCACTCTTTTCCCACAGGGACGTAGTAGGCTATCCATTTAATTTTCAATAATCTTGCTTTAAACCTTTGTTCATGGGAGGGGGTATCTTGCGTTCAGGGGTTTTATTTACCCTCGATCTAGTAAAATCAATGAAAACAATAGCAGAACCGTCCTACTTTTACCACAAATTATTACAGTTAAGTAGGCCTACTAAGTATTTTATGTAGAGGATTCATGGGTAGTGAAATCAATGAGTGCAAATAGGGATCAGATGAGAGGAAATTATAAGATGAACAGATGAAAGTATCGTCTCCCTGAGACATTTTTCTAAGCCCCTTAATTGTGAGTATACTTAATTAGACATTGAAATTCCCGGGCCCACAATTTTACCTCCGGGCCCATAACTTCCTAATGCTGCGGGCCCGGGTGGCCCATGGTCTAAAATGTTAGTGTCTACCCCTGCTCACTGTAGAAACATGCATATGGTGTCATCATCACCACAAGTAGCAGTAATGTGTAGTATACATGTGAAGCATACTTTATGGCCTCAGTGCTGTCTGATTTTAGAACGCCACCCCCCCCCTGCCCCCCTCCCATTTCCGAACAGCCCAAACCCAATGAATAAGAGAAGATATTAATATAAATGCATACAATGTGTTATCATCAAATGTATCACCTTACACCATGTAAATGATGTTCCAACAGCTTATTCATGGACTCTAGATATTTAGTTATGGCAAACTCTGAAAAACGAACATCTCATGATGTGACCCTCCCACTGCAAGTCACTGGCATTTATAATAGCTACAATTTCAAAATATTATTCGTTACGTCATGCCCTCTCACAGGACGCGTCTTGAGACGGCCATATTGCTTTTTGTTGAGCGATAAAAGAAGGCAATTCATCAAGGTATGCGCGCGCAGCTGTCAGAAGTGGAGCTGGTTCCCACGACTCCAGGGCGCTCGCTGGTTACGGTGTTAAGTATGTGAGACACAGGACGCCGGGATGGCAACATGCAATCATGTCACTCAGGTGTGAGCTAGACGTGCTCAGGTCATAAAGTATCTCTTAATCTCAACCAAGGCCATATATGTATATAGCTATACTAGACTTTATCCCCTATAACCCAGTTGACATAGTTTTCTCCATATATTTGCTGATTCATGATTCATGGTTCAATTGCCGTTTTAGAATTTCACTCACTAAAACAAACTTTCTTAAGAGAAAGACATCTTAAGAAGATGATATGTGAAGAGATAAAATATTTTAAGGAGGTTTCTGGTCAATCTAGTTACGGATTGTCATGATGTGAATAAAGTTTTAGGGTGGTGGTGATGCGGGGGGGGGGGTCTTGAGACCTATCCCCAGACGTCAGTGGGAACATTCCTCCTTGTTCCGGGTTGTAACGGTTAGGATTAACGGCCGTGTACTGACCCCAAACCTGTGTAGTATACCTCTACACCCCTCCCAATAACGCCGACCACTGAGAGGTGTATACAAAGCAGCGGCAACAGGCCTTTGTACATTTGTACTGTTAAAAGGAGGCTACAATAAACAGGTAGAAAATAGACCAGACCTCACTGATGTCGGAGCTGTGAATTGCTTTGTATCGTATGTCCTGTATTGTGGGAACGTGGATGTGTTTCCAAGAGCATACAACACGCCAGCACAGGGCTAAAGACAATCATTTATAAGGGCACTATGCGGCCCTTAAAGGGTTGAGAATTGGACCAGCCTTGAGTCTAACCATGCACTCCCCTTACACCATACTGGCCCCACACGCGCGGACATGCTAAGTCACATGTTTATTCCCATGACCATGTAACACTCAGATCTAAAGAAGTTGGAACCGGATCCTGACTGCCCCCCCCCACTCACACAACCACACACACTTCTCCAGCCACCTCCAGGGTCATTGTCCAGCTACCCACACACAGCACCCCTACCTCCCTCCAACTCTCCTCCAGTGCCCCCCGCCAACACCTCTCTATATTGGTAGTATTTGAACAAGGTGTATACCTTAAGATTTCAGGGGTATTACTATAATAGAGTGGGACCAGCAACACTAGACATAATTAACTGAGTGGGGCTTGGTTCTGGAAGCTATAGCATGGACGGGATCTGGAGAGTACCCATAGAGAGCATGTGCCAGGCATATTTGTGGCAATGGTAGGGAAACGTGGGTGGATGTGGAATTTGACATGTCCTTATAATACCTGGGCATTTTGTGCTAGAGTACATCCGAACCCATGTGAAATAACACGCTTTTTTCTTGTGTTTTGTGATCAGAAGTAATGCCACATCTTTTGAATTTCTAAGACACTGGTTAACTCGTTCCCCCGCACTCACTGGTATACCAGTATAGGGGACTAGCATATTAGGCTATGGAGGCCGCCATCTTGACTCAGAGCAATGCATTGTGGTTAGGCCCCCGACTCCAGAGCAGTGCATCTTGGGAGAATTTCTTATCAGCACCTTTGTTCAAGGTGTGAGGAGAGGAGATCAGCCTGATAAGGAGATGGAGTTAAGCCCCCCAATACCTCAGGTACCAGGATGTGCTAGTCCCGTATAAGTGTGCACGTACATTGCAGTCATGTTAGGGGAGATAACCCATACCCCCAACACTGCCAGGGGAGGAGGATCTGCCACTTGGGGGACAAGGGTCCGCTATGAGAGTAATGTGTGTAAACCAGTCAATCCCGGACCCCCCTTACAGCCCTGGAGGTATGGTGGCCAGGTGAGGCTATAGGGGTAGTATAGGGGTGTATAGGTGCTCCAGGTGATACACACTGATAGGGTCCACCCACCCCCAGTCTGACTCTAACTTCCTGTACGCCCAATTCACCAGTCCCCCTGTTGTATTTATGCCCTCTCGTCCAGACAACCCAAAATACTGCATAGTGAAGGCATCGGGGGCCACACCTTGTGGGTGATTTGTGATGGGGGTGAGCAGGTGGGCCAAAGGGTTGGGTGCAGATAGCAAAACATAATAGTGGTGAAACTGATGAAAACTTGATCTGGGTGAGACATGTTTTGTGTGTGTGCGTCATTATTTCCTACTTTCCCAGAATCAGCACTTTCTTGTATAAAGAGGCCATTCATGATTCCCAGATGCCCCCAGGCCTTCCAGGTGGATCTTGTCGTCTGCTTCCGTGGGTCCTGTTTCCATGGCAACCATCCAATTCAGCCGATATCCTCAGTGGAATTGAACTCTAATCGAATCAGGATGGCAGCTTCTGAGAGGAGAAAGACAGTGATCTGGTCGATACCCAGCCGATCTTGGATGCATTACCCCATTCAATTGAGTCCTGGCCAAGTAGCAGTGGATGGGAATTTGTTTTCATTTTCTGAATTCTTGTGGCAAACGGTCTTCTCCTCCAAGGATTTTGAGACAAAAGAATTGGCTTTTCATCAGATTTTCATGAGCCTGAAAGATGAGAAAGGCATTTAATTTCAGTTAGATTCCATTTAAACCGGAATTGTCGTCACCATGGCGACAGCAGACGACATTTCACACGTTTCTTGGGTTGCCTTGCTGGTCCCCGGCGTCTCTCCAGGTTATGGGGTAATTGGTCACATCCTGTTCGAAGACTGACGGGAACAAGCGGAGTGCGACCGCAGCTGCCACCTTTTCTGAAATATGGAATTGTTTACTTGTAAACAAATTTGACATGTAAACAAATAAGTCAGCAATAGCAGACAGCATAGCAAAAGTGTAAAGCTCTCGACATATTCAGCAAGGTTTAAATGTAGCATAATGTGTAGATTTTGTGCAGGTATGTCCTACACGCGCCCATATAACGCAGTCATTTCTCAGTGTGTTTCTTTTTCTGTTCTCAACAACTCTGTTTACGTTCCCAATCTTAAGTGTGTTTACGGGCCCGGAAGTGTCCTGGGACGCCGTTTACGCTCTTCAGTAATGGCGGTACGAAGGGGCTACTACACTTCCGGGATAGTTTGTGGATTGTACACAGATGGTGTGAGTGAGGTGTGTATGTGTGTGGGCAGGCCGCGCACGTCATCCCGTGACGTCACGTCATGGGCTGAGCAACTCTGAGGTGCTCAGTGATAGAGTTCATTCAAGACTCCTTGTATAAGGCATTGGAAGCTCGAAGTACTAGACCTCTATAACTTATGAAATGTATTGATCAATATTTAACTTGGTCTTGTGTCACAGACCATGGCACAGAGGTACCATATGCCTGGAGGGAAGGAGGGGGGTTTATCATACCGACGTCCCTATGTTTTAACATAAAGGCAGTGGCGCCAATATTTTCAATTGAAAATACCCCCTTGATAAGTCATGGAAGTTATGGAGCAATTGGTGGTGTATGAGCAGTTGGTTGGATCTGCTCCCTTTCCCCCTGAGTTGCTCCATTTAGTGGTGCCTGCTGGGGATAGGTGGCGGAAGCCGCTGCACGTGAGGTAAATAAACTAGGCGCGAAATCCAACCAATTGCAGCAGGGATATACAACGGACATGTACTCCATTTCGGAATCGAGATGAAAAATATTAT
Organism: Harmothoe impar; assembly: GCA_947462335.1. Classification (NCBI taxonomy): domain Eukaryota; kingdom Metazoa; phylum Annelida; class Polychaeta; order Phyllodocida; family Polynoidae; genus Harmothoe; species Harmothoe impar. The sequence continues at coordinate 46,946,014 of OX381713.1, forward strand.
ACTGTAAATAATACCCAACTGCTCAGACAACAGGCATTCCTGGGAGTCCTGTACCAGGCAGGAAGCCTAGGCCACCCATGACCAAATTGTATGTGCCAGTTCCTGTGCATTCTACCATTATATAATGGTATACATGTAGTATAATACTTGTAAACAAAAATGTATATACTTGGAAGAAAACAATAACAATGGGATGTCCTGGTCGCTGGTTACTGTTGTGGGTCTGTGACTAAGCTGTGTGTCAGGTTGGGTACCAGCAGCTGACTAGGTCCCACTCATACCACGTCTGACGTCACGTCATATTGAGTCAGTCCTTAGGACTAGGTCATGTGACCACAAGACAGGAAACATTGATGAAAAGAGGAAAGATGAATATAATAATAAAAAAAATGAATCCAAAACACATGGTCGCAGGATAGGAGAAACACAATTTAAAGTAGAAAGAAAACACGACATATTTACCACACTGTAAAGATGTGACGTTCTTAAAGTACCAATTACAAGTTTGTGAGATTTTGGATTTGGATATATAGTATATATGGCATATATGTTATGCTAACAGCATAAATGTACTAAATGCCTAAAGGGTTTAGGTTCTGGAGGAGGGCCACATATGATTCATAGTGTGCTGTGTGTGACACTACACCGAGGACAAGGTCAGTAGACCGTGGAGGAGAGGTGCTTAGGGTTCTTTGTCTAGATGATATATATAAAACGGCCCATGATCTGATATGAGGATTTACACATTAAGACGCAGAATAACAAACACCTACTTTTAATATTGACAAAAGCTCTCAGCAAACTGGGGATGTGTGTGTGTGGGGGGGGGGGGGGGGAGGGGGGGGGGTTATTGTGTGTTCTCTGGGATAGCTTACAGACATTTCATCAAATCAAATTCTGTATGCCCCCTTCTATGAAATATGTTGTTACATGTACCTGTACCGGAAGTTTTAAATTGATCTTTGAACCTAGAATGCGAGATATTAAAATTTTACTCCACATTTATACTTCTGACAAGAGGGTCCAACCGTTAGTCGCGTCTCATGGTGGGGGGTATGACAAATAACTGCAAATTCCACAATATGAAAAAACACGGGCAATAAAGCACGACGACTTGCCCCGCCTATCTTCAGAAGTATATGATCCCCTTTGCAGACCCAGGGCTCCAGCAGTATTTGCACAATATATTGCCATACCCCACCCAGCAGCCCCCCCCCCCCCCCACACACACACACCTACCCTTACCACACACCTATGGAGGCACATCTGTACCACTGCATATTTGCAGGTCTTTTCCCACGCTACTGTTTCCTACCTCTCCGAGTGGAGAGCTAGCTAGTCAGTGGAGCTCTCCTGTAGTGGAGGAGTCCCATAACGATAAGGTTGGCCACACATCAGAGCCAAGCCAGTAACGGCTGATCCCTGTGAAATAATAAACCCCCACCCCCTGAAAAATAACCCCCACCGCCTGAAAAAGAGGGTGGACCTCTAGTCTGGCCGATCCCATCCTATCATCTTAACACCCTCCCCACACTCACAGCACACAGGTCCAAGCTGAACGAGTTACCCCTCCAGCCTTGTTTTTAGTTTAGTTTTTCTGTCACCTGCACAAAAAGTGTTGATCCCTGCACCTCCCCCCGTGTGGCCGGGTCATGGGAAGGAGTGTGTTTGCGTACCGGGGGTAGTTTGTGCGTGAGTTGTGAGGGGTGCTGGGCGTACTATACGAGCAGTGGGGGTATTTAGTCGTCCTGGATGGTGCTGAGGGTTTGGTATAGTGGGCGACAAGAATAGTGTTTATCCTTGGTTTCTGAGTGAAAGAGGAGACTACTTTGGGGTTGTCGTGATTACCTGATTATAAAGGACCAGAGGCCTTCGGCCTCTGGCGGGTCACATCGCCCCCCCCCCCAAAAAAAAAACACACACACACCTGACCGGAGTGCATGGCCCTGTCCTGCTCCGTCACTGAGCCCCTCTCCCTCCCTGCCACTGACCTGCATGACCTAAATAGGCTCTCTCTCGAGTCTATGGTCACCCTGCTCTGCCCTGATGTAGCTTAACACTGTGTGGAGTAACTGGCAGGGCCCAGTGTAGCTACTCCCAGCTGAGTGGTCAGCATACCTCCCATCTGTCCCTTACAGACTACACTGTGGGACCCATTGGAGACCTGCCTCACATGACCCATCTCAGTCCCCTCACCCTCTCCCTGTAGTAGCTATGGGCAGTGGAACCTATGAGGCAGCAGACTGGGTCGTTCACTGTACAGCTACCTGCGCAAGAGTGAGGTATGGATGTACAATCCAACATGGCGCTGAGTATGGAGCCAGGCCCCTTCGAGACAAAATAAGAAACGGAGTATAAACAGTAAATGGTAATTTATGAGACTGACGACTATTTCGCCGGTGATGCATTCAATTTCATGCACCTTGCTGCATTTAGAGGGATAGTAATAACTGTACCTTAAATGCATATGAGCATGTACGGGTCAATAAATGTACTGATATATTATAGGCGTTCAATTCAAGCAGATCCGACACAATATATTTCACATTGATAGATGGCTATTTATGGAATTTTGGAATTAAAGGAGCAAATCCTTGTACATAGCCAACTAATTCTAAGAATGTTGCAACTGTTGCCAAGTTTGTCATGGGAGGTAGAAAAAAAGTGGAAGTTACACCTGCCACCAAGAACCAGGTGGGGTCTGTTTTATAAAGATAAAGATCCTCACTGAGATCATGCTACAGGACATGAAAAAGGTGTTTGGGATGAAAAGGATCTTTGGTACGTATTTGAAGTTCCCCATTAGGCTTGAATAGATAGTTGAGGGTGGGGGGATGGGTTGCTGAGAATGTTAATGAAGACAGCTCAATATCAGTCTGGAACTAGGATGCTTCTCCATCTAGAATCTAGTACTAAATACCAATAGCATTTGTAGGCATTTTCACAAGGGAAAAATAAACTTGTACTCCCTGTTGATTCGGCTAGGAATACTGTGGACATATTTGATTAAAGACAATGGGTCAGCCTCAGGATCTGACATCCCTTTAGGTGAGAAGTAAAGGGGGTTAGAAATGTAATGGACTCCCTGGTATGTCTTGTGATAGGGCATAGGACAGCTAGATTATAGGCATGGCCTATGTGAGGAGGTGTTACAACTATGTATGTGCACTATGGCCTACACGTACTGCCCTAGGTGCGGCTTGAACAGTGTTAACTCCACGGCCGGGTGACGGAGGTATGCTTTGATAGGGGCAATCCAAGCCGTAGCAAACTGATAAGACCTGACTGGCCCTGGGCCATAGGGATCAGCAGGTGAGAAGGTAGGGACTCAGGGGGCTTGTCAGCCCAGGTAACAGGGGTGTGGTCAGGGGGTGGGCTGGCAGCAAGCTATTGCTCTGTCTGCAGGGTTGAATTAGCTCCAAGATAGGTCTCCATATGGTGAGAGGGATAGGGAGATGACGGCAGGATGTTGTGCGAGGGATAGGGTGGCAACAGGGGCAATGAGTTGGCAGGTGACTGACCCTGTTATCTTTGAGGGCAGTTTTTTGTCGTCTGCTCTTGTCGGAAGGTCTGCAAGGTCTAACCCTATGTCTGGAATTGATTTCCAGACCCTCGGATACAGACTTGATGTTGATATGTTGGTAGCAACTATATATATCAGATGGACTGAGTTTTAATACACAAATATCAAATACAAAACAAGATCAAAATTTCCCTTTCTTTTTTAAGAACAGACCATTTTCATTTTAGATGATTCCCCAGTGTTCAATCATTCAAGAAAACACAGATATGAAGGTAGAAGGGGTTTACCTGTTATGTTATCACTGACACTGCCCCTATCTGATAACACCGACACATCCCTGTGAGGACATACAGGGCAGGTGATACATCGCATCATGACATGTACATATTGTTTCAAGAGAAAGAAACCAGAGGTATGTCTGTACATCTGAGGGGTAGAGTTGGCTCAGGTATATAAGCAGGGGTGGGTGGAGGAGGAGATGGGGGCATTGCTGACCAGGGGGAGGGTGTGTGTCTGACCTGGCCCTCATCCAGGTGACATCTGGGTACCTGTCAGTAGTGGTATATCAGACACCTCCCCCCTAGATAAAGCCATCCCTGCCTTCCTCCAGCGTCTGACACTGCCGCGCCCTCCAGTGGCAGACGGCCGAACTGAGCAGCTCTGAGCTGAATGGAGTCAGTGTTTCGCTCAATATAGTGTCAGAGCTGCATGAATCGTATGTTGTACAACAGATTCTGATTTGCCTGACATATTTGGGTATATGTATAGGATTACTTGTCTATATGTAGGATCAGGTAGTTTTATCCATAGTCACTCGTGTTGTGTTGAGAGTTACATGATGTAGCCCTACTTTAGAATTAGCCCTATTTATCTGGAAAATTGTATTTAAAAAAATAATTCAAATTGTATTAAAAAAATTACCTCAGGGTTGACTTTCTGTGCCGTGGAGTCATATGTGTGGACGGCGTAGGGTGTAATACGACAGACAATAACCCCCCCCCCCCCCGCTCCAACACACACACAGACTCCTCAGTACTCCCCACTTCATAGAGCCCCCATGTCCGTATGTCATCGTCAATAATAATAAGCTTGGGACCCATCAGCTGACCGGCTCATCCAGACAGATTCTCCTGCCAGCGATAAAACTATTCTCTCCTCAACCTCCAACCATAAAACACTTATCGCCAGCCATATTTCATAATAATAACCATGTCCAATTTGACATGCCAGAATATCTGAACATAGAGCCAGTGGCCATTGATTTACATGGCGGCTAGATCCTGATTTTAACATTGGGCACCGACTGCCGTTTTGGAAGGGTTCAATATCGGAGTGGGCGGGGGTGGGTTGGAATGTATAATTATGAATTAATAAATAAAGGGTGAAATTGATTCCCTGATGGCCGTAATGATGGGGGAGAGATGGTAATATGGCAGATGGGTCGGGCAGACGACTTTCGGGTAATAGTTTTATGATGATGGGGCCCGGCAACATGTATTAGAATAGCATGGCGATGGGGGCCCCACCACATGTATAAGTAATGGCATGTAAATGTGGACATGCCACATTATAACTGGGTGTGTCTTTATCATGTGACAAAGATAGGGGGCAGCCCCGTCGATAATGATGGCTTCCCCGGTATTGACAAGTATTTGTAGCTACTGAGGTAAAGCATAGGGAACGTTATTTGCTCACTTGTTAATTCAACAAAGGGGAGAACAATTGACGTCAGAAGGTATATAGGGGTGGGATGGGAGATGGGGGAGGGGGGGCGGGGTTGTTGAGTTAAGAGGGAACCGGTTATACATAACATTTTCAAAAATAATGAGGGGTTTGGGCCCTGGGAGTCTTGAATAAAGATCCCAAAATTAGTGACGTCTTCATGTGAATGTTCTCTATGAAGTCATCATACATGGTACAGAAGTACGGAAACGAGGGAGGGGTGGAATGTTCCATTCCATACTGTTCCCTGTATCCAAAATGATATGAACCATTTGTGTGTACTTGCGGCGTTTCCTGTGCGGGTAAATTGAGGGGAATAATTCTGGAGCCTTTCCATGGCTACCATCTAAATTGGCAGCCGACGAAAACAGTGTGACAGTGGAAAGAGCAATCTTCCAGTGTAGCAGTCAACAAGGCCGTATTGTCGGCCACATATTGGAACCACTGAAGATGGATGATACATGGTTATTTGTATATTTAAAAAAAGTTATGAGTTCTACAAAGCAATTGAAATTATGCCTCTTAAAAGTAATGTATTCTGCAGTTATTAATTCTAAAAGACAATGATTATGTTACTTTAAACAGTATTCTGCTCCAAAGTAGAAGTTCTTCGTCGAGAAGAGGCATTGGTTCTGTTATTGAACCGATGCAATGTCAATGTGCACAAATGTGTTTTTGAGCTGAAACTGTACAAATCCCATTGTTAAAATGAGATTAATGAACATGTAATTTTCAGGAGAACTACTTCGAGATTCTAAATCATCATGCATCTCATACAATAGTTTTTCAACGTTTAGTACATATCTCTAGATAATATAACTAATTCACATCATTTAAATCTGTCCTCACTTTGTCCATTGCAGGTGTGATGAGCCGTTCGTGGGTGAGTTCTGTCAGTATGACACGCCGTGCACGCCCGACCTGTGTAAGAACGGCGCTACGTGCCGGGTCAACCTGTCCGGGCCCGGCCCCGTGCAGGCAGACTGCCACTGCCTCCTAGGTAAGACTTACATATAATATACCATTGTGGACTCCTCCAGGGGGATTAGACATAATTAAAAGTAATGCGGAATTGTGTATGATACATTATTGAATGCAGTGTTGATTAAGGGCATGGGGGAAAGCTTAGACATTGAGGGAGGAGATGGGGTGTTAAGAAATCAGGGAGGAGATGAGGTGTTAAGAAATTATTACAGTATCAAAGTGATGCCATGATTTATAGTTTTTGAATCTGCTCAGAAAATATCTATCAATCATGGATTATATGTTGTATGATAGTATAATACTTAATAAGGTAGACTAGTCATAACTCATAGCACAACCATTCTGCGATACATTGCTAATTCTGGAGTTGCTATCGCTATGCATCTCCTCGTCTTGCCTGCATTCGTCACAACCATCGTTTAATCAGATCCACTATTATGGATACAAACATGCCCTGTAATGCTGCTGTTTTCTGTACTAGGGTACACCGGGAGAACATGTACCGAGATACAGACGAGTGCCTGCTCCCGCCTCCCCTGCCGCAACGGGGGCACATGCGAACTGACCGGAAGTCTGACCGACTTCCGGTGCCGATGTGCGCCGGGATACACTGGTAAGTAGACGCAGTGGACATTTTGAATTTAAGACATGAAGATAGACTATGAATGAGACGGTCGATATGGTAGATACACACAATTACATTAGAAAACAATGAGTTCGAGTTACTCATTTTAACTCATACTTGAGTACATCAGCAATGACCTTCATATTACAATACCAAAGAGCATTTCAGCTGATTCAATGGTAAATATTGCAACGTGTCTTTAGAGAAGGCCAACATTTGACCTGCATTCCCATAACTATAGATACCAATACAACAACTGAATTAATCTGAATTCCCCCTATGTGATCCCCCCTCTGTAGGTCCAGAATGTGAGCAGATCGACAACTGCTCCCAGAACCCGTGTCAGAACTCGGGCACGTGCAGGAACCAGGTCTCAGGCTTCACGTGTGACTGCCTGGCCGGCCACACGGGCGCCACCTGTGCCGAGGACAGGAACGAGTGTGAGGAGCGGTCAGGGCTCTGTCACAATGGCGGCACCTGTGAGAACAAGTTTGGAACCTATAGGTCAGTATAGCAAGGACATTGTATGCATGTTACATCTCGACGTGTATAGCCGTCAATTGTGGAGCCAATTAAATATATTCAAATCAGCTTTATTTTTTGTTAAAGGTCAAGGAATTAATTATATCTGGGAATTTCAAAGTAACTGAAAGTGAGTTGCAACATAGCAAAAGTTGATACAAACAGAAATTATGAATATTATGGCATAATAAATCAATATAGTACAGTATAATACAATGCGCTGCAGATCGGTTGCTATACAATATGGTGAGTTGCATATCTATTGCTATGGGTTTTGAGTGGCAAAGTATGCCATATGGAGACATCCTTCTTACATGCATTCTGTGTACCCTATATATTATAACAATGTGTGTCCATGTTGTTTCTTTCCAGTTGTTTCTGTGAGCCTGAGTTTACGGGCACTAACTGTGAGACGAGGTACATCCCCTGCTCACCCATCCCCTGCCAGAACGGAGGCTCCTGCATCTCCTCCGGGGAGCTCAGCTACAGGTGTAACTGTCCCGTGGGTGAGTACCTATACCTGCACTCCTCCAGGGTCTCTGGGATGTCGGTATTAAGGGCGCTTTGTATCACTAAGTTAATTTAGTGTATGCTAGGTGTTGTGGTGTTTTGTTACGCTGATGATAAGGAAGGGAAACATTCATAAGTTAAGCCTGTGGATCGTCAAGGATTGCATTTCTATATATACCAGAATCCAGAATCTCATGGAGGTAATATCAAGTATCAAAAGAGAGACGGTTGCCTTTTAAAGACATTATCGGCACTATTTTTCCCTCCAACTGTAACTATGAATGGATAAGGCCTCTCAATAATTATTGGAACTGAAAAGGACACCCAAGTATATACTTGTAAATATGAAAGAATTTTAGATTTTTGATCTCATAATAACACTCCTTGGATAAAACAGCGTGGAAGAGAGCCCATAGTTACGCAGTATGTTACTAGGTGTTAGGCTTCCAGGTGGGAGCGTGAGATCGGGAGACTTTCTCAGCCAACACCCCATCACCCTCAGCCCGCCCACATCACCACAACCCTCATTCCCACACCCCGACCACCACACCTATACACACACAGTCGGACAGCCTGGAGGAATGGGCGAGTGAAGAATGAGGAAAAGAGGGAAGGATGGGTTGAGGGGAGCGTGGAGGGTTGAAAGGGTAGGTTGGGGTGGGGGTTAGGGAGACAATGTCCCCTTTGATTTAAAAACCAGTGCCCGCACACACCTTCACCATACCTGAGGGGGACAACCTGGTCACAGGGAGCCCACCCCTCCATAGATAATGCATATTATTATCACGCCGCCATATGAACACTGGTATTCTATCAATGGCATCAGTTTCTTGACTTTTCAGTGCACGCCAAATGGCCATTGTCCCACTATATTTTTTGTCAGCGCCTGAGTTTGATGGATAGTGACTTGAGTTGATGTTGGTGTAGGGATTTTAATTAGAGGGGAGGTAAAAAGAGAAAAATAGAGGGATGCATAGCTGTGGACCACCTACATGTCAGCACATTATAAGTGGGTGCCCTCAGTAAGGGTTTAAACCTATGTGCTGATAGGAGATGTTTTTGGGCTGTGTTTTACTATGAATTTCAGCTCGAGGTTTCCCATGTTTCATGGCAATGGTTATCATTGGGACCATTAGGGCATTTGCTCATTTCCTCTCTCAGGATCCCATGTACCGTAGAGAGATTTGTATGTGAAACGGATAGGCCAATTTGCAGAGTTCATGGTTTGTGACCAAGTTGCATATCAAAATACAGCAAGATCTTACCAGATCATGGTTTGTGACCAAGTTGCATATCAAAATACAGCAAGATCTTCCCAGATAATAATATGGCCTGTCAGTTTCGGGGAGTGCCCATCTGACAGCAAAACAAAGACAATGTGAATGTCAAAAAGGTACTCCTTCAGAACAAAATTCCACATAGTAAATTTAAACATTAAAAGCTATGGGTTGCCATCTGGTGTGACCTGTGAACACTACCAACTGCACCCACACGTCCTTTCTAACACTCTCTGGGACATTTAGTCGTATTGGGTGTTAGAACACAGCATGGCATCTTGAACATTCTTACACCCTGTACCTACCACCCCCACCTGTATAGAAACCTCTCTGTGGGAACGCCACTCGAGCTGCGACATACTCCTGGCCCGCGTCCAGTTCTGGACGCGCCCTGGTGGACGTGCAGAGAACTAGAACTAGACGCAGGGACAGCGTCTTGGTCGTGGTGCCCAGCGTCTGCGTGACCTCTTTGGAGGCCTGTGACCCGTGACCCCTGACCTTGTCCGGTGTGAAGTCGGCGTGAACAGATGGCCAGGTATTGTGAGGAGAGGACTTGTCCACTACTACTTACCTTTCACCATACCTAGCCCTTTAAAAGAAAAGACCAGCGTAATATTGAGTGACCTTCTGTTGGTAGTGTTCGTATTAATTAGCAATATTCTGACCTACATACTATCAATATATGCAGCATAAAGCAGTTAAGCCTGAAATAGACTAGGAGAGAGTGACGTCACAAAAGAACAAATATGTAGCCAGCCCTACTAAACCTATGAAAATATAGCATATTCTACTAGTATTTATACTGCATCAGACAGCCAATGCGTGATAAGGGAGTCATCTATTGTGTTCATGAAATAGTTACAAACACCCTTGTCTTTCCATGTTATATAGAGAGTAATCAAAAAGGCATTAAACGCCTTTTTAAATGAAGTAAATACAAAGTACAAAATCGTCTGCACCTACACTGTCCTACGAATGGCCCTTGAGTGGCCCTTAACTGGCTGTCAAGGCACACTGAGATTGGTGTAGATTACCGAGCAACCAATCAAGAAGTCGTTATAGTGTTGTCTAGACCAATCAATGGAGATGGGGGGATTGTGTCTGGGACATTTCTGGTCTCTTGTTACGTCACATTTGCACCAGATATAATTGTTTCTTTATGCCGTAACTGCTTTGTTCTGCATATATTGATAGTATGTTTGTCCAAATATTGCTAATCAATACCAATGCCACTGATAAAAGGCCACATAAAATTACGCTGGTCTTTTCTTTTAAGGGCCGCATACTGCTTAAATGTGGTATATCCTCCGTCGTCATGATACATGAATGCAGCCCTGGTGAATTCTTGTCGTGGTTGCATTTATGCATCATGCTGACCCTCCGGGAGTGTATCAACCCCAGCGGGTAGGCATAATGCTTAACTGCAGCACTGACAAATATACTCAACAGGGCTGCATTCATTCACCATGATAGTAAATGGGATACATGTAAGGCATCAAAGCACTACGTGGTCCTTATATGGTTAAATACTCCCCTCACCTTTACCCCTTACCTGAGAGCCCCACCTGTTTGGCCTGGTTTACCAGCAGCGTCTTTATCATGGTCAACCCCCTCCTGGGCGGCTATTTATTACCAACCCTACCATGTCTATATGGTAGGCCGTCCTGCTCTGTTAGATTGGGATTAGACTTAACCTACAAGTATGTCTACACAATTTGGCGTATTCCACGGTGGTGACCATGGCAACTGCCTACATTGCCAACATTTCAGATTGCAGCCCTTGTGTGTGCTACTCTGGCACTAACTTAGACTCAGTCTCTATATCCCACGCTTCAATATTATTTCATTTGAAAGAAAATGGGGATAGGGGGGCGGAGGTCGGGAGATGAGAAGAGTGTCTTCAAGGCAGGAACATCCCTCATGCATATCCCGAACCTTGTGTAGGCCTATATCATGTAAAGGTGTGCTGATCTAGACTAATCACACCCCACCTGGTGAGTAAAGTAGGAGGTAATTGCACCTGAGACTGCCTAAACATGTGAAATGTGACCATGGAGAAAGGGAAGGCTTGCTCTGGTCATTTTGCCCGACAAACACACTCTACAAGCTTAAACTATGTTCAAACCCTAGGATCAACACATCTTGGACTTGGGGCATATATGTTATGGTCCATTATGAAGTGAGCTATTCGAGATAGATCAGTGTAGTGGATATGTGGTGGAAAAGTACCAAAACCCCTCTGGGGAAGTTAAGAAACTCCATATAACAGAGAAGATGTAGGCAAACCATATTTCACCCCACAGAGTTACATACATGACTTAGGCTTGGACAAGGCATACTGGTCTAAGGCCCCCAATGCCGTGACAGGCCAGGAGGAGGAGGGCTTATAGAGTGCCCTGGTAGATGGAGATTGGGTTCAGGGGGTCATGGGCAGGTGGGTCCTCTCTTCATGTGCAGCATGCGTGTGTAAGGCCTTACCTGGGACCCTATGTACACAGAGGACAGGGTGAGGGTAGAGGGCTAGGGTGCATATGGGAGGGGTACATGCACAGGGTGGAGATGGGGGAGTTGTGATAACCTTAAAGGTACTGGGTGATAGCTCATGATGGTACATGTGGACATGGGAGCCACTTTAAGGAGGAAATTGTTCAGGTTTGGTGTGGGGGAATTCTCTAGAGAAGGGCCTTAGGGAGCAAGCTACTAAAACAATTCAATGATATAGTTGTATTTGGATTATGCATGTACAATGCACTGTGAACAGTATCTAGAAGAGGTATATTACTCTGAACCACTGACCTCCAAACTTGCTGTGCTGAGATGTGTACATATTGTACGCGACCAGACCTCAGGTTGACCAGTGCCACATGCCAGCTAGTACCCGCATTACCCCATAAACCATACCACACCAGTTCAGACCCAACACTGACTTCAAGATATGCCAAAGTGTGACGCCCCTACAGAGTCATTTAAAATCTGAGGTTGAAGGGGCCCATTGTCAGACTTCAAGTTTGTCAAATATACATCACTGGGAGTATGAACTCTTGTACTGTCTGAGCTCTCCAGACTATAACGATGGCCACAAGTGTGTAGATTGAAGCCTATGAGTGGGAATGAGATGGCCTGTCAGAATAATTGGTAGGGGATGGGCTGAGAGGGGGGTATTAGGAGTGTCAGACCTACAACCCCTTTCCTTCACGCCAGCGCCCAACAAGCCCCTAACCCATTAGGGGCCGCATACTAAAATTAATACAGTATGACCTGTGTCGTCATGATGTATGAAAGCAGCTCTCGAGAGTACCAGTGCTGCATTTAAGCATCATGCCGACCCTCCGGGGGTTATACACGCCTTAAAGGTCGTCATGATGCATTCATGCATCATGACAACCAAGGGCATACCACATTAAAGCAGTATGCGGCCCTTAAAGGGCTGAGCGAGTCCAACCCCTTCTAGGAGGGCACTGCTTATGAGATCCTGCTTACATGGTGCCAGGAAGTTCCAGGTGTGCCCTCCAGGGGGCGTCTGGGTGTGTGGAGTCAGTGGTCCGTGACTAGGGGTGTGACACCTGTCCCTGCCACACCTGACACAGGTAAGAGTAACCAGTGAGCCGTGACCACCCCCTACCCCGACCCCCCACCTACCCCTCCCTGTGCCTCCCCATTACATCCTCCTACAGACTCCCCCCGTAGGGGACACCCCCAGGATGGCACCTGTACACTCACTAATTGGTGTCTGCTATATATATATATATATGTATATGTGTATGTGTATGTGTATGTGTATGTATATGTGTATGTATATATATATGTATATATATATATGTATATATATATATGTATATATGTATATATATATATGTATATATATATATATATATATATATATATATATGTATATATATATATATATGTATATATATATATGTATATATATATATGTATATATATATATATATATATATATATATATATATATATATATATATATATATATATATATATATATATATATATATATATATAAAAAAGAACCCTTTCTTGTTCCTGGGAAGTTGTGGTATCAGAGATGAAGGTCTTATAAGTATTTTTTTTCTGGAAATCAATTCCATAGACCGACAATTTTCTCTTGATTCAGGTGCCTTGATTGCCCCATTGATGTATAGGTTCGGGTGGGAATTACAAGTTGCTAGCAGTAGCTTCGAAAAGAAAAATTCAAAAGAGAGAAGATAGAAAAAAAGAAATTTATTCATCTGTATTCAAATTTGCTGACGTACCTATGTGAGGCATTGGGTTTCTTCATTGTCCGTTGGCAGCTAAACCCGTGCCTAGCACGAGACGCATACATCACAATCAGTTAGTTCGGCTCACTTATCAGCACCTCCCACCTCTCTGTGCATCCTTCAGTCATGAGTGAATTTTAATTTGGAGCTGCTTTAGTCAAAAGTCGTCTGCCTCAAAACGAATTCAGAAAAACGGCCTTACAGCGTCCCTCGCACATTTTCACACGCTCTCACCAGAGGGCGCGTCGGTCAGCGACTCCTCCATCCCAGCAGGCTGTGCGACCGGAAGGTGGGTAGCATCATGAAGTTAGGTCTCACAACAGGAAATCATATCGCGTCCTTCTGAATGCGGCTGTATGCCGGGATAGTACGCCATAGACGCGGGTGAATGGGACGCTGGCCTGAAGGGAGGTTCCAAAGAATACCACCACGGGGCGCCACCAAGCCGCCACCCCCTAATGCACGCTCATGTGGGGTGGGGGACAAAACGGACAGGGTGGGAACAGGATTTTAATTGAAAGTTTATCAGCATATACATCTGACTCTGAAAGGGGTGTGTGACTTTCAAGGGGAGAAAAATTAAAATGACCTGAGGGTTTATTCCTGTAGGCCTAAGTGTGTGGGAATGGGTATTTCTAGCTTGTTTTGTTGCTGACTCCCATCAGTTAGGTATAGCTAACCTAAAGCTGGATATGTTGTGTGAACTGGGAAAGTTTAGATGTTGATAAGGCCAATTCCAAATCACAGTTTGCCCAGGACATTGTTGGGCATTTGATATTAGCTTCCATTGATCGTAGCCAATTCGTTTTGCTTTACTATCGTCCGCTGCTATTTCAATTGAAACGGAAGGATGAAAGTGGAAACCCAAATAAATGAATACAAAATTTAGGGAGTGATGGCATAATAACCAAACCTAGAAAAGATAATGAAATTGTCTGTTCATTTCCTGAATGGTGTTAGAGATTCAGTGATTCACTTGAATCCCAGTGTTTTATTGGGTGCCATTTTACACACGTACTATCGCACCCAGTAGTAGTAGCTCGCTCCTATCAGGGATTCAAAATGGGGAGAGTATTTGTGAAATGTCAGACAGTGTTGTAACCAGGATACGGACTCAGTTCACCCCCACACAGGGGACATTTAACTAGCAGCAGGACTCTGGTAATAGTAGTGAGCGCTATTGCAGAATGTGTTACAAATACCCAGTCATGGCGTTAGTAGGCGTAGGGGGAAGTAAGTAGGGAATTCCCCTCTTGAAGTTGTGTGTGCGTTTTGATATTATGTGATTACACTTTTTAACCAAGGAATTTGTATCATTTCCAATAATCAGCATAGATGGGATTATAGGGATGAATTGCCAGATGGACATTTCGAAAATAGTGAAAGGTCATTACTGCAATATACAGGGCATTACAATCGATTTCTAAATTTAGAGGTCTACATTGGGTATACAAGTGCAAGAAATGAAGCTAGGCCCATGAGAAATATCTTGAAGACAATACCTCTTGAAATCTGGTATCCTGATTTAAACTGTTGGTGGCCGACACGTGCTCCATGAACCTAAACCACTCATGTGGAACGTTAACTTAAGGTTCGACTTTACATAATAGCAACCAAACCCCCATTGTGGGACCCCACCTTATGAATAGAAGTGACTGAAATTTCCTGGGAATTCTGGAAAGGGGTGGGTACGCGGGGTTGGGGGGTAATTCTAGGGTACATTTGACAATTGTGGGGGGTCGGCGAGCGCAGACGACACTTGGCACCGCCTGTTGAGACGCTGGTTCCGGATGACTGATTTTGGGCGATAATAGGCGAGTTTGACTAATGTTTCGTAACCACTGTAATCAGGCGTCTTTACCTCAATCACCGGTATCGCACCTCCATTGTGGTCCACCGGGAACAGGGTAACACGCGGCCACGTGAGGGGTGGGAACGAGGCTGGTAGTGGGAGGGGCGGGGACGCTGCCTTTGTCACTTTTGTCGCTCTTCTGTAACGGAGGTGGAGATAACAGCTTCCTGAACCCCCTGGGGCAGGTTCCGGTGTCCTGGTGGTACTTCTGGTAGTGAAAGCGTTACCGACCGGTACCAGCCCAACCTAAAGCTGTGTTTGGAGATTGTGTTACGTTCTGGTTAATTTTAGCAGCCTATTACTAATTCTAATAGTAGCGAGAAGAAAAAAATTACACAAACGCTATCTATATCGTCCTCCTTTAGTACCAAACCAAAACAAATAGGTGAAAAACTGATATCAAAGACCAAGATCACACATTACCACAGCTGGGCGGTGCTAGGGTGACGTCACGTCACGACCGTTTTCTACGTCGTGTTAGCCTTCCTTGTGGTCACAGTCTGTCGACTTTGGAAATCACTGAAGCGTGCGATCATCTTACATTAAATAGTAGGCCCTACACATTTTCCCACGCCTTTAAACTTAAAGGTGGTAGCTTCTGTGATGGGAAATTCAAATTTCAAGGTCTGATTCCTTTAGCTTACAAGTGGCAATTAGCATGATATGGGAACATGTTAATTAGGGGTGATGTTATCTACAGTTCATATTCACATCTTTAATTATTTTCCCATTAATAGGTGATGTCCTTATGAATCAACCCCCGACCCACTTGAACTATGGAATGACTGTATTTTCCGGTTGATGACGCTGAGCATTGTTCCATGCGTCCGCCTGGATCGCAAACCCTTCCATCCCACTCTCAGATAGCCTACGTATGTGCCTCTACATGGGTACCCGTATTTTTGACCGTGTCGCCGTGTCGATTTTTAGCAAGAAAGGCCGTGTCGCCGTGTCGATTTTTAGCCAAAAAAAAGGGTCGTGTCGTCGATTTTTACCCATAATAAAGAGGGACAAATATACCCTACCCCTACCCCCCCCCCCCCCAGCCGTAGCAATCTTACACCGGCAGCAGGTGTGAGAATGCTGCTTGGACGAGGTGTGACAGTTTATAGCGACCCCCCCCCCCCCCAGTTTTCTCACCTTTACCCCTTCCCCCTTTATAGGCAGCATTTGGCGGTCACACCTTGTCTGTGTCTGTCAGATTTTATCCTTCAGTTTTATGTGTCTGTCGAATTTTATCCCTAAGATATATGTGTCTGTCAAATTTTATTCCTCAGATCTATGTGTCCGTCGATTTTAAAAAAGGCTGTGTCGCGCGTGTCGATTTTTAAAAGGGCCGTGTCGCCGTGTCGCGCGTGTCGATTTTTACCCATGTAGAGGCACACGTATGCCACTCCAGAACGTTTTGACATCCTATCAGATACCCATCATCCCTCCTGACCCCTTTCAAAATCCACCTCACTCTAATCGCTGGGCAGATAATCTGAGAATAATAACCCTCGGTGACCTTGAAAACTGGAAGAATATTCCCAAGGTTAGAAGGTCGTTTCTTTTGACCTTAGGGTGGGGAGATTGGAGGGTGGGGAGGGCCCTGGGGATTTGTGTGCTGATTTGGGGGATTAATTTGGGGGGAGATTTAGGGTCTGACAAGTGGTGCCAAAAGAGAGGATAACACAACAGTGGAGACATGGGGGGGGGGGGGGGGGGCTATCATTAGAGTGGTGCCAATGGGCTTGTCATTGGTCAGTAGTGATTTGCACACACACCCTCCCTAAGGGCTACTCCCCCGCCCCCATCCCCACCCACCCACACCCTCTCCACACAGTGCATTATTTGCAGGGAGAGATAATTGGCTCGATTGATGCGCTTTCAATATGGACCCTTGACCACATGCAAAATTAATAAGCTATTTAACCCCGACAATTAGGCCCACCCTTGACAAAAATATCTCCTATAGACCCTAAATAATGAAATAATCTATTGATATACTAATGATAGATTCCTATCTAAAATGTAAAATCAGATTTAAAGGATGCTCCTGCAATTAAATCGATATACCATATTGATAAAATGGTCAACCCAAAATGAGTTCAGGGTTGCAAGAGTTATTTTTGCGGCGTGAATCTATAGAGAACAATGAATGTCTCATGGACACCAGTGCCAGTGACACTTGCATTGTGTTGACAGTGACAGTGGTCAAGGAGACGATAGGTGACACGGACAGGAGGGTTTGTTAGAGAGAGGGGGATGGACATGGGGAGGGGGCTCTCGTTGTCAGGGCTATTAGAAAGACCTGCTCAAAAAAGATAATGAAAAGGGGTCCTATGCCCGAGGGTCTATTGGCAAGTGGTGCGGTTGCCTGGCTAAGATATGTGGTGAGAGTGTGAAAAAGATAGAATAGGCATTCTGTTTACTGGGTCTATAGGCAGATAGGGGACTTGTTTACTGGAGGGATAGCCCCCTAGGGGCGCCAACTATATATCTCAAAGTCAAACTTCTGACCTTGTGATAAATTACTTTTTTCCTCAATTATACTAGACTACAGTGAAATTGGGAATGGCCTTGCCAAATGAAAATTATTTGACAACATTTAAGTGTGATTGCATTTAACATGGCTGACGTCGGATAGCCTTAAACTAGTTTATGGAACTAAATATACCTAGGACCTCAATGACCTCCTTTGTTAGCACTTATCAAACATGATATTACATTGGATTGCCTTATTTGCTGATCCAATAACCCATTCTGTGTACTCAACGCATGTTCAAAACCACAGACAGCTTAAATCATTGACAATAACAACATTTGGTGTGCAGAATATAACCAACCCCAACCATGACTCAGCTAATTGAACTGTGTCATGCTTAATGAAGGAAGTAATAACGCTTTATAGCGATACACCATGTCTCCTGATAGGGGGCTGTTACCCTCTTTACGAGTAGTATTTGGTAATACTCAGGCGAGGTCGGCACGCGAAGAAAAAAAATACTTAAAAGGTTAGGCCAGGTCAATGCCCAATATAGACATAAATGGCCATTATGTCACAGTACACTCCAATCAGACCAATGTCATCCATCCGGAGATGATCACAGCAATTATTGTTAGAGACTAGACCAGGGGGGGGGACTATAAATATATGTTGTATACAAGTATATAGGTATATTATTATTGATATGTACTTAGGAAACCGGAAGTTGGCATCCGCTACGCGTGTGGCTGACCGGAAATAGCGTTAGTGGACTCGACCATGGTCGATCTCTTGAGATGGGTCTCTATTTAAGTGTTTACCTTAAAATGGGCGGAGCTTCTTGTCTGAAATGGTCTCTTGACATTTCAAGGTCATTTGAAGGTCAGGTCAGTAGTATGGGTATGGTGAAACAAGACGTCCAGAATGGTCACGGGTCACACGTGATGTCCTGTGGACACCAGATCTCCCCGTGACCACTCAAGGTCTTCTCAAGGTCGGATGAAGGTCGGAGCAAAGAGGGAGAGGTCAAGGTTGGCTAAAGGTCAGCGCGATGGGAGGTCAAGGTCGGATGTTGGCGTCTGTATTCTGGGCTGAATGGGGTATGATTAGGCGAATAGCAGCGGTGCCTGGGTTGGAGCTCCATGATTGGGCCCAGTCATGAAGTACATTGTAATCATGGGTCCCCCCAGAGACTGACCCATGGAGGTTGGTGGGGCTGAGAGAGGGGGTGTACATGTAGTACTAGTATATGGACGGGGTAGGGGTGAAGGAGTACTACTACCCAGGACTGTTGCATGCAGTAAATTATGCCAGCTCAGACAGGCATCACTGACATGCCCCCTGGGCTCCCACCATTATAATAACCCCTCCGCCAACCCTTATTCCTCCATGGCGGCGGTGCTGGATCCATTATTGATCATGGCACCACCAGCAGTAGGGGAGGTGGTGCTGTCTGTCCCGCCCTGTCTGAGTAGCAGCCCGGGGGTAGCCGCGCTGCTATCTCACATCCATGTTAGATAGGACGGTGCCGGGCTATCAGCGGCCGTGGGAACCTACCTGGAGGGGGCGACCTGGTGGGGGTGTGTACTATAACATGGACCTGGCCAGGTATTCAGATGAGGGGGTGTCTGGCCAAGGTTACTTACTTACTAACTTAAGCTGGCTTAAAAGGTGCCCAGGTAAAACCTACTACATGTATGAGGAAGGAGCCGGCATGCCGCCCCTTCATATGTTACCATAGTTACCAGGCAAGCATCTCCCATCTTCCCATCCCCCGGGCCCAGGTCCCAGCCCCTCCAGTAGGGTATGTGCCATTCCAATAGTAGCACCCATAGACTGAACAACATGTGCCATTTCTGCTACACTGAGCTCCTACACTCCATGTTCCATATTGCTGACACTAAGGCCCTTTGCCCTACATGACTAATACAAAGGGCCTGGAGGGGTGGAGCAGCTCCAAATGTGTCACCCAGGAGGGGTTGTTGCTATGGAGACCCAAAGGAGCAGCTCACATTATTGGACCCCAACTCCAGGGCGGTGACAGGAGGAAACACCTGCTCTGGGTTAGATAGTTAGTCAGCGGTGTCTGTGATACATCACCACATCTTGCTGCCCCTACAGTAAGAATCGGGAGTGGAGCGAGGACCTGTACCCTGGACCTTATATAGAGGAGGTGGGGGTTTAATATGATGAGGAGCTGTGGAGGAGTAACATGGCCTGTGAGGCCCTGAGCAGGTCCTGACTGACTCATGAGCTGCTCATGTACTGGAGGTACGACTCAAGGAGCTGCTCGTGCATCCTCCAGGGGCTGAATGAGGCAGGTGGTTAGTTGTCATTCACAGCCAACCTGGACACCACTGAATGACTCCCTTCGTGAACTTAATTCTTGTGCCATCAACTTTTGTTGAATACCATGGACAAACTTTTAAAACGAAATTGGACTCATTCATTGAGTTGCTCATGCTTTAATCATGAATAAATTTGATATTGATGATATTTAAAGAGTGTCACGAGGATATGACACCCATGAGATGTGTAAAATCTGAGTCAAAATACCCCACATGACACAAATAAACATAATAGTAGGAGAAATGTGAGAGTGAAGAGGACATGCACGGTTTGCTACCAGACGGCCGCTGCCATGGATGGGTTACTGTCTGTGCTCATCATTAACATTACCTGTAAGTACTGCACAGTTAGATAACCCTGTAAGGGTTGCATTGTGCTCCTAATGCGCTTAACCCTCTGTGGTCATGATGCAGTCCTGGCAAGTAATTACTTCATGCATTATGCCGACCCTATGGGGTTGATACACACCCAAAAAGTGGGCATGATGCATGAGTAGACTTGTGAGGACGGCATTCCTGCATCATGACGGCAAAGGGTATAAAGCATTAAATCACTATGTGATCCTTAAAGGGTTAGCTCAGGTATCCAGTGTAGCACCATATAAATATGCTTCATGTCACTCTGTCCCGCACTCTGTGAGAATGGAGATTAATGTCAGTTTAAGTGCTTTATCTCACGTGCGTCCAGGGACTTAATTATAGCAGAGACCTAACGGTAGTTACTTAAATCAAAGAGGCTTTAAATCTCTTGTAAATAGTTTGGCAATGTGCGTGCGTGACTATGCGTTGTGAGGTTAACTATAGGTACGCACGCATTGACATATTCCCACACCCTAAGTAATGTGTGATGTGTCGGACTAGCTAGGAGAGGGGAGGGGGGGGGGGGTAAATTGGAGGTAAGCAGGCACGGAGAGAGGAATGCCCCATGCCTTAACCCTTTGACCCCCTCCTCACTCTGTAGATCTCATAGCAGACGACTTTTGGAATGATAATGCATGCTGAGTTCCCGCCAAAACTGCACGAGATGATGATCGTTTGGATCTCTTGGGAATCTCCCGGCAGCCAATGCGTGTGACCTTGGTGTTAAGTCTTGAAAAGGTTAAGATGTTGACCTTGAGATTATGAGGATAGTTTGCAGAGATTCAAAGCAAACATGCACAGTATTAGCTACAAATAGAGGTAATCTTGAATTTGAAATAGAAGTGCTGTGGGAATACATAGTGGTAGGTATAATTACCATATTTCAGATGAAAACTTGCTCCCCCGCCCAGCCCGGGGTAGAATACACTTTCTGAAATTTATAAATTCTCCCCACTTTCGCTCCATATCCTCTTGTGCTGGTAATGGCCCAGTTTCTCAAATTAGTTTATTCTAGATTAAATAGGTTGATAGATAAGTGTATGCATTCCTGGCCTGTCAGGACTGAAATTGAACAGGTAGGTGGGCGTCAGGTGGCGCTTTGGTGTGGGATTGGGGCCGTCACTCATTTTAATAGCTTCTTTCTGATTGGTCAGATCTAGAGATAAGCACTGTCCCCTTCAGATGCCACTTTCCTGATGCTTTCAGAGATAAAACCGACCGACCATAAACCAAGGTCATCCACCCCTCCGGCCAAGGTCAATTAGTTGGTCGCCCGAGGCCTTTTAGTCAGTTCAAGGTCAAACTGACCAGTTCCAAGGTCACATACAGGGGGTGACACTTGTATGCGATGCACGGTGCTCTTTGATTGGTTGGATGCCTCTGGTTGGGGCATTGGTCAGTCTGCCTACAAGCCTGTCCAGTTGAAGGTCATTGGGGTCAGCAGGGGGATTCTCCCCATACAGGGAGGTCCAGTCTGTAGTGACCTCGACATAGGCGGCGAGTTGCACCCCCTCTAGTGGCGAAAGGAAGAGTTAGCAGAGGTCAGCCGCAGCAGAGGTCAAGGCCTAAGGTCATGCTTGACCAGTGGGAGTGAGGTAGGGGTGGTGTTCCTTTACCTGGGTGGAGATGACCACTTGACCGCTGGGGCTGACCGGGGTGGTACCTACTGACCCATGGACAACCCCTCCAGGCCGGGGTTCCCCGCCACACACGTCCAGGGATGTGTATCTTCTTTGGTCAGGATAATCCTAAGAACACAACAGCAGGGCGCATCAAAGAACAACATTTTTAGAGCTGTTAGGTCCACAATGAGGGAGGTTGTCTGATCCTTTGAGATTATTAGCCCACAGGTGGTCCTTCCAGCTCCCCACCAACTCAGAGGCGGGAGGGTTAGGCCTATGAATAAAAGCATTCTCGGTGGATAGATGCTTACTACTCAGAGCCTAAAGAGTAAAAAGGTGAAATACTAGACTCGCTCCCCTACTATTGCCTACAACCGCCTACAACCTGCTTTTAAGAGCTATTAAATAGACACATTTCTTAAAGAGTAGGTTCAGACGGTTTAGTAGGCTTATGTAGCAATTCTGAAACACGCTCGCACTCAAAGCACCGCCAAAAAAACACCTGCTTTAATGCATAGTCCCTATCTAAATCGTTATATGATCAATAGACTCATACACGCCCTTATCAAAAAGAAACTAGTGAGGGGGTTTCCCTAGGTGGGGGAACAGTAGCAAACAACTCTATAAAATCTGATAGTGATTTCTCCCTCTCTCTGTTGGTCCTCCACTTCCTTTCCCACCCTGATCAGGCCCACAGATAGTGCGAATACATCTATGTTCAATGAGCAGTATTGGCCCTAGTTACCGACAGCTCATTGAAGCTGCAAATAATAGCTTTTTGTCAGTATCCCCCGCGGCCCTGTCTCCATGGATACCGCCGTGGCGCCATCCAGTGGCGAGCGTCGGAACCAGGCCACAAAAGAACCAGTGAGGCGTAACGGGGGTAAATATGGAGGATGGGGCTGGAAATGAGGAATGCCCTGGGAGGGGGAGAGGGTGGGGGAGGAGAGGAGGAGACTGTGAAGGGGAATTAGTCAGAAAAGACACTCTAAACTGGCATTTAGCTGTCAAGTGGTGGTCACTAATTGTGGGTGAGGGGTGATATCGGCTGATCTGTAGGCTGGGGGCTTCTGCCTCTCATTTGGATGCTCCTGCTGTGGGTTTAGTTGGGAGAAAGCCTAAGTAGGGCTGCCATGGAATTTATGTGTGTTTTAACTGTTATTTATAGGCTCTGAAACAGTATGATCATCCTAATTAGGGACAGGATGTACTTAAGCTACTTTATGAAGTGAAGAATGGGATATTTCCCATTGATAAGCTCGAAGCGAATAGTTAGTTCCATCTTTGTACTTTTCATCCAACCTTTTCTTTCGATCCCTTTGAATAGGAAGACAAATTGACCCCTCCTTGCTCATAAACTGTGTTTCTTGTGTTTTCAGGTTTTTCTGGGACCGACTGTGAGATTAACATAGACGACTGCGTCAATCATGAGTGTATGAACGGAGGGTCTTGTATAGACAAGGTTAATGCATACCAGTGCTCCTGCCGCCCAGAATGGAAGGGTAAGTAAATTTGACATTCCTTAACAATCATATTTGGAGAGGGAGTAAAATACGTGCATACGAACTTAAGTAAAATATGTTTCTGTTTTTGATTGTGATCTAAAAAGGTTCAGAGGAATTGGCACTTATTTCAATCTGAAGGTATTTTAAGACGGTTGAGAGCAATTATCACATCAATCAAAATATGAAGTGTTGCACATATTGTGAGGTATGTCAGGGAGACAGGATGTCAGTCATTCTTTGAATTGAAATAATTCACATAATACAATCCAGGTGTTTAAAACATGGTCGGTGTTAAAGGCGTTGAAATACATGTAAAGGGAATGTTTTAAAAAGTAGTATCACAATTCAACATCTCTGGAAATCAACACAGAGTTTGGGCAAAGAGTTAGAGAATCTGCTGTTGGTTAAAAGTGAATGGCGCTTTGGAAATACGACTAGAAGTTCAATTGAAAAAACAATCTACTGGGTATTAATATTTCTAGGGACAATAACTACATACCAAGTACGTCGATTATCTTAGGTCGATGTGGTTCAAAATGATTACTAGTACAAGTGGTAAAAAATGAAGAAGATGCAATACATTATATAGGGTTATTATATTAGCAGTCTGCTCTGGAAAGAGAGTAACCATTACACTGGATGTCATAGGTGTTCGTCTCCCTATTCATCCCTACCCCAAACTTGGCTCGTGACTAGGGGGATGTTGGCAGGCACCGTGCCTGAACGGAGTCCAACTGTAATTAAGAAAGGGTGGAGGAGAAATATCCGCCATTTAACTTTCATGTAAGGGGGTATTTATACTTATTTGAAAATGTTAGTACTATATGGATGTAGATGGCCCAGTCTCTAATCTATTCATAATGCGGTGGGGGGAGATTATAGGAAGTAGATGTAGTTGATCTGATATGGCGTACTTAATAATTAGTGTATTTAAATGTAGTAAGATGTAATCATAATAGTAGTTAAGGAGTACTAGCAGTTATTTGGTCAATTATTTTCTGGTTACCATATGGTTAGGTGTATAATTATAGTGTCCAGAATTATGACATATATATGTCAAATGGTCATGGCCGAACTGAATAATTATTTCAAATGTATATGGCGTATAAGGTATTATGTTTTTGTCATCGTAGCGGGTATATCTTTGAGAAATCCCACAAAAGTTGACCCGAAATCAAATCCTCCCACCCACCACATATACGCCCACAACATACTTGTTGACTTACAACTTTCTTGGCGTCAAAACAAGAGTGGTGACCCTATAAGAAACACATCCCCAGGGCACATTCTATAACTAAAAGTTAACGACTCTTGAGGTTGGAGATTGGATGAGTTAAGCCATTAAGGACGACATAGTGCTTTATTGCATTATACACTGTGCCATGGGTAACTCACCAGGGCTGCATTAGTGCATCATGCCAAGCCTACAGCGCTACTTAATACACTCCTGAGTACTAAGTATAGCAGCGGCTGAAATGATGCATGGATATAGCACCGGCGAGTTACTTATTCAGCAAGGCTGCATTCTTGCATCATAACGACACAATGCATTAAAGCAGTATGAGGCCCTTAAAGGTTTAACTTCAGGGGAGGGTGGGGAGAAGGGGAAGGGGTGAATGGAATAACCTACCTCCCCCACCCACCCACCCCCAAAACCTAGCCACCTGACAAATAGGGATTGGATGATGTAATTAGACAAGACCAGTTAAAGTCAATTAACAACAACCCCGGGGACCTGTCACACGGCCCCCTTCTCCAGTATCGTGTTGTCATTGCCTCTCCCCACTGGAGCGGAGAGGGCCTGTCCCACAGAATGAGTTTTAATAAGTCGTTAGGGTGGCCAGGTAGGAGGTGTACACCTGTTACATAGGTGTATGTATAACCCCCCCCCCCCCCCCCCCCCCCGCTATGGAGGTCTGTACATATGTTACAGCGGCACGCTATGCAGGGGTGGTCCAGAGGATAACTCTTTAAGGGCCGCATATTAATTTGATTAATGCATTATGACCTGGGTCGGCATGATGCATATATGCAGCCCTGGCGAGTCCATTCACTACATTATGCCCAGCCTTTGGGAGTGGATCAAACCCGGAAATGTCGACATCATGCATTGATGCATCACTGTCGAGCATTCATGCATTGATCATGACGACAAAGGGCACAGTGCCGTTAATTAAAATAAAGCAATATGCGGTCCTTAAAGAGTTAGTGAAGCTCCCACCTTCTGTCACCCTCCTTTTGATTAGATCTACTCTGGACAGAAATGGTAAAATAAACAGAAGCATATAAGAGTGTGGCATAACAAGAGGATTTGTACCGTTTTAGGCAACTGTTTTAGCCCTAAGTAAAATATTACGTTTGTGGATTTACTTGAGATGAACGTTGGTGAAGTGACTTCCTGGTAAGTTATTCATTTTTACCAGAGCATCTTTCAAGATTGAAACAAGAAGTCATCTTTTAAAATTAAAATAAAACAGGCAAAAATGACATCTCATTTCATCTTTTCCGAATTGGCAATTAGTTTGGTGGTTAAGTATTCTTGTTTTTTACCCATGGGAAGGTAAGGGGGTGGTGATAATTATTCATAATGCCATATGTCATGTCATGGTATCCCTTGGTTCCCGCGTCCTTGGCGACGCCGGTACCAGCGGGGACTAATTTGCATATACGGACGCGGAGCGGACGCTGGACCTTGTCGTTTTGTGTATCTACATGCATGTATGGTACGTGCGACATGAAGGAGCGCCGACCGCTGGTCATTGTCGAGTTGGGTCACGTCAGCGACCTGTATTAATGAATCCATAATGGGCACGCGGGCCCCCAGCGAAAGTCGTCAAAAGTCGTCTGCTTCATGAGAAGTGCCCTCAGCGCTGACCTGGCCGTGTAGAGGTACGATGAGGGGAGGGGGGGGGGGGGCTGGGATAGGGGTCATAACAGTAGATGGCGCTCTATGGGTCCATACTGGAGGATCAACAGGCGAAATGTCGTCTGGTAAAGAAAGTTTTCGGCGGGAACTGTAGAAATGCTGGAACATGATTGGGAGTCTGCGCAAGGGGCCATGTGGATTGTGATGTGTAGTTTGTGCGTTGGAGGCGAGTGATGGGGGTGGGGGCTGTCTCAACATGAGAAGTGTGTGGGGGGGGGGGGGATTCATGAGAGGGAGGGGGTGAGCTCAGACGTAACCTAGTTGTCATTGTGCAGACTACTCCTGCCCGTCAGACGCTTGGTGCAGACACGGCTGGTGCGCACCAATGATTATACATGCCACCACCACCAGGACCACTCTTAGCACCACCAGTTAGCACCACCGCCACCTGTTTTAATATCTACCTCCATATTTACCGCTCATATGGACCCTAACGGATCTCCCTACCACTCACTGGATACTACCAAGGGGCCACTGGAGGTGACACCCTGGCCACTCCAGGCCCTGTTTGACCCATCAACAGGCGGGGGATGATCCAGAACAGGCTAGGGATCCAAGTGGGGCAGACCTCATCTTAAGGATCCAAAGTCTGGGCTCTGTTGTCTTTGTGTTGGATGCCATTAACACTAAGGCACGTGTTGGAGTAGTTATACTACAGGAGATGGGCCCCTGGAGGTGCTTCTTAATGCCTTAATTACAGGTGTTTCTCACCTGTCAGCTCCTCCAGTAACCACCTGCAGGTCAGGTGCGCCAAGGAGGAAGTATTAATACAATATTTTGATGAAGGAGATTACCCTTAATTGTGAATACCATAGGATTAACCAGCCAACCCTAGGGAACCTCATGGATTTGTGTTGCTTTGATTATACCCTGGAGTACTTAGTATTAACAATGATGAGCATGGGATATACTAGATGATTGGTATAGCAGGTCATGGTGACCTCCTCCAGAATGTGGATGTACCTGTGGACCTTGGTCCTCCTGGGGGCTACTCTAAGCCCAGGTGAGTCTAAATAGATAACAAACCTGAGAGTAGGGAATGATATGGGAGTAGGGTGGAGGTGGGGGGGGGGGGTATGCAGGTGTTGTACAGGTGACAGCTGTAGCACCTGGTAATCACTTGTATTATAACAAAATGCCCTATTGTATCTGTTTAAAAAAAAGTTTAAAAAAAAGTTTCTTGGGGTTTGTACAATTTTACCTGTGACTTGACTTGACTTACTGGTTCATACACTTCTCAAGTTAAGTCCTGAGGGACTGGAGGGTGATCACTCATACTCCAGGTCACCACTGTGACCCCATTTCCCCTGTAGCTATGACATATAAAGGGGACTCATAAGTGTATACGGGTAAGGGGGTCTTTCTTTACACAGACAATACACATCAGGTATTATAGAGGGATCTAGTAGGTAAACCTATACCCTGGCTATGAAAGGGATTAAGGGGGGAGGGGTGGGGGGGAGGTCAGGATAATGCCTCCATGGGGGTATCAGCATAGTATTGGGGATGTATATTTAAACGCATAAGACCAGATTCCGTTGCTAATGCAGTAGCATATAGAGATTGTACCTAACCCCCCTGCACCCCTCCCCATCTGCACTCTGTTCTGGCAAGGTGGACCCAGTATGAGTATACCATTGTTGCCAGGAGCCACGGGAGCCAGGCAAAAAGGAAACAGTTTAAATCGAAAACCAACACAACTTGGCTACCATTTTAAATATTGCCAGGTCCATTAATAGGGCCAATGGATTACACTTTGTAGAATTGTTGGGTCCTCTTAGGAAGGACATCTACTTGGTATGCATAGTCTACCTTCAAAGTAAGGACCTAGCTATGTTCTTGGCACTTACAATGCCATATGCAAACAAATAAGCAATGTGCCAAATGAATCATAATGTATTTGTTCATCCTTCCAAAGAATCAGTGTAGCATCTTTTTGTGTGGTGGGGAATATGTTTCTTTTCTGAAGACAAGGTGTTATATTTCTGCATATAATATACAGTCACAGGCTAAACAACATGTATAGTGTGGCTACTATGTAAAGTAATGTACCTCAGCTAAAACTTACCTCTCTGTACTCTTTTAACCTTAGACTAAGTACAACGTCCAAACAGACAAATCCATTAGACAGCGAGGTGGATAAAAACTCAACCCAGCTCTCACCTTTCTTCATACAACCACCATTGTTCTTACCATAAGCCTTCAGGGGAGCTTCAAACACAAAACAATAATATGAAATTTAAAAAAGAATGAAAAAAGTATGGGCTAAACAGAGTGGTATTGATGATAAGAGGTGTTGGGCGTGCTGTTATGTAGCGGGTTGTGGTATCTTGTAGCTTTGATGTTTACCTGTGGTACCTGGGGGTGGGACAAGAGGTGCAGGAGGAGGCCTGAGGACGCCGTGGAGGAGGTCGGGGTGTGAGGATCAAGGGATGTGGGAGTCTGGTGGGTGGAGGTGTGAGAATGGGTGTGGGTGTGGGGTAGAGGAGAGATGTGAGAATGAATGGGTGTGGGAGTCTGGTGGGCACGGGTCTGGGAAGTGGATAATAGGTGAGAATTATGTATCTTTTGACTCAAGTAAGAACAAGTAAAATTACATTGTGTTTTATGGCGTACCAAAGTCCTATCTATGGAATAGAGTGAGCTGAGGGTATGGGGGATGATGTATAATCCGCGCTACTCCACATTATATCTTGAGGGGTGTAGGACTTATGCATAGGGATTAGGTGAGGTATGTCCAAGGGGTGCACTGTTTGAGGAACAACCCCTTCACCCCACCACCCTACACTCATCGGGGCTGGGGTAGGAGAATTCTGATGTTTGTGTAACCGATGAAAGGGAATTAAAGAGTACGCTAGAGAACTGCGCCTACATTGCAATAAACAGAGATGCCACTTTCCCCACTCTTAGGGGGGATTCATACTCTTACCTAGGAGCTTTGTTTTAGGATATAATGATTCCTTACTGTAGAATGGGAAGATCTCCAACTTTTTTACGGATCAGAATAATCTTGTGCCTGTACTAGACCCTGTATACCCTGTATGCCATCTCATCATGGGAATGTTGGATATACGATATAAAAGAACCTGGTATGTACATAAAAACATAATAAGTGAACAATGCAAATTCCTTCAATTTTATCAATTATGACGTTCTATGGCCTGAGTGATTTAGTCCCAGCATGGAGTAGGATATACCTTTTTTACACGGCTATACTCGGAGACTCCAGTGCCTGACGTCTTGTTTAGGGGACGTGCTTATTGTACGACCAGTCTGATTGTACACACAGGTCACATGACCGTGGGAACAGGTCACATGATCAGCAGCCCCCCTCTGGTCACAGCTCAGTAGAGACATTGTGTAGGGCCTGGGTTCTGTCAGGGGCTCCTCAGGGGGTGGGGCTTAGGGGGTACTAGGGGTTGTGGGACCGTTATGGGGAGGGTTCTATAGACATGGAACAGACTAAACACAGTGGGGTGTTGGGTGGGGGGGGGGGGGGGGATTCAACAGGTGCCATGTGGCTTATGTAACCCTGGGTTTAGACAATGACTGAGATATGGGATATCTGTATTGTTTGGTCGCCATGGGGACAGATGCATACACCACAGCAGTGTTCCAGATTATGTGATATATGAGAAGAGCTATTATAGTCGGAGGGGTCTGAACAATTCCTGACTTTCCAATGGTTTAGAATTCTCTTGACCATTTCGAGGACATCTCCCTCTCAATCAAGCAGAGAACTCTAGCAATGATGCTGAAAGAAATGAATACAAATGTTATTTTGTGAACCATGAAAATAATAATACAATTTTATAAATTGTACATTTTATGAATTAAAAATAATAAATTTAATATCTTCTCATTTTTCCTACAGGGGCAAAATGTGAAGAGGATGTGGACGAATGTACGCAGGTACCCGGTCCGTGTCAGAACGCTGGTACGTGCCAGAACCAGGACGATGGGTACCAGTGTATCTGTGTGAACGGCTGGACCGGCAAGAACTGTGAACAGAACATCGACGACTGCGCCACCAACCCCTGCTTCCATGGGGGCACCTGCTACGACAGGGTCGGGTATTACGTCTGCGGGTGCCCCACCGGCAAAACAGGTGAATATTGAGGGCATTATTTTATGTGAAATTTAAGACATTGAAATTTAGAGGTATTCAATTTTTAAAATGGAGTTTATATGTGATATGAAACTTCTAAAATGATAGATATGAGCTTTTCTCTGGGAAATATGAATTAGTCTCATGCTTGAACTGTGTTTCAGTATCGTAAATTATGAGTGAGCTTTTTGAAATGTAAGATGCATGACCAATAAAGTTCTGAATCCCACCTTAATTATCGCCCATTTCTGTAGAACGGTATATATATGGGATAGGTAAAGAAAGAAAAGCCTATACTTCACTAAGGCCGTTTTATTTTGATAACTTGGATTACAGACCCGCCGCCGAGATTTTAGGCATTTTGCAAAAAAAAAAAAAGTTTTTTTTTTTTTTTTTAGCCTTTCCCCTCCGAGATTTTTTTAAGAATTTTTCTTAAAAAAAAAAAAAAAAGACATGTTGACCAGCAAAAGGTAGAATGAGACCTTTCAGATTGGGGATATTTCTTAACAGATCTATTTTAGATTACCCAATAACAGACAGTATACAGGTTTTCCATGCTTTTTTTTTTTTTTTTTTTTTTGCCTCTACCCTTCGAAATATTTTGTGGTCCGGCTCCCCCCGTAGGGCAGCTTTTTTTTTTTTTTTTTTTTCCTCCACCCTTCCAAAAAGTTGGAGCCAAAAGCCCGTAATCCAAGTTATCAAAATAAGGTGGCCTAACGGTGGGAACAAGGGCAGGGTGGGATAACCCCTTTTATAAGGTTATGGTAGTCAAGGACCAGTCATGCAGTACACCTTTGACACCTGGGGTATGATACTGTTACCTGTTATAGATCCCACCCTACCTGTGTCATACCCCCCCCCCCCCCCCAACTCCCAGCCACCCCTACGTCCTCCTCTGGTGGCTCACCCCCCACCCCTCACGTCACAAGTGGGCCATGACGGCACCAAGCTGCTACGTCACGCCTTGACGGTCACAGACACACCTGCCGTGACGTCAGCTACGTCACCGATGCGTCACGAGTATCGTATATCTAAGTAATATCTTTGAAGTCTGAATTTCAAAAAGTAGGGATGGGACGGAGGTGTAGGTTCTATAAATGGTCAAGTGGGAGAGGTTTATGGTATGACGAAACGGGGACAACAGAGGGGTGAAAAATGAAGGGGCGTAGTAGATCTGTTTTTGAATTGAGTGTCTGTTTTGAAAAAGAGATGTAATTACATGAGGTTTTACAACAACAACAAAAGTGGATCTGACCTTGAAGAGTGTGGAGACGCCTTTTAAAGTCTTTGATACTCGAATCGGAAACTATAACACCCCCACTTTCAAGTCACCCCATCTCATTCCCCCCCCCCCTCCCCCATTTACTATAGTTTGAATAGAGCAGGATTTTTGGCAATGTAAGGGGTACTTTAGAGCCCTGTTAACGCCGGAAGACGTCTTGTCTTGACTTGGAGGAGGGGTGGAGAGGGGCCGTGTGACTAAGTGACTGCAGGCAGATGGGAGTAGAGATAGAGACATCCAATGTGTCTGTGATATCGTGGTCCTCTGTCCAGACCCAGCAGACTGTGTCTGTTTTAGGCCAGTTTGTGTAGACGCCACTCAAATTTAAGACTTAACCTCTTAGGCCTGACTAGTTTGATATAGGCCTAAAGCTTAAGGCCCAGGTTAGGGTACTACTGCCTGTATCTGCCTGATACAAATAGATCTTAATTTGTATCTTTACTGTCACCTGACGATAAAGATTTCCTGAACTTAACAGCCCACCCTGACTAAGTTCTTGAACTTTTAAAAGATGTTGGGTGGCCTGAATTGATATGTTAGAGTTAGTGTGGTAGGGTTTCACCATGTTTCTGGACATAGACAACCGAGTGCTGTCTTCTGTTGTCTTAGCAGACGACAAATGAACATTTTGAATTGCCAGTAAACATCTCTTTACATGAATATGCACTTTGGGTCAGACAGACGACATTTAAATTGTCCCATGCCTTGTCACAAAATCCAATGAGCCATTTCCATCCAACGACGGGTTAAACACACAGAAATAGTATAATACTAAATCAGAGTAATCATATAGAAATAATTGCTTTGAAATTGGTTTATTGAAACAAGGTCAGTCAGTCTCACTAAAAATCTAACAGCAGACATTTTGAATGGTGTCAAAATATGTACATGCTTCATAGTAGAATAAAAGCCGTCAATAATTAATCGCCAACCCCCGTCTGGCCATGGGCCCGCAGGCTGTTTCCTGTCCCCGCCACTAGGTGGCCACCACACGTCCGGTGTAGGCAAGGTGACGGTCACCTGGGCCGGGGTCACAGGGGTCAGGTGGACGCCAGTTGCATGCTGGGCCGGGTCCAGGTGTCATGGCTGCCAGTGTGGTGCATGTTGGGTCATTGAAGTCACGTGACTTTGAGAGTGTCATGTGATCCACCCTGAGGTCATTCACCGAGATTATTGACCCATTTTTTTCTGATGATTTGAAAATAAATTTGGATAACGTGTCCAAACCAATTCCCACCTATCAAAATGAAAATATTTGAGGAAAGATTTATTGTTAAAGGTGAGTGAATACGATACACCCATGATATAGTATTGCATCTGAAGTGTAGAAGCATGTCTGCTTTAGCTATATTATTCAATCTCCTATTCTGTACACATAGAAGCAGAAATACTATCCTCATGCATACCGATTAATCAATTGGGGAAAAAAAGAAATCAGACAAAAAAAACATAATGCATACATCTGTGGCAGTACCAGGTACTAGACCCATGATCCGTAACAGGAGTGGGTTTATAATTAGGTTAAAGGCTGGGGCCCTGGAGGTTACAAGTCCTCATTATACAGTTAGAAGTAGGGGTATAGGCTATCACCTGGAGGTGTTGGGACGTGATGGGGTATATCCGGATCTCACACCTACCCCAGGTACCTTATGGAAATAGGCTGCAATTGTACCCCATTCAAACTCACCCGCCATTTCAAATTTATACATCTATACATGGGGGAGGGGGAGGGGGTCACCATCCCGCATACCTTAGGGGCATTATCAGGGTCGTTATGTTTAATTAAGGTAGTCATAGACTGACTTGTCCAATTTATATGGTAATTGGAAGTTTATACTAAGCTCAAATATCATGTAACGCCTCATTGAAATATACTTGTACGCTTCCTGTATTGAAAGTGAAAAGTGGTCAAGCATGTTGTATTTTGATAACATAAATTGATGTTTAATAACGTTGAGTCTTTTTACCGTAAGTTGTAATGATGTTCTCTTTCAGTCTAATGGTTCTGTAACGATGTGACGCTGTATGTGTGTGTGTCTGTTGACGAAAAAGAGAATCTACCCTTACTTTACTTAAATACATAAGATTTATAAGGATAAGGCTTATAACTGTCCCTATACTGTCTTACCCCCACCCCACTCCCCAGCCCCCAACAAAAAACAAAAAACTAGAAAATAAACATTGTGATGCATTTTGTATTCAAAAGAAAATGAAAACGAAATTAAAAGAGAAATTTAACACTGGCACTTAACCTTGCCTAATTTCATACCAAATTCCTCAAAAATGTCTAGAATTTATTAATTGAAACATGTCCACAGTATACAATAGCCGTCCCTCCGTGAATGCCGTAACTTTCACTTGGACAATGTAGTAGCCCTTAATACCCCTCCCTTCAGTCCTGTAGCCCTAAATACCCCTCGCTTCAGTCCTACCCCCACCCCTTGTTATCCTGAAGCATATACCCCGATTGCTGACGTTGCTGGTTGACCTTGTAGGCCTTAGGTGTCATTTGGAGGACGCGTGTGTCAGCACTCCGTGCCATGCCGACGCCATCTGCGACACGTCGCCCATTGACGGATCCTACATCTGCTCCTGCCCCAAAGGCTGGGAGGGCGACAACTGCAACACGGACGTGGTCGAGTGTCTGCAAAGTAAGGATGGCATCCAGGGGATGTATTAGAAGCTAGAGCCCAGAGAGGGAGGCCTCTCTTGGTGCTGTTGTTGTTGTTGTTGTGTGTTGTTGTGGTGTTGGTGTGCTGTGGTGCCCCCTGGTGATGAGGGGGTGCTTGTTGTTGGTCGTGGTGACTTTTGTTGAGGATGCATGCTGTTTACTTTTGGGGTATATTGGTGCTATTTTATGGCATTCTTGGGTGTAGTCTTCATATATGTATGGTCTCTGAGCACTTTCTCTAGCAAATGTATTAACTCTTTCTCAGATCTGAGGAAATTGCACTTTTATACTTATAGATTAAAGGAAAGTTATTAAGATTATTAAAACACACTTATATAATTGTTTCATCATCAGACCATACTATATTGGACCAGCCTAAGAATGCCAATTCTATAGTCACCCATATACTCTTCAAGACAACCCATGCTTCCTCCCTACCCCACAAGACCAGTGCCTTGCCTTTCAGAACCCCAGTGTGTGAATGGTGTGATTGTGGCCAGCTTTGGATTTCAGCTACACAAGATCATTCCCTAGCTTCCCTCAGCTACCCTGTCCAATCATCGCCTCCTCGAGCCCTCATTGGATCTTTTCGAGGATCATTTCAAGAAGTGCGATTGGTCGATTCGCGAGTCGATCAGCTGACTGATTGGCTGGAGAAGGAGTCGGAAAGCCGGGTTGGATGTGGCAGTGTTCTGTGTGTGATGCTTGACAGCGTGTGTAAAGCCCGATTCGTTTCCTCTCATTTTCAGGACTGTTGTGTCACATAAACGATGCGTGTGCGTCAGCGCCATGTCAACATGGTTTGTGTGACAGCTCGGCCGATGGCTCCTATTCCTGTACCTGTCCAAAGGGCTTCACAGGGCAGGATTGTATGACCGATGAGGACGAGTGTGCCAAGAGTAAGCCTAGACACTTAAGGCCCAGCTTTGTCATGCCTCGTCCCGCCCGCCAATCATTAATGAAGGCCAGTCGGCTACTCTGCTTCGATAAGAGGGGAATGTTCGGCGAAAACCGAAAATAACGATACATAACCAAAGGCTCGATTTATACTACTTATGGCGATTTTCCCCCCCCCCTGGATTTTAGGATTTAAAAAAAACTTCCTCTAAATTTCAAAGGAGACCTGCTTGTTCTCTTGCCCCAGATCTATTTACTTGATTACTTGAAGGGATATAATTATAACGCTGGCTGGGATTGTTAAGCCTGAGCTAGGACTGCATCACTGCTACTACTACATACTACCACTGCTACCCTTGCCAACTTACTCTCAAAAACAAAATACAAAGATAATAACAAATTAAATTCTGCTGGCTGAGCTCTAGGTCTCAGAGGGAAAATTTAACAAAAGGGATTCCTTTACATACTAAACCGTCAGTTGTTTGGCTGGTCCCAACTTTGAATCTCATCAATGTTTTTGCTATTAATCTATAAAGTAATCCATCAACAAGCTTCCTCTTACCAAAACAACCCCAAATTGGAGGCTAACATTCTTTGAAATACTGACATATTTTCTTTAGTTTTGTAATTCTGATTTTCAAATTTGAAGCATTTAAATATATTAAATATATGAAATGATACGCCAATTAAGTTGATAATACACCGGACTCACCTCAGCTTTGACACTGTATGGCTATCTGGCTGCCCTTTTAGAGCAGTTTCCGCATGGTGTTCCAGTAGTAAGAGAACTTAGTTCCCATAGTACTTAACTAACTATATCATTGTGTCAACCGCGACTAGTCTAGTTCTTGCCAGCTTGTTTAGAAATGACTTGTGCACTGGAAATAAATCTTAAATAAAACACAATCCATGGCTAATATTGTCCCCTGCACATCTAAAATAGGCACCAAGGAGCGTAAGGGATTGGGAAATACAGCAAATTTAAATCTGTTAAGACTAGATGTTAGTTAAGCTTAGAATTATGAAATTGAGGTATGTTCAAAGAACTTAAGTTCTACCTCTGGCACTAAGAACAGAGAAATTATTCACTGGGCCTAAGAGGTCGCGAAATCCCTGATGAAAAAACGGCGGAAGTCGTCTGAGAGTATCTGTGAAATGTTTGGAATGTTGTCATGAAAGTAGGCAAGGACCTTACCAACTGTTATCCCCCTACAGGTGTTGCATAGCAACAGTAGGCCGCCATTTTTGCAACTCCACCACCTGAATTTGTACAAGACTTTTCAGTTTAGATTGAACTATTCCGAATCTGGTAAACTTCTTAGCACACATATGCACTGATGAACCAGGAAGAAGACATTTCTAATCTGAGCATCACTGTCAGTTTGAAATTTAATGTTAATGTTATTCTTATTAAGTTATATATTTTTGGATATATTAAAGGTGGGTGGGCCTTAACCTTAGGTGGTGCCACCTGGTGTGGAGCAGGTAACATTTGGTCAGGTCCCGGCTGTGTGCAGGACGGGAGTGTGGTGTGAGAGATCTTAGCGCGCATGCGTGACAGGTGCGTGCGCCACGTGCAGTGAGAGACGACCATACCGCACATACCGAACGGCTTTGTGAATGCGCATGTACACTCGTAGTCCTGTCGACAAGATTTCGCAGTTTCATCCGGAGAATATATTTCTCCGATAAATTGAATGTGCTGATGTTATAAATACGAAAAATATGTTATGATCCATATGTTTCTCTATTGTATTTTGACCCTTTTTTTTTTTTACTTTTCATTTCATTTTTGCCCTTGATCTTTGGTGTTTGGGTGTTATATCTTTATGCTTTTTACGGGTCATTCTTTCGATATAACATTATCAATAATGTTAACCATAATAATAGTATATTCCTATCTGGCCTTGTATATACCTGAAGGGCCCGGATAGCATAAACACAAAAAAAGTAATGTAACCAAATATCTTCACTACAAATTTCAAGGTGAATTTAATAGCTATTGAGTAACATAATAAACTACAAATATATTGCATCCCCAACCTTCCCGAGGAATAGCAGCACCATCCTAATACCCCTTTTAACCCTTAACACCCCCCACTAACCAGTACCTTTTTGTACCCTGTAGGTTGGGATTCCCCTTGCCACCATGGAGGAACATGCGTTAACACTCCAGGGTCGTTCCGCTGTGACTGCACGCAGGGCTTCCAGGGCCCTCGGTGTGAGATCAACATTAACGAGTGCCTCTCCAACCCGTGTAAGAATGACGCCACCTGCCTGGACCTGAGCGGCCTCTACAGCTGTATCTGTATGGACGGTAAGTACTGATTAACACTTTTATATATTAGCCCTTTAAGGGATGTATACTGCTTTAATGTAGTATATCTTGCGTCCGGCTGACCCTCCAGAAGTGCATCAACTCTGTAAAGTCGGCATGGTGCTTGAATGTAGCACTTATGAGCTACTAACTAGGACTGAATTCATGGATAATGACGATAAAGCAATACTACATTAAAGAACTATGTGGTCCTTAAAGGGGTAGAAAACGTCCTCAAAATGAAATGGCCTCACCAATTTAGGTAATTTTGTGACTTCATATATCTGTCTGTACAAGTCTGTGTGGTGACATCTCCCATATTGTACAAGACAAGGAAATATATAGCGTCTTGTGAGACGTTATTTACAGTTGGAGGGGGGGGGGGGTGCAGATACTGATTTATAACCCATCTCAAAAGGAACACAGTTGGGGACGAAGCATCCAGTTTCAGTAGTCTAATTGTGATCTTATGGTAGATAGTTATTATTGCTTGTGTCATTTTATTGTACCCAGTGTCGTGGGGACTCCCCTGACTGTACATGGAGACAGCTTTGATCCTTTCACACACTCAGGTGAAATATTACCTGGATACATTGAGAGTATGTCACAGCCTGAACGGTTAAAAATGTCCACTGAGTCATAGTGTATTGGCTATAAATCATGATGCAACATTTAAAAGGTGGCATACTGTGTACACTCACATGACCGCCGGCCAAAATGGGGACACATTTGATTTATTGCTTTATTTTGAACTTTTCAAATACTTTATAATAAATTGAACTTGTGGATATATATGGAACCTACAAATTCGCACACCATTGGCACTGTATCTGCCCTTTTTTGCAAGAAATAAAACGGAGGAGAATATAGGTTGGAATTTAAGCTAGAATTGCATTAAACCGCCCAGATAAGAATCATTGTCCACAGCCGGTCAATTTGTGGTCACCCCATCTCACCTCCCCATGACAAAGACTGGCACAGGTAGTGATTAATAAGTGCCTAATCGTGGCAGAACCTCCCCCCAGTTATAGCACTCACCTGACCTTGCCCTTTGTCCTTCCTGGTCAGATAGCCAATGAACCATGACCTTGGCAAGTCATGCATAACCTTGGGGTGGAACCACAAGCCAGGCAGAAGGAGATCATGGTTGTGGGTGACTGTTGGTTGGACTACTGTTGCAGAAAAGCCTGTCACTGTTAGGAGGCACATGATTACCAGCCCTTAGACACAGGTGGCAGCACTAGAGGTCACAGCAAGGTCAACCCAAGGTCAAGTTGATTAGAAGTCTGGCACCATGTCAACCGTCACCTACTCTGGGTCAAAAGGGACACAACAAATGTCCAGGTCAAGGTCATGTGGACGTAATTACAAGGTTAACATCCAATTCAACTTATTATTTGCTGCCTATGGGAGAGTGGGAAGAATGCCAATTGTCGATAATTATTTACTAAAATTCCTAATTGTGGCCTTCTGAGGTATCTCGGGGGGGGGGCAAATTACTTAATTTACTAAAGCAGACGATATTTTTTGCAACAAGTGCCTTTGAACTAAATAGGCCTAGTCACAGATTGATGTGGAGTGGCTCAGTCAGATATAGAGAAGGTCCTTTCCCACGAGTGTGGGGTTCACAGGGCAGCTTGGTTGCCCAGATGGACGGAGGGGAGGAGGGGTTGGGTACAGAGTATGGAGGGTGGGTCACGGGGTGCTTGTTGCCCAACCTGACACGCAACAACAGTAACACGTGCTGGGGAGCGGTCATTACCGTGGGAATTAAGGTGTGTTATGTGAGCACCCGGGGGAGCAGGTATTAAACCTTTGTCAATGAACCGTTGAATGAATTGATATAGGTCCGTTCTGGATTTGTGCTTTCTATGAACATGACGAGGAATTTGATCATGATGGGTCCAAAAAAATGAAGCCTGTGGTAAAAGTCAAGAACTATAGGGTACCGTATAGGCATAATGGGTAGTGGTGTTACCTATCTTGTATAATGCATATACTTATCTCATCTCATGCATTGCCTGTAAGAAAACTATAGCCAGGCTAATAGTGACAAGAATGAATTGCCCCAACTGGTCCCAGTTCCAGGGGCTCTGTCAGTGGGCGTCGTCCCATAGTGGGTTCTGACATGTCCGTTGTTGAAGGGAGTAAATGTGTGTTCATATCTGTCACATTAATACCAAGGGCACATGTAACACCCCCTGCTACCCTTACAACCAGGTGCAACCCCCACCCACTCACCCCCTCCCCCTCCCATCCCAAGCTCAACCCTCATCCCTATCCCTCTTGTCCTAACATAGCGCCATTAACGGACATTACGGGAACTAAGCCCCTCGGCCGCCCAGCGGGCAGGTATGGTACTAATTGAATAATGGCGGCGCCCACGCGAAGGGCGTCCATGATGTAAAAGTCGGCTCGGCCCCCTGGTGGCGACTTGAGACAACAAAAGGCGGACGCTCGCTAACGGCCGGCCATATGTATTGATGAGATGACAAAAGAGCTTGGGGAGACCTTAGGGTGGTCTCGCGCCATTGAACGTGTCATGCTAGACCTTGTAATCCCCGCCCAGTTCTCGGGCCGACTCACAGAGGGCGCCACTGAGGAGGTCAAAGAGCACATCCGGTATCATCTGCCGCCTAGCGGTGGTTGGTGTAAGTTGAGGGGCAGACGACTTTGGGTGTCTATACTTTCACAAGGGAAAGTCAACAGGTTTAGGTGTTAAAACATGGGCCAATACAATGGGGTTACATGCTCAGGTGGGAAGAACATGATATGTCTTTGCCTAAACTGCCAAAGGGTCATGTCATTGTCGATCTCTGGACAAGTTCTTCAGTTCACATAGATCTGTATGTAAACCGAATGTTTCACAACAAAGCTATCCACAGTATTGGTATGGACCGTAGAAGGCCCCTCCCAGCTACATGTTGGGTTCCACTGGCACAATGCCCCAAGCCAGCCAGCTGATTCAAATCCTTTCAATGTCGTATGCTCTAATGCACATCTACAAACAAGACAACATGGGCTTAAACTAAATCCAATTGACCCATGGCTAGGATTGCAAGGAAATGTTACTAGAAGTAACTGTCATTATCCACTTTGGCGAATAACGGACTATTGTGGCCTTGAGGGAAATGCCTGCACTTTTAGCCTGCAGATCAGTCTTTGTTTTCAGCAGTTTTATGAGCTTTCACTCATGGAGAGACTCCTCCAATGTTATCCCCCTGTAGGTCGTTCCACTGGAATTACAGGCATTTACGGATAGCTTTAGGCTTCAGGCAACAACCCAAACCATCCCTAAACCATACAGTCCCTTTTCAGCAAAGCCAAATAAAAAACAAGATAATGCCCTGAAAAAGAGTCACAGATAAAAAGCTGCGTCCAAAATGGTATGTTGCCGGAAGTGCCTCATCGCCGCTGGCGGCCTCTAGCGGCAGAAGGAAACACTAAACCAGCAGTACGTGTGCCCATTGTCCACAAGTAGTGCTCCCTTTGTAACTTCACCCCGTGTACTTTTGCCACTTTTTGTCCAAATTCAAAAAAAAAGTTTTCCTCCTCCCTGATTAAAACCCCTAGATGTTTTTGGGAGTGGTAGTGGTGGGTGGTAGTGGTTGCGGAGTCAGGTGGTGGGAGCTGGTTTTGTGTGAGTTGTAGGGGGTGAGGGGCTGGTATAATAACCCCCCACCTGGGTACCCCACAGGGCTGATCTGCCTCCTGTAAAACTCCTCTAAATGCAACCCTTCATTACCACACCCCAAAACGTTAGTTAAAAATGTCGCCCGTTACATCACCTCCTGTAGGGTCAGCGTCTCTCGGTGTGGGCCTGCGGCTTCTTTTATTCAAGGGGAATTTTTCACCCGTGGAAAATTGTTTGAGCTTGGTATAATAATAATTAGTGTCAGCTATCCTGTGTTCCTTGGATGGTAAGACATGTAAAACGGGAATTAGGCATCTGGTGTTACTTTCAAAGGTAGCACTAATGTTCAAAAAGTGATCTCTTCCCATGGCATTGTGAGGCAGTGGGGTGTAAGGGAGAACATGTAGCAGACGACAAAAGGTGAAGACGTTGACACTGACAGAAGTTTGGTGGGAGAGACAATATGTCTGTAAATACGTGCCAGACAAAGCATTGTCCATGATTTATCAAATACTCCGGGGTAAATATCAAATATTGGGACTGCCGCATGTACAGACGACATTTACGTGGGTGCAACAAGCGCGCGTGACGTTTCCATTGTGAACGCCTGTACACGCCAGTTACCAGCCGACGGATGCCGCCGCCCCATCTGGTGGCAGAACTGCCAACTACCGGTGAGCGATAAAGGGGGACATGGCAAGAGACCTGTGTGGAATGAGAATGAGGTCCTTGGATGTTTGCCCTTATAGTAGACTAAACATGATCGCCTTTCTGCCAACAAGGAACGCTGCAAAGACACACAGACAAAATGGTGGATATGCCCCCACGTCAGCCAATCACAGAGGCTCTTACATAGGCATAAGGCCGTTTGTGGGTGCCCTATGGGGTAATGAGACGTCAGTCCCCCTGAATATGAATTTAATGAGTTTTGAATTGTAGTCCTTGAACAAACAAGACAAATGCTTGACTTTAATATTGGCTAGACGGGCTGTTTAGTGGAGCCCCCATTATCCACAACAAAAGGGGCACCTTCAAAAGCACAACAATGCCCTAGGGTGGCACTTAAAAAATAATTTAGCAAAGTATCGTGTAGTTTAATTTTCAAGTGCAGTTGCCCCGAGGTCTTAAATCTATTTAAGAATAGTGTATTTGTATTAAAAACTTAAACATTTGGTACCGGTATTGTTTGTGCCTTTTGGACCAGAAGACAGGAGCTATGTGCATTCACCTGTAAACTCCAGCCTATGATTTGATACTGTTTTTAAGAAAAAAGCTACACCCAATGCATTTATTATGATTAATAAGAACCAGTAACATGTTGGAGGGAAGTAAGTTAGATCATAAGTAATCGGGTGGGGGGAGGGGGTGAAGGTAAGACATTTAAAGGACGGGGAATTGGGGTAGGGGCATTAAAATGGTAACTGACATCTAACTACGGTACTGTGTGCTTTGACATGAGGTCATGGGAAAATCATTTCAATCCTTTTGACGGCCACTGGAGTACAGAAGGTAGAGTGCATGGCATTAGCATTGGTCAACCATGTACACACAAGGAGTCGTATTGGAGGTGGGGGGGGGGGGGGGGTGTCCAATCAGTCACTCTGACGTCACAACACGGCAACACGCGTCAGCATGCTTGACGTCCGCCGTGAGGGCCTTCTACTTCCGCCGACCCCCGAGGGCGGAGCCATAAGGGGGTACCTTTGTAGGCCTTGAGAATATAAATGATGGGTCCATCCCTTTTACCTCACCCCAACCCCTCCCCACCCACCGACCAATGCGTGGTCATCATTCTAGGGTGGCCAGGGGCGATACTCGCGCATGTACGTTCTCCTTCCGGCCTTGGTGGCGCGGGGTGTCATGGGAAGGGTCACATGGGTCGGCAGACGAGAGTCTACGAGATTTTGTCCTCAAGCGTTTGTAGCAGTCCGTCAAAAGTGTCAAGACCCTGCGTCCATGGTCCCTTTCATTTAATTGTGGAGTTTGTGGGTAAATGATTATGTCAACCTCTGCCCGTGGGGTAGGGGGGGCAAGGTGAGGGGGTCAAACGGCCGATTATTAATGAAGCCAAACGCAGGGTGCCCCCAAATATTGGTCCTGTGGATTAGGGCTCCTTGATCGGCGTTCTGTATGCGACACCAAGCGGCCACCGGGCCAACTACCCACACTGTGGCCCACTGGGAGGCTGATTATGTCATTTTAATGGCGTTCATATTTGTGGTTTCAAGCACACTTGCAAATATTAATATCGCACCTCCAATGCCACCGAGTTGGTAAGCTGTGAGAATTTGATAGTTTATTGGTAGTTTTGGCGAGCTTGTGGTGTACAGTATGGAATACAAATCAGATATGGATTATAGGCACTATTCTGTGGGAGTGTGTGAAACTTTGGCACTGGATGGGTAGAGTAGGGCTTATGTGACATTGGTTGTTATGTCTATACAGATGAAAAGAGGACAGAAAAAACGGTGTTATGAAAGAACAAAATACTCACAAAAAGACAACAAAATGTGAGGGATTGAAAGACTGTCTTTGTTCGGTTTAGGTCTGTGGATAAAAGGCACCAGGTTTAGTTTGTAAAATGGGCACCAGGGGGCTTGGCCAACAACAGTCAGCTGTCAAGGCTAACATTTAACATGACACTGCAGTTTAAGTTTGAAATATATTTTATTTTTTATTCAGAGAATAACTTGATGATACACAGCTTCATACCAAGTAGTATGTTGGTGCCTAACTGTATATGTAGACACTCCTTTATGTACATTTGATATATATATAGATCTTC
Organism: Harmothoe impar; assembly: GCA_947462335.1. Lineage (NCBI taxonomy): Eukaryota > Metazoa > Annelida > Polychaeta > Phyllodocida > Polynoidae > Harmothoe > Harmothoe impar. Next base: position 46,990,228 of record OX381713.1, read on the forward strand.
TCTTTTTTTTACATAAAAAAACGATATTTCAATCTCAAGAAGGACTTGTATGCTACTCAACTTGGAAACTAGATATTATCCTACCTTGAGCATTGTAGAATACATTGTGACGCAGTGACATTTTCCCACCTCTGCTCAAGACTTAGTTTCTCACCCATGCATTTTTTGACAGATCTAAGACTTATTTGATACGCTATGAGTCAAGTCTTGAAAAGGAACCAAAGCGTGCATAGTAAAAAGTTAAATAGAATAATAAGAGAAAAGCAAAGATGTGAAAAAGTGCTCTGCTCAGCGTGAGAATGGGTGTATACGTGTAGTAGTACACAGAAGTGTTGTAAGTCGGTGGTGGATGCACTATTTGAAGAGAAGGATCGGTTCTCAGTCTGTCCATAGTCAGAGACTCAGTACTGCACCCCCCCCCCCCCCCCCCACCCACTCACCCAGTCAGTCAACTATTATTGTACCTTTACCTAAAAGAAGAGAAACATTGTCCTGTATTTAAAATGAGGATGTAGGATCGGGGACGTTGTGTACGTTGATAAAATTATCCAACGCGGGAGGATTGGGATGGGAGTGGGGAGGAGGGGTATAAAGGGCAAAAAGAAATCACATTTCAAGCATATACATGTGTAAGACTATATTAGAATTGTGGAGGTAGCCATAAATGCACATGTTGAAAGCTTTCCTATATCAAGTCATCTTCTTAACACCCTCAGGCGTCCCGATAAGCACACATGGTAGAAACGTGAGCTTGCAAAAGATGCACTTGATAAGAGTTGATGCCCCCCACCTCTTCCTCACCCCGACTTCTGACCCTCTACTCCACCTTTTTGGGCAAAATCTTGGAAATAGGAAATGGGGAGATAAATCTTGTAGAGCTCTATCGGTTTGACGCTTGAGTATGGCCTATAGGGTAGGAGTTAATATATATGTGGCAGATAAAAGATTGCTATAGGTGCAGGGCTGTCGTGCTGATGTAAAGGTGGATGGGTTGGGGGGGGGGGGGGGTGCCCCCTCAGTGTCAATGGGCAGGGAGGGAGAGGTGAAAGACGGCCAGAGATAAAAAGTACATGTTCTTCTAGCTTTTGTCATGTTGGACTGAGACACGTTCTACGCCCTTTGATGGAGTCTTCTTGGCTTCTATGCAAGCCTTAATACTGATGTACAAGTAAACTTAATAAGTACCATCCAGCCGATACATGTATAGTTATAATTATGTTTATATACATGTGCATTAATTTTGAAAATAATTCGTTTCTATGAAAGATTATTTATGATAATAAGCGAATGGGTTCATTTCAGTGTTAGATGTTTGGATAAAAAGGCTCCCGTGTTGGTTTGCTTGGGAGGGGAGAAGAAAGATAGATTTGGGATCAGACAGAAGAGCTTCAATAAACTAATGATGAGGATCGATAGGGCAGGTAAAAAGGGCAGAAACTTAGATTTAAAAAAAAAGAAGACACATATGGGTTGTAGAAGGACTGAGGGAGAAGGGACCGCTGGAGGAGCAGGAGGCGGCCGGGCAGGGGAGAGGTAGGGACCGGGGTGGAGGGTAGGACGACGCCGGGCTCAGCACAACGCCTGCGTTCCCAGGGTCTGTGCCAACTCTCGGCGGGGTTCGGGGGTCGGAGGGGGGGGGGGGGTGCCTGGGGCTGTCTGGAGGGGGGGGGGGGGTAGTATTCAGTGCGTGCCCCCGTCTGGAACGGAGGTCACTAGTATACCCCCTCACACCCCTGTACACTTTTCATTTTTGTTTACTTTCATTTTTGTGGGGATTCAAATGAAGTTATGGGCATGGGGTACTATAAGTACTATGTGAGATGCCTATATAATGCGATAATAACATTAAGTAGGCTATGCATGACTGCCAAGTTGGAGATTCTTTTATAATTATACATGTAGTTGGGTTCTGTTTCAATCTCATTCTCTTTGTGCCTCTTTATTTTAAGACACAAATGTATTTGTCGGTAAGCATTCACATGGTATGCAAACCGTTGCAAGAGGAAGAAGTAAAATATACTTTCAAGTTTTGAAGATTCAATTTACATCCATCAATTTAATTTCAACTGATATATGACTCAGTTATTAAGCAATAAAGTGTTAAATGAATGTTTATACATTGGGACATTTGGGTAGTAAAAGGGGGCAGTGTTGTGACTTGGGAGTAGAGGACACATTAGAGTTCTCACGATTTCTCCCAGTGTGTGATATGTTTGTATGTGCGTTGTGTATGATATGTCCCCCTCCCCCCCCCCCCCCCCCACACACACATACACACTCCAACTACCACAACATACCTACTGACACATACACAGACCAGTGGTTGTAAGGGGGGGGGGGGGTGGGGGGGGGGATCTTAGACTGTTTGTTAAGCATGATCTCTGAACAAGGCACCTCCCAGGGCACCCAAACACATCTAAATACTCTACAAGACTTCACACCTAAATACACTCACATATTCACACACAATAACTTTACCAGAGTCGGGACATGTTCACACCCACATAGAGGTACTCTTCACAATTACCGTCAATTCACCAGTCACATGCTGACACCCTAATAAATACTTCACTAATGAGTCGCATCCACGAACATCTCTGCACACTTACATAAGGAAAATGAAGTCACATAGAAATAAATACCACTTTGTATACATGTAGTTACAAAATATGCTAGTCATGCAAAATGGTTCCCTATAGGAACACACTTGAAAGTTCAATATCTGAATATCTCAAGGAGGGTAGGGGGCGCCCAAGTATAGCCTTTTTGATTTTTTCCTATATTTAAATATGGAAAAGGGGAGGGTACTCCTGTTTGTAATATCATAAAAGGGAGTAGAGAGGGTTGGTGACCCTTGGTTTTGGCATATGTGAGTGGACCTACCACCTGACTACATAATGTAGTTGTGTTAACCACTAGTTTGTTGACAGACGGGGGTGTGCTAGACTACTAAACAGGAGCTCTACATTTGTAGGAGACGTCCACAATACGCCATACATAAGGTGTCCCCAGAGTGGGGGGTTGGTGTATAGGGGCTATACAAGGGGACGGGGGAGGGAGTGTGAAGGTATATATGGGCAGTTGGCACAATTCCCATCGGGGAATTGGGGGAGCAAAGAAAGTACACTTTCCCCCCAAACCTCTCCATACATTCTCAGCCAATTTAAGAGTTGTAAGAGATTACTTAATAAGGGAAAATGAGAAAAGAATTTATTGTAACTGGAGTCTATTTCTGTAAATCCCTACGGCCCTGGAGGTTAAATTAACCATAAAACAAACACTATTTTATCCCCCCCCCCCCCCTGATGTCCTGTCAGTTTGAGGATAGACTTATGCCTATGGGAGGTGTGTATAGGGGTAGGTAGCCTTGTGTATGTCAACACACCATGTTTGGTGAAGCTTCTGTAATAAACGATACTTTGTGTCTCTATGATATTGGTAGAGTATCAATTAAAGAACAAAGTCAACACAGTTCGGATCAAGTGTTACAGGTTGCGAATCAATAGGTTTATTCAATAACCTAGACAGGCAGTATCTATGTGTGCGAACTCCCTATAGAGTTCGGAACAGGTCAGTAGGCTAATCAGCCGCAATGATCACGGGGTCTCCTCACCAGCGTGGCTCAGAGTAACCGACGAGTACCGCCAGATGCTGGGTATATATAGGCAGCCAGCCTGCGCGCGCACACGCAGACCGGAAGCCTATAGCGACCTCTGTCCATACCCCAAGCCCGAGGTAGGTGTCGCCACCTACCGTCGGACTGAAGGGTTCGGACTGAGTTCGCAACACAGCATCCAACAGCACTCGTCATATAACAAACCCGTATAACCCTAGCCCCTACACTTCTTCTCCTTTACATGAGCACACACCATCTCACCTTAAAGGTCACACATGGAGATATCTAGTACAGTCATGTCCATTGTCATGGTTGTCTATGGTCAAGGGAAGGAGAATATCACGAAATCCACCCAACTCTCCTATACTAATCCCCTCCCTGGCGCAAACCTATGTTATATAGATACATCTAATTCAAAGCATCATTGCATACATGTACATTAAAATTTGATACATGAATATAAAGAAGCATTTAAGGGGAAAAAACACATGTACTCATGGCAATATATTTCTTGTAATTTCAGGCTATTCTGGAACCAACTGTGAGATAGAGATTGACGAGTGTCAGAGTAATCCCTGTCAGAATGGAGCTGTGTGCATCGACAAGATCTTCAAGTACCAGTGCCAGTGTACCCCAGGTGAGCCAAGAGATAAGGTTTTATTTATTACTCATTGATTTATTTCAGACATATACCACATTTCCTACTTTTGTAAGACTTTCCCTACGACTTCCCCATGGTATTTTCTTGAGATAGTGATCTGATTTTCCCTCAAAAAGTTGACTAAAATTACTTATTTTTTGTCAACTACTCACTCACTAGAAAGTGGCACCTCTGTAATGCATATATATATGGAAGAAAATTGATATTCTACTTGCTCTTAATTGTAACTTTTCACACCAAATTGATACATTTCTAATGTGCTGATTAGAAGTGAGTTTGCTAACGTTGTCTGTTACACCTTTCCCCCATCAGGGTACTCGGGCCCCCAGTGTAGAGACAACGTGGACGACTGTCAGTCCAACCCGTGTCAGAACGGTGGGTCGTGTAAGGACGAGATAGACGGGTACACCTGCACCTGCCACAGAGGTAAAAACAATACTATTTCTTAAAATCTTAAAACTAGTGCTTTTCAGCGAAATCTTTCACTTAAAATTCCAAATATCACATAAAATTATTTTTTTGATGAACAAAAAAAAAATCATGTAACAAACTCAGGTGATGTACAAAATGTAACGGTATACCCTTTTAAATGTATTAAGGAAAATAACAAAACACAAAATTTATTTTGATACTAGGATACAACGGGACAAACTGTGAGACAAACATCGATGACTGCGAAGGCGTGAACTGCCACCACGGGGCGTGTATCGACGGTATCATGTCCTACTCCTGTAGCTGTAAACTCGGCTACACCGGCTCCACCTGCGAAGACGAGATCAACGAGTGTGACTCATCGCCCTGTCTCTACGGAGGATCCTGCACTGATAGAATCGACGGATACGAGTGTACCTGTCCGCGGGGAACTACCGGTAAGTAACAGGAAAATGGGTATTATCCTAATAAGGACTTAACCTGGGTTAGGGCGACTTTGCCCTTATCACTAGACTAAAACAAATCTGGGTACAAAAGCCTGAAAATTGTCGACATGAACCCCGGGTATAAGACCCTCTTCTAGTATGGCTCAATTTATAGAGGGTCCACCATCACTATTTAAAGGTTATTCTAAAAGACTTTAGGCTCTTTAAACACTGTTTATGAGGCCGCAAGCTAAGCCTAAAGGCAGTAAGGCTTGAAATAGTGAGGAATAAATAGAGCCTGGATGGGCTGCCATAATACCAAAACCACGATAAATCATGTCAGCTGACGCCCCAGACCGCCTTGTTTACTTTAAATAATACCCCCCAAAACACAGACCACAAGGAGGAGGGAAAAAGAGGCCTCTTGGCGGCCACTTGTAAGGGGAATTCTGGTTATGCATAATCATGTCGGGCCTGTGTGTAAGCGAGCACCGACGGTGTAGTAGTGCTTTGTCATGCTAATAGAGGGCGTACACAGCCACCCAGGGCGTCCCTAGTTCCACAAGTGACGACCAGATGGCACCACGCTAGGGTTACGTCTAAGAGGTTATGTTGGGTGGGGGTGCTGACCAGTAGGGGTATATAGTAGGAAACTGGGAAAGAAAGTTCTGACTTTAATATGACTTTGATATCAGAAGAAGTTAAGTACATTTGAACCATATCGGGCCTAATATGGGGATGGCAGTGGAGAATAAGGGATTTTAAGAATGGAGAACAACTCAAATGCAAATTATCTAGGAAATCTGCATTGCATTTGGGGCCAGGGGAGGGGGTCAAATAAGGCTTCAGGTGGGTTAAAATAGGGGGAGGGGGTGCTGCAACGGTCGGCAGTCAATTTATTCTCAGTGAGGTCTCCTAATATAGCTCATCAGATGGATATCATGGTTTCCCTGACCCCCTCTGCCCCCCACCCCGTCCCACCTGTGGCCATGGGTGGTCCTGCACGTCCATATTATGTCAGATAAACAATACCCTACTTGTTGCACACAGGGTCATGCTTATGGGAGATTTATACATATTTGTGGGGTTTTATTCATTTCTTATTCAATATCTCCCTAGCATACAAAGAAACCCGCTTGATTTTTGGAGGGCTCCTCTGAAGAACACATTGTATTATAATGCGTCATGGTTTTAATAGCAAAATAAGATTGTGATATTCTAGTTTATCACTCCATTCCACACAACCCTTACTGGGGAGTGTATAAGAATAATGTCTGCTTCTTTGGTAAATGCGTTTAGACAGGGTGTTGACTAACGCTAATATTAAAGAATAATAAGTATTGATTTAATATTGTTTATCATCGTAGGTGCCAACTGTCAGCACAACGCTAACGAGTGTTCGTCCAACCCGTGTCGTAATGACGCTAAGTGTGAGGACGGCATTAACCGCTACAACTGCCGCTGTAAGGACGGATACACGGGTAAGTGCTACAGTCATACGTTCAATTTTATTCATATTTATTAAATAATCATTCATCCCATTGCAATATGATCTACCTGATCAATATTTTCTGGCCTCCTGTGTATGTATCTGTTGATTTAAAATGACCAGGTAAATCTGAAAATTATCATTTGAAGGAACTATCAATGTTGAAATTCTTATTTGGGTTAAGAATGAATAAATGCATTTGAATTTACAATTATATAGGAATGACTGTATTCCTGTAAAATACTTAAAAATATGACCTTCTATGTTCTACAGGCCGACACTGTGAGATTGACATCAATGAATGCGAGTCGAATCCGTGCCGTAACGGCGGGTTGTGTATCGACCAAGTGAACGGCTTCAAGTGTAACTGTCCAACAGGCTACTACGACTACATCTGTATGTCCGACATCAACGAGTGTAACTCCGGGCCCTGCGTCAATGGCGGCCGCTGTATCGATGGCATTAGTCGGTGAGTAGACATTGTGATTTTTTTAAATCACTTAGACTTAATATGCTTTTTGTGGGATTAAGAATTTTGTTAATTGGATGTAGAAAATTGAGGAGAATAGAAATATATTCATAAAAATTCTAATTTATATTTTTTGACGGTTGAAATTTGAGTGGATCACATATCTTGAAATAAATTAGAACATTGAATTCGAGAGATGCTTTACAATTAGCTCAACGTGTCTAGGATTTACAAAGAACAATGCTGTTTGTCTTTTGCAGGTATGAGTGCGAGTGTCCCAATGGTTACGAGGGCTCGCGGTGTGAAGTGGATAGGGACGAGTGTGCCGCCAACCCGTGCCAACACGAGGCGACCTGCGTGGACATGGTCGGCAGCTTCCGCTGTGACTGTGCTCCAGGATATACAGGTTAGCATTGTGATACACCACCCCATCTGTCAATATAAAATTGTATTAAAAAATATGACCTCATTTTGCTTTATTTTTTTTTTTGTCTTGTCTGTTTTTCTGAATTTAATCAAAAGCGATGAGAAGTGTTGTTATTTGAATCAGAAATTCGAGAGGATGATTGAATTGACCCCTTCTATATATATATATATTAGAGGACCAATTGTCGTTTATTTACCTTTAATCATACATTCTCCTTATACACTTCCAGGCACCAACTGCGAGAGTAACATCGACGAGTGCGCCAACAACCCTTGCCTCCATGGTAACTGCATCGACCTCATCAACAGCTACCTGTGTGAGTGTGACCTGCCCTACGCCGGTGTCAACTGTACGCTGGAACTGGACCCCTGCTCCCCGAACCAGTGCGAGAACGGTGCCCAGTGCATCCCCGAACCCAACTACAAGGACTTCTCCTGTAAGTGTTCTCTGGGGTGGACGGGTCGTTACTGCCAGGAGGACGTCAACGAGTGCGAGACGCCCAACTTGTGCCGTAATGGCGGCCAGTGTTTGAACAACGAGGGGTCATTCGTCTGTGACTGTCGGAGAGGGTACGGCGGGGAGCACTGCGAGACGGATATCGATGACTGTAAAGGGGGTAAGTGTGAGCAGAAAGACAATTGCATTCTGCCTTTAATAAAGCTTAAAAAGAGAATTTTGGTTTAGATTCTATTGATTAATGGCGTGTAGGCCACCATTTGCTCTACCTAACCTATACACTTGTTCCTCCAGACCCGTGTCAGAACGGTGGGACGTGCCAGGACCACGTGGGTTACTACGTCTGTCTGTGCGTCCTGGGTTTCAGCGGGGCGCGGTGTAACGCCGACATTAACGAGTGTTCCTCCAACCCGTGTCAGAACGGTGCCATCTGTCACAACTACGTCAACTCCTACACCTGTCAGTGTCAGCGCGGCTTTAGTGGTGTCAACTGTCAGATCAACGACAACGACTGCACCTCGAGGTGCGTACAGGCTTTATTTTTGCTGAGTCATCATCAGCATTAAATATATCCGAAATTTGATTTAGTTTGGTATAACGGTGTATGGTATTGCTGTGTTCAAAGATAAAAGCTGTCAAATCAATAGGATCAATAGCTATCAATAGGATCTTTAAATATAAATTTTGTCCTCTTTAATTCCTCATTCATGCAAAATTGTTTAAAAAGTTAGAATTTATACCCAAATTTAAATGCCTTGTTGTGTTTTGCCTTACAGCTCATGTCTTTACGGAGGGACGTGCAGAGACGGTGTGAACTCGTACAAGTGTGAGTGTGCTCAGGGCTACACGGGCCGTAACTGTCAGACCCGCATCAACCCGTGCGACAACGACCCCTGCCTTAATGGTGCCACGTGCAGCAACGAGGGCTCGGGCTACAAGTGTGTGTGTACACTCGGCTACACCGGACCCCGGTGTGAGGTGAGTGTAGTAACGATAAATTAAAGTACTTAGTGTTAGATTTGGCCCACTCCGAGATTTTGCAGGAGTTGCCACTTTTTTCTGCATGAAATAATTTTAATTTCCTGCAAAAGTCAAAAATTCTTAGAATTACCAGCTTTTTGTTGACCAGGGAGTGGCATCTCTGTGCTCTGAACAGAGTATTCAAACATTTTGTAACTTAGTTGTCATTGCCGACTGCTGAGGCTCTTCCTCACGTCAGGCTCTTCAGGGCTTGCAAGAATCATTGATGTCATCTCATGTCACTCTCATGATACACAATATCTAAACTTGAATCTCCCTATTTCAGGATGTGGTTGACTGGTGCTCCCAGACCCAGTGTAAGAACGGAGCGGCATGTAACCAGACGACGCGGCAGCTCTCTGGCGGTCAGAAGGAGCACATCTTTGAGTGCCAGTGTCGGCGGGGGTGGACAGGCCGCTTCTGTGACATGAAGATGGTGACTTGTACCGTCGCTGCCAGCATCAAGGGTGTCGAGCCACAGGACCTGTGTGCCAACGGAGGCACCTGTCAGAATGTTGGGAACTCCCATCGCTGTAATTGCCTGCGTGGTTTCGCCGGGTCTTACTGTGAGATTGAAGTCAACGAGTGCGCAGCGTCTCCTTGTAAGAATGGGGCTACATGCAACAACCTGCACGGTAGTTACTCCTGCACCTGTCCCAGGGGCTACCAGGGCATGGACTGTGAGTACGACATTGACGACTGCGCCAACCGGCCATGCCAAAACGGTGGTACTTGCCACGATGAAGTCGACGATTTCAAATGTTCGTGTCCGCATGGCGCCCTGGGACTGCTCTGTGAGACCAATGAGAACGACTGTCACGAGAACTCGTGCCACAACGGAGGGAGCTGTATTGATCTCATCGGAGGCTTCAACTGTAGCTGTCCTCCAGGGTATGTGGGTCCCCGCTGTGAAGGGGACATTAACGAGTGTCTGTCCAACCCGTGCTACGACGCGGGCACGGTGCACTGTGTGCAGCTGGATAACGACTACCGCTGTGACTGTGAGACCGGCTTCAGGGGCAAGACGTGCACCGAGCGCATCGACTTCTGTGAGGATGAGCCGTGTGAGAACGAGGCCCAGTGCCACTCCGGGCCGCAGGGTCCCGTCTGTATATGCCAAAATGTAAGTCCATGCTACTGGTGATCACACCTCCAATACAAGGTAGAATGTACATATTAGTAGTGAACAAGTGATTTCTATGAATTCAGGTACTGAGATATAAAACACAGAGTAAATAGAGGATTAGGATTAAGGAACTGTTCATGCTTACCTATAGAAGAGCAGGTTCTTTTGGATAAGAAGTGATAAGGGCATTTACAGCGTACCTCTGTACCATAATCAGGCTGAATAATGGGATTCATCTAGATTCTCCACAGCTCTGCTGCATGCCCCGTGTGTTTTATGTGATAGAAATTGTTAGTACCTTAAAGAGGCCCCGACAACTCCCCTACTGCTCACAAATACCTATTAGCCGATGTACCGGTGAACAACACTACACATTCTTAACTGTCGACAGTTAGACACTGTAGGAGCTATGGCAAAACAAAGTCGGCCACCTGTCAGGTCAGGCCACACAGGTGCGAAATTGGCAGTTTGGGGAAGAAGCAGGAAGTGACGTGAACGGCGGTAGGGGTCCTAAGCATTGTGGGATATGGAACGTAGGAGATAAATGTGATATTATGCCTGCCTCAACCTTTTTTAAGCAATTAATTTCTCTGGGTTAAAGTACCGCAAAAAATTCAGTGAGGACTCACTAGAAAGACATTTGTTTTATCTGTTTGCTTATGTGATTGAGAACGACATTTAAAATACAGAACACTGTTTTGTTGTGAGTTGAACATGAGTTACTTTGGGTTTGTCTAACTTGGTTAAAACATCACACAGACGTAAATAAGCACATGTAGAAAGGTACCTGTCACGTATCTGTTTGGTCCATTCACCGCTATCACTGACAATGATGTGTAAAATATGCAAGCCCAGTTTCGTGTAAGTTGAACATGAGTAGCATAGTGTTATTACCGTTCAGTAATGCTAGGCTATGGACAAATACAAAACTAACTTTATAATCCCGTGATGCATACAAATACTAAAGAGTACAAAAAACTCTACATATTATAACATCCATTGTCAAATGACCGTGTAATTAGCCAACATTACTCCATGTGTAACATCCTTTGTTCAATAATCCATGTGAGTAATTCAGATTCCTTGAGATAATATATAAGACTGTGACAGTCTCACCCAGCCTACTACACTAACTGCCAACAACTAACTGAGGACCCTTAGGTTTGTTGAATGCCCCCCTCCCCTCCGCCCAATAGGTGCTGAAGCTCAAGACTCCACACCTGGAGGTGTGATGTGGCAGTAGATGCTCATCTCGACAACACTTACCACCGGTCACCAAATCAAAGTGTTGCCCCACACTAGTCCTGTCCTTTGTAGCGGAGAACTGAGTCACACCTCTGGGAGGATGGGGAGGGGGGGGGGTGAAGGATTTTATTTTGAGATAATTATATGCCTAAATGAAGGAGGATGTTATGGCATTGTAGTATGGGTCAATGTCAATACTAGTTGTCTGGTGCAATACTGATGGTAAAACGATTCATTGTGCATTTTTATAGGTCTTTGCCCCGACCCCACAAACCCTTAGGGATCTCATCGGTATCAAATTTTTGTCCATTCCGATTATTGCGATTTTCAGATGTTTGTTATTATCAAAATATAGTAGGGAAAATATTTATATCAGCCAAATAAACGCTATATATACTACTGCATTTCTAAAATGATCTTTATTCTAAGGTTCTATCCAAAGTGCCAAAAATATCGAGGTCATGAGTTAAACTTAGTTTCTAGGAATTACAGCCCTTATTCTTTGATATAATTGATATCCTATCAAATATACCTCAACATCAAATGCTTAAACGGGGTCATACATTTATTAGATTACCAACATCGGACATACAGGCCCATGTTCTTTACAACATTATTAATGATATATAGTAAAATTCCTTGCCTCCCACCTCCCTCCCCACCCCCGTTCGCTGTTACAGCATTAGTAACTAGTATTGATATCTTAGTGTTACTTCTTTTTGAGGTTGCGTTTCTTTTTGAATGAGGACTCTAATTCTAGATGGGATATATGCAAAACATCCTAAAAGAGAACTTTTAATGGCTGCATATTACTTTATTATGATCAGATAATATACCCTTTGTCACCATGACATATCAATGCAGTCCTGACAAATCTACCAACCAGTTTCTTTTTTGAAAAGCACTGTTTAACACTAGCTTACTCCTCGCCACCTCCACCCACCCTTACCGCCGATGACGTAGCAACATGGCGAGGTGTTGGTGGAGGCCTGCTGTGGCTGTGGGGCCCACCTGCAGTGGTGGGCTGCGCAGTGTACGCCGTACATTGTTCCGCTGATCTCAATACAGGAAAAAACTGTGACCTTTGACTGAGGTCTATACAATATAATGACAATTAGCAATAGCTAAAAATCATGTCACGGCCTCTTTAAGACTCCAAATTGTGAACTGCCACACAATACTTATACCTGTTCTCTCCTCCTTCAGGGCTACTCTGGAGACCTGTGCCAGTACTCCAGCCACCCGTGTGACCCCCAGCCGTGTCAGCGTGGAGGCACCTGTGTGCCCAGCGAGGGCGGCAATGGCTACCGCTGTATCTGTCCGGCCGGGGCGCGCGGCATTGACTGCCAGGAGGATTCCTTCAATGAGTGCCACTCCTCACCATGCCAGAATTCTGGCATCTGTATGAACCATGTCGGTGAGTCCTGTTTTTGCTTTTTTGAAAATATTCAAAAATATTAATTTCCAAAAAAAAGATTGAATAGCAAATATTAAGAACACAATACAGAGTTGATTAGCCTCTAGTCCTTTGTAACAAGGAGAATAATTCTGTTATTGATAGCAATTTCTGTATAATAAATGTAGCATCCAAGATTCCAAATACATCTAAGATTTCCTTTTCCTGTAGGTTACTACACCTGTGAGTGTCCACAGTTCTGGACTGGGGTTCACTGTGAGCAGTTTGACCAGACCTTCGCAGGCGGTGTGGGACGTCCCGTGACTCCCGCACCAACATCACCACCACCGCCAAATAATGAAGAGTGCATCATACACCGCTGTGCAGAGAAGGCCAACAACAATCGATGTGATGTAAGAATCAATTTCAATCATGATTGTTTGCAACAATTAATCATCAGCAAATTTCTAATTGCCCGATCCCACAAAAAGATATTCATGCTAGAACCTTAGTGTATGAAGAAAGCAAAATGTATTAATAATATAAGCAGTAAAGCAATGAATTATTGGTGACATTGTTGAGAAGCATTGTAATAAATTCATCTTATTTCATGTTTCAGCTTGAATGCAACACTTACGCCTGCGCTTTCGACAACCTCGAGTGCTCGCTGAACTTCAAACCTTGGGCGAACTGCTCAGCGATCCGACAGGGCATCTATTGTTTCAACCTCTTCAACAACGGTGTGTGTGACCCTGCGTGTGACAGCGAGCATTGTCTATTTGATGGCTTTGACTGCCAGCCTAAAGTGAAGGAGTGTAACCCCATTTATGACGCATACTGTACGAATCACTTCGCCAATGGCCACTGCGACAAGGGGTGTAACAACAGCGAGTGTAACTGGGACGGTGGGGACTGCGTGGGTGAAAAGTCCAACATTGTGCCCGGAGTGCTCATCATAGTCGTCAAACTGGACCCGAGTCAGTTCGAGATCGAGGCGGACGTAATCCTTCGAAAAATAGCGCGCCTCCTCAACACGATCCTCAAGATACAGACTGATGAGAATGGGAACCGCCAGGTGTACCCGAGTCCCACCCCGGAAGGACCTCTCTAGTAAGTAGGATAAAATATTGACTAAAGTAAATATTTTAAGAATCAAATGAGCGGCAAAAAATTGATGATCCAGTTATCTTCGACATACAGCTGGCTATCGGAGGCAAATTTACCTAACTGATAAGAAGATACCAATTGTCTTGTGGATCCAGTAATGAAATGATTCAAAAGAAACATGCACTGAAAATGAATGAATTCTTGTCATTGTAGCACGGAGGTTCATCTTCGGATAGACAATGGTATGTGTGAGGCGACAGGCACAAAGTGTCCACACACAGTGGACGGTGCAGCGGGTATCCTCGCCGCCCAGAGCGCGGCCAAGAACAAATACACCAACGACATCTACGAAGTATCGAGTAAGTACCGATAAACTTATATACTCCAAAATATCACTAAAAGTCCCAATTAACCGTTCTATTGTTCTATATTAGAGAAAGTATTAAAACAGTATCTTTTTGTTGTTTATTATAGGTGGACGTAAGTTGTATTTTGCAATCCTTGCGTTAACTCTTTTGCACAGTATTTGGTATTTTACATCACCATAAACACCTTTTTTTCAAAGATGAAATTCCATTCAAGGATGATGAAATCGTTTTGAGTTTAATAATGAGGTGATGGTGGCACGGTTATTCCATGTAAGACCCATCACCCTGTTCACTATCTGGTGCTGTGCTATGGTTAACCCATTAAGGACAGCTAAGCGTTTTAATTAGCTCTGCCCTATCCCATCATTTGAAGTTACATTCCGTCCTTAAAGGGTTAAATATTGTGGTGCTATGGAAGTATGTGGCAGATGGTGGCACCTGATATTCTTTTACAAAATCATTAAATAGAGTCGAAGTAAGTCTTGAAATAACAATACAGTCTCCTCCATACAATTTAAACACAAATTTGAAAACATCTATAAGACAAAACCTATCTATTGCAGCTGATAATGGTCAACCTCCGAAGAAGCAGGACACAATAACATACATCGTCCTTAGTGCATGTGCACTGGTCATCATCGTGACCATTCTGGTTGGCGTGCTGGTGACACAGTCGAGGAAGCGGGCGCGCGGGACCACGTGGTTCCCCGAAGGCTTCTTCGCCAGTGTGACCACGGGAACTGTCGCCTCATCCAAATCCAGGGTGCCTGATGGCCAGGAGATGGGGTAAGACATAGATACATAATATGATATTGCTTCATACCATTTCTCTTGGATATCTTATATATTGGTTAATTCCTTTGCTATAGTTCCTAATATATATTTAGCACTGAAGAAAGGGAGGAGGAGGAACTGTTAGTACGTTGATATAAGATTACCAGTGGGTGATGGGAAATTAATCTAACCTGATGTTGAACTTCAGTGTCATCTTTGCCTGAAAAGTATTGTATATATTATACAGTTAAGAGCATCGATTCCCCGTGTATAATTACCTTCCCCCTACCAGTTTGTCCTATACTTAATAGTCATATACATGCTTTAACAGAGTGGCTGTTGGTGCGACATGTCAAGTGGACGACAATGACAATATGGCAACATCATGGAGCGACGACGAGTCTCCGGGAAGGCCACGACCAAAGCGTATGAAGGTAGGGACATTTCCAGCAAGTGTACATTTTGAAAGCTTCTCTATCGTACTATACCCATTAGGAAAAAGAAAATTCCCATTACGCCTCGAGATAATTTATCCAAAAATCTTAAACAGCTTGATCTGGTATTGAAACACTGTCACAAGAAAGAAAAAAAACAGCTGGTCACCAACTCCTTCTGTCCCATTACAGCGCGAGACAAGCATTGAGGAAGACCTAGACCCGCGACAATGGACACGTGAACACATGGAGGCAGCCAACATCCCGCACCCCTCCATCCTTGCCCTCACCCCGCCCCAAGACGACGGCCTCGCCGACAGTAACCCCAGCATCGATGTACGCGGGCCAGGTACGCACATGATTATTTGCCGCTAATACTGATATTGTGTACTTTTAGAGACCATTTATGTCAATTTATCTTAGAATTGAAAATAAGGTAGTGAATTATGGAATTAATAGAGCCTATGAAAGGCTCATAAACAAAGGTTGAAAAATGTACAAGTTCTTGAAAATTGCTGGTTCTTCATGGAAATTCTTTCCTAATTGTTTTCTAATCATTTTCCAAATGATTTGTCATCTCCTTTGTAGGTGGGTTCACCCCATTGATGCTTGCCTCATCACATGGCTCGAGTGGAATGAACGGCGTAACGGAAGCACAGACCTCCCCAGCATCCATGATCACTGATCTCCTGTGTCAGGGTGCATCGATAGATGCCCAGACAGACAGGACCGGTGAGACCTCCCTGCACCTGGCAGCCCGGTATGCACGTGCCGACGCGGCCAAACGGCTACTGGAGGCAGGAGCTGACCAGAACGCACAGGACAACACCGGCCGGACCCCTCTCCATGCGGCAGTCGCTGCCGACGCACTCGGTGTCTTCCAGGTGTGTGATCTAGCAAATGCATCTTCTTCTTGAGAACAGATCACAAGACTCTAGATAACTGGTATCTATTTATATGGTTCATGTCCTTGATGGTTAGGATCACCAATTCCATGATGAATATTACACCCATGTATTCTCTTCATTCCCTAAGCAACAATACTATATTCTGTCCCAATTCCTCCTTCAGATTTTGCTTAGCAACCGTGGCACAAATGTCAACATGCGTATGAACGACGGGACGACACCGCTGATTCTGGCAACCCGGCTCAGCATCGACGGCATGGGGGACGAGTTACTCAACAACGAGGCAGACGTCAACGCAGCAGACGACAATGGCAAGACGGCCCTACACTGGGCCGCCTCTGTTAACAACGTAGAGGCCGCCATCATCCTGCTTCAACACGGCGCCAACCGTGACGCACAGAACAGCAGGGTATGTACTCGAGTTATCTAACGTTTGAGAGTTATGTTAATCTTAGAACATATACGATGTAAAAGTCTTTTTACTGTCAACTTTCACTTCTGATTGAAATAATTGGCAATAAAGATTTAGATAGATGTATGAATGCTATTACAGATACACATATGAAAATGTTTCCTGGTGTTGAATTTTAAAATAAATTTTTTTCTTTTCTACAGGACGAGACCCCGCTGTTCCTGGCTGCAAAGGAGGGAAGCTTCGAGGTGGCTCGGGTTCTCCTCGATCACTTTGCCAACCGGGATGCTACTGACCATATGGACCGCCTGCCAAGAGACATTGCTCAGGAGCGCATGCATCACGACATTGTGAAGCTGCTCACGGAGTACCGAGTAAACAACGGCAATATGGGAATGCCCGGCGGCTACTCCGGCTCGCCTAACCACATGGTGCCTTCGTTTATGCCACCCGTCAACAGCAAGCAACGCCAGAAGAACCGCAACCGAAAGTCTAGCACTTCCAAGGAAAAACCACTTTCTCCCACCCAGGCAGGCACAGTGCACCTTCCCCCTGTGCATAAGCCAAAGAAGAAGAAGAAGCCTTCTCCCTCAGCAAGCTGCAGCAGCAGTAGCGGCTCACCCAACATGTCGGATGTGAAGTCGCCAACGGACTCGCTTGACTCGCCTAAATCGGGTCTTGTATGTGAGCTCCCACCGAGCTATGAGAGCGCGGTGGGTCACGGGCTGGGTCTGGACGACGGTACAGACCACAGTGGTAGTCTACAGGCGCTACATGCTGACGCTATGAAGACCGCCACTATGGCATCCACCGACTGGTTGTCATCAGCCATGCCTCCACCCCAGCAGCAGGGGATGGGACACCAGCTGGCAGAGATGGGCGATATGGGGAGTGCGGGTGGTGTGTACACGGTGACTAGCCCGCTGAGTAACCACACGGCACAGAGCCCGCCCCTACAGTCCTTCCTGCCTGCCTCCTCAGTGACTTATAGTCCCCCCAGCCAGAACACCAGCCCCTTCAGCATGAGTCCGGGCAGCCAGGCCATGTCGGCCATGAGTCCGACCAACTCCTACAGTATCCTACACAGCCCGCCACAAGGCCAGGCACCGACACAACTCCCACCGCTCTCGGTGGCGAGCAGCTCGTCGCCTAACCGTGCCTCCCCCCAGAGCAGCTCAATGTCCCCCATGAAGATGTACCCCACATCACCCACCCACATGCAGGCCATGCACAACCGCCACATGTCCCAACAACAACAACAGCAACAACAACAACAGCACCAGCATCGCAACATGCACCCACAACAACAGCAGCACCAACACCAACAGCAGTATCAGCAGCCTGATGGACTCTCGTATTACGACTATGCTGATGAGGTGTCGGGTTTGTCGCTGTCGTACCAACCGACACAACATACCCAGGTGACCAATGGTGTGTGTGACCAGGTCACTTACCCTTACCCGTCCCCACCGTCTCAACACAGCCACCGCTCTGATGCCAGTGCTACGCCCCATCACATGGTGAGCAATGGCAGCGGGGGTCTGAGCGCTAATGGTGTTGGGGGCAGTATGAACGGTGGCGGGGTGCCGACAGAGACTCACTACCTCACCCCCTCGCCTTCCTCCCCCGGCCAGTGGTCGAGCTCTTCGCCTCACTCGGCACAATCAGACTGGTCAGACAATATCCACAGCCCTCCTATGGCAGTAGTGCACGGACACTTAATGGTCAATGGGGTCACAGGGGGTGGCAAGACGGTCAAAAACAGCAATGGGAAATCCAGGACTGATGGTGTTTATTTGTAACTATTGTGACACAAGGCAGCTATATGCCTGATATGTCAAGGGTATAGTGGATTTGTTGTGAGAGATCGTGGCCTTAACCTGTGATGCCCACTCGTGGAAGCGCTGGGCAAAACGACAGGGATTGTGTTATTAGTTTCTTGCGTAAATGGCCACGTCGCTGCAAATGATAATCATGTATCTTCAATTTGTGTATGTTTTGCCTACAGTTAGAGGGCAAAAGAGAGTCCAAGGCTCTGATGATGATCCCACCCCTTTTATAATTCTTTTAACTTCTTGATCAAAGTTTCAAGTACAAGTGGATCTTGTACACTGCTTATACCCCATGTAATATTAATGCATGCACCTTCATTTTTATCGACACCTATATACGCGCACATGCACATTGTACATGGATGTGGTGCAATGGATCCTAAGAGGGTCAAAACTTTTCTTTTCGTTTTAACCGCCCAGTTTTAGTTTACCGGTTCACAAGGGAACAAAAAGCGAAGGGTGAGACACAAAGGGCACAACTACTTTCATTGTAAAATGTATACATATATTATATATACTTTAGAGCATTGTATGATCATGTATTATGTTGTTGCACGAAGGGCCAGAAACTGGCGCCGAAATAAGCAAACTGCCATGGTGTGAAAGAAAATGATGAAAGAATGTTGATATATGATAATGAGTATAAGCCGAAATGATTATTGCATCTCTAAATTTTAAGGGGTTTAAATGTTTTTTTCGCATTAGATTAAGTTGTTTTATCACATGATATTGTGTTAGTTATTGCATCTCTAAATTTTAAAGGTTTTTAATGTTTTTCCATATTAGATTAAGTTGTTTTATCACATGATATTGTGTTAGAAGTTTGTTTTAAAGTACGGTATGTTTAATGGGCAAACCAAAAAGTATGGTTGAGAACTAGTACCTAGTCATAGCCCCAGAATTTTCTTTTAAATCATCCAGGGTATATTTGGTTTTAGATGTAAGCCAGTTCTGTTTTGTCTCAATGGTTGTTTAGGTAAAGACAAGTTTTATGTGTTTTGATATACTATGTTCAGTTAGTATGCGTCAGTGTAAGAGTTCCCATTCAGTTGTATTATCTTGATGTACTTGTTAGTTCTCGTTATTGACGAACGATGGCAGCACTGTTTCTTGTCAGCTGATTATGTGTCTTCAGTCTCTTTCCTTTCTTCGATGGGACCTAAAATTGAAATCTTCTAGAAGATTATGTTAACTTGGGACCATGGCTTCAGAATGCCAAGAATTTAATTCTGTCTTGATGGATATGATGGATGATCATAGTAACATTTCTAAAAGTAAATTTTCTTTCGCATTAGAAATTTATATCTGCAGAATTGAATATTGAAATAATTTGGTATCAGTCGATATGACGCTAAAAATATGGGGACAACATTTTAAGGTACTTAGAGGTTTTGAAAAAAAGTGCTTAATAAAAATTGTAACTCTGTTTGGGGCCACTTCTTTGGGAGAGTTTAAAGCACCTATGCGTGTGTGTATATAACATTTTTACCCTTTATAAGCTGAGTAAAGGAGAAAGATGAATAAGGTTTTCAAACCTATCTGAGAAATAGATGAGTGATGTCCACTCAAGACCAATCATAAAAGTATATTATATAAATATCTATATATATTTGTATATAAGAAGGTTATATATTTTGTATACTTGTCACAAACTAGATGCTTCTGTCTATATTTGAAAGCATAACTGTTACTGAGGGAATGCTTGCAAGCAATCATGTTTCTCTATTGATTTTTGTATCTCCCATATGTGGATCGCACATTAAGAAAGATAGTGTACTATATATGTTATGTAAATAATTCCTTGTACTAGTAGGTCCTCCTGCACTTTGATACTGAAAAAGTGTAACGTCCAGGCAAATCACAAATGAACAAGTTCTCGGCCGACCTGCAGGTCCGAACATCAACCTGCCAACAACGATCAACACAGCGAACAATTTTCATGTGGTTAAAATTTTTTTGCGAAAGGTCATGCAAAACCAGTTTCTTTTAAATTTTGACAAAATGAGTTATTTATGAGTATAAGTTAAGAATTTGAGGCATTTGTATGGAAGGCTCATTGAAAGCGGTAAGAAAACCAGTTTTATTTTGAATCATGAATTTCATATGTAGTTCAATGTTGGTGGTTTAAAGAAAGATTGGCTGTTTATGAGCGCAAAGTTATATAGCGCATGGATTATTTATGTGAATGTGATATATACTCAAACGTACATTCTAAAGTTCAATTGTTAAGTCATTGCCATGTCAATACATATATATATAGGTCCATCATTTTGAGAATAAAAAAACAGTTCACATTAGTTACACTTGTTTGTGTTTCTGTATACATAGACTGCTAACATCCATGATGTACATGGATCATTCTAAACATTCCCATCTCCCAAAAACCATGTGTGATTGCCACAACCATACATGATTGTCGGCCTTCTAGACTACCCGGTACCATAAATGATTTTCGGCTTTCTAGACAACCATACATGATTGTCGGTCCTCTAGACGCCCGTAAATATGGTCTATTCAATATATACCTCCTCCACAATATATAAAACGAACAGTGCTTTACCAGACTAGTTATCCCTTGATAAATTAAATCCCGTCATACTAATTCAGCAGTCCAGACTATTCACCCTCATATCCATAGGGGACGTCACCTATTGTGGGAACTTTTTCAGGACCCCCCACCCCTTGTCACCTTTTTGTCATCCGCCACTACTAACCCCCTATAGAAAAACCACTAAATGTCAAGACCCCCCCCCCCCTGCTAATTCTTCATTTGTATTACATTAGAATCAGTTTTAGAGGTAATATCAAGAGAATTCCCTCAACATAGTTAAGAAGTGGTCACTACTTAAAGTGGCATAATCACCAAGCGTATCCCACTCATAATTCTAGTACTGTTCTAGTCTACTATGTGGTAAGTGTGAGTCGTGAGAATGCCCCTTTAACAACATGGAGTGGTTAGGATCGAAATTCTCGTGCACAAGTGTGAAATGTATTTCCACCACCACCCCTGCTGTAGAGGGATAAAATGTTGACCCCTCTTAATGTGGTATGTCATACAAACACCCACCCACCCCCTTGCAGGTGATGTCATTTGTGAATGTTCCTGAGGCTTTGCACAGTTGATGACATTTATAAGAACCATAATTATCATTGATATCATGTCTATGATAATTATTTTAATTTTGTTCAAGCTAACACAGCAATATCCATAAACATGGTTTAAAATAGAGTACTGGCTGATTTGGTTGCGCAATTTAAAAATTCCTATATGCTAGAAAAAAAGAATAGTCATGTAGACTCTTGGTAGGAATGACGATTTGTGATAGTAATAATCATCCAATAGTTGTGACATCACAAATATTTTCATTCGGGGCCTTAAAGTACAAACCTAGGAGGAGGCCATTTTCTAAGTACATGCCCACTATTTGTAAATGCATACTAAAGGGCAGGGGGGGGGGGGGGTAATTTCCATAGAAAATACTTACTAAAACTCAGTGCTACCATCTACTGTAATGACCCAATAGTAATGGGACGCATGCTCAGTAGAGCCATCTGGTGATGAAACAGAACACTACTCTAGCCAACAGGCAAAGAAGACTAACTCTAGGCCTATAGTGAAGGCTGTAAGTGTCATTTCATGAAGAATTTATTCTACCAAAGATTTTTTTTTAACCTTGGAACATCAGGGTATGGGAAAATGTGGGTATGAATCTTTCGTAAAGGTTAAAGGTCATCTAGGGGTCATCGAAAAAATATAATAAAAATTGCACTTAAATGTGGAGAATATGTATTTATGGTAGTTCTAATGATAATTTAACACCCAGATGTTTTGGGAGTATGAACTATGACCCACTTCTTGAGTCTGAATGGTTAATAAGAAAATATAATTTAAACTTTTGTCTTATTAATTATTTGCCAGCATGCTATGTTTTTTTTACCTTTTATATAAGCAGTACTTTTTGTAAAAATTAGATAACAGGGAAGGGCAGAGATTATACTGTCTTTGTTGGCCTTGTATAGAGGACCATTACTATTTCTGCAGGGCTGGGCATGTTGTGATATGCTGGAGCAAACCTAGGAATCTTTAGAGCAATGTATTTCATACGGATACACATTGACTAGATGTGTATGCGGTGGGGGACCCCCCCCCCCCCCCCCCAAAGAAAAAGGGGGGGGGAGGTGAATTTCGGGTGTGTAACAACAAATAATTTTGATTTCTGTCTTTCATTTGGTGTGCTCTGAGGGGTTTGTCACTTTCAGGGCACATTGCTGATAAGAATTCTCTGAATTCTGCCTTTAGATTTGTGCATTGTTTTGGGCACATTCCTCCCAGAAAATAACTTTAGAATTTGGTGGCATATTGCTCTCAGAAAATTTTGAAATTCTACCTTTGGATTGGTGTTTTTTAAGTACTTTTAGGGGCATGTGGATCCAGGATAATTTTGAATTTCTATTTTTAGAATGAGGCGTTTGGGAGCATACTGCTCAGCCAAGATTTCGAACTTGTACCTTTTAGATAGAAGTTTCAATGATGGTTTGGGGGGCATGTTGTTCCAGGAAAATCTAGAAATTTCACCATGCATTTTGATCATTTGGGAAGCATGTTGCTCCAGGAAATCTTTTGAAAATCTACCTTTTAAATAGATTGGTGTATTTTGTGGTGTTTTGGGGGAAATCTGTGGATTGAAATATATATTGAGGGGATCGTGAGACTATGTTCCAAGAAATTCAAGAAAATTTACTTCTAGATTAGTGTATAGTTTCTGGGCATGTTGGACCAAAGAATATGGGAATTTTAATTTCAGATTGGTACATTCTGTGGACATAGTGGTCCGGGAAAAGTTTGGAATTCCACCTTGAGAGGTTTGTGAGTGTATCGATCCAAGAGAATTTTGAAAAACCATTGTCAGATGGGTGTTTGCTGAGGGGTTTAGCGGGAGTACTGCACTGGGAACACTGGGAGAGGAAATCTATCGAAATAGTCCTAACTTTGGTTCTAATTGGAATATTTACAAAATTCTTTCAGCTTTAGAAAGCCCAGACACTCCCTGATGTCACTGTCACATTTTTCAAAAACCCCTGTCGCAAATTATTTGCGACATTGCGACAGCTGCCCAGCCCTGATTACTATAACAGAGTTGATGTAACATCCAAATGGCCTAATTAAAATCCCCATAGATTACCTTTGGGGCCTTTTGAGAACCACCCCGGTATTAATATTATGTAGCTCATTCTCATAATCTGCCCTTTTGTATATGGAGCCAGTCTCTACAATGGTAGTGCTATTTGACGTAAATGGCTGATGAAACCCCTGTTACACCCAGGCTTAAACTAGGGGATCTCAAGCATAGTCATTCCTCTATAATGCATTAGACGCAAAAAAGACACTTTCATCTGGATGTAACACTGATCAATTGGCACGTTTGGTAGTATCATTTGGCACATCTGGTAGTATCATTTGGCACATTTGGTAGTATGTGGAACCCCTCAGGTATGCTGAGCTGGAGAGAGGGGGTCACCCCCTCCTGCCCCACACCCAAGGAAATTACAAGGAAATACCAAGTCTTCCCTATAAAAAGGATCAGTGAGGAATGAATAATTGTCAAATATATTTTATTCATATAATTTCCTATATCACATGTGTTGTCTGCCTTTATAAAAGACAGTTCTATATTTATTGAGAGAGATACTGGTGCTGTTTCACGACGCCATGATCCAAAAAGACCAATTCCTACCCACGTATGAGGCAACCATACGGACATTTTCTTCATTGACCCGTTAGCACCGATACTTTGTCCACTGAAATATCCAAAGAGATAATAACCAATATCGTCAAATACAAAACCACAAGAACCCTCACATAGTCAGATTTCAGTCACAGGTAACCCATCCAAGGGGCAGTTCATGGAGGAATTCTTCAACCACATATCAATGCAGCCACTATGGAACCCATGGCCACAGGGGAGAAACTTTCGGATTTGCCCCTCAACATACGGGTCCAAGCACACTGCACAGGGTTCTCCACCACTTTGTACAAATTCCTGGGTCACCCCCTCAGTACGGAAACTTTCAAGAACCTCCTCCTCTAGAGTTTTTGGTTTCACTCGCTCATCGAGTCGCAGGAGGATTTCATAGTCTTCCGGGGTCAGATCCCTGTCTTGCAGAGCCATGAGGACATTCAGAATGTCGGCTGGGATTTCGGCATCTGCATTATTCGCATTGAGCATATGCCGAGGGTTCGGTTGCGCTTTAGGGTAGTTCTTTCTTGGAGCAGGGGGGTTATTAGCACGACTCCGAGGTGAAACATATACTGGATTAACAGCTACTGATTTCAGATCTTTGTATCCCTGGTGCATTCTTGGTTTGGGAATGCAATGAGCGACTTGATAGGAAGTGTGTCCATTCTCCTGTAGCTTTGTGTGCATATGATGCGAAATATGGATCAATTGCCCATGGGCCATGACATTTAAGTAAGCACACTGCTTAAACCTGATGGCTCTGTGTGTCTTGTCGCGTCGCCACTTACGCTTTCGTCGTAAACGTATTTGGCTCCTACGAGAGCCTTCGAAAGACATGATCTTTAACATTTTTGAGTCTGTTGTGCCCATTATGATACTCTTTTCCCCATCTTCAAGCAGGTCCTCTTGCAATGCACTGTTTATGGATGCATTCTTTTTCAACCTATTCTTAGATTTGCGGATTCTCTTATTAGCAGACTTTGACTTCTTGACCTCAATTGGTGTATCCTTCTCCTCAGCTGGCTTTTCCTTCTTCTCATCACCCTCTTCCTTAATAGCGTCATCTAGTGCCTTCTCGAACTCTAGAAGCTCTGCATCGATTTCCTCTTCCTGAGATTTATCCACATATTGCTGGCGAAGAAGAACAGAATAGTTGAACCCGAGCTGAACTTGGGAGACTGGCTTCCATTTCTTCGCCCGCTTAGTTTTGGTTTCCTTCTTGTCTTCTGGTTTCGCTGTTCCAACACTAGGCTTTGGAGTTTCCACTTTGGAGCAGCCACATCCCAGAACAGGCCACTCAGAGTCATCAGTAAAGGTCATGAAGACATCTTCCACCATTGCCTCCGCTAGTTGTTCACTAACAGAATGGCTTTGTTCGTCCACCATCTTGCTTTCCTCTTCATGGATGATTGCTGCTGCTTCATCTTCAGGGTTTTCAGTTACTTCAGACGCTGCAGTGACTGCCTCACAGGACTTGTCTTGAAAATAGAACAAAGAAAATTGCCATCAATCAGTGATAGATAGGCCTCCCAATTGTGATAGAAGTCATGGTTGATTTATTAAAACTGCCGTGTTTGCCAGTTGAGAGCGTTAATGATATATCTTTACAAGTTAGGTTGTACATTGCATATGTAATAGCTTGACTCGTCCTGTCCGGATTGTAAACAGTATTGCATTATTATAGCGTAGGTTGGTCTACAAACTTGCTCGTGCTATAACACTATAGGGACACGTCATCTATTGCTGGGTGGGACTGGGTGGGGCTGGGTGGGGCTGGGTGGGGCTGGGTTGGTGGGGATTGGTAGATGTTCCTCTCAGACTGGGCCCTCGTCCATAAACTAATAAACCATTTATTGATAAATGCCTTCCCCCCCCCATATTTGCTTATATTTTCTTTGATAGTGAATGGTAATATTCTTTGATTCGTGTTAATGAATTTTAACTACATAATATTTAATGGCGGTTCGATAAAGATTTTTATTCATTCTTTCTTTGTTATGCTGCCATAAAGGTTTATTGATATGATTTTCAGCAAATACATTTTGGTCCGGGCATCCATAATAGTACATAATATGAGGACATATTATTATGATCAGTGTCCTAACATAGCATGCATTATAGTGTAGAAGCAAAAGGTCATGTATGCTTTAATACCTATTGGCAATATCAACATAAATTATGTAAAGTTTTATTTACAAACATGTAGACCATAGGTTCCAGTATGTTTACAATACTGGCCTGTGTCCAGTGAACCGAGGTTAAATCGGGCCTAAGTATCATGTTGGCATTAAGCACGTGGCCTTTTTGTAGGCATTGCTGTATGTTTGAGCCCCATGCATTGCACAACCCAGTCGTCACCCTGTCCTATACAATACCTATACATGCAGTTAGCTTAAATTGGCAGAGGCCCACCGGTTTATCTATGTATGTACACTGAGGTATGTTTTATACACGTGCCTATTGCACAATATAGAGGGAACGTTCTGTTATAGTCTTGACCCATATACCGCCACTGCAGTATTTAACATTATGCAAAGCCACGCTTTCAATATGACAGTAAAGCAATTGGGAATTATGGAGACTAATATTAGTAATATGGCTCTATGCTTGTGGCTGTCGTTGATACCCTTGGCTCTCATTAGTGCACCAATGTACCCGTATTGGAATGCGTAATCGGATCAAGTCTCATGCATTAGTGTAGACCCCCCCCCCCCCACCACCACCACCCTGGCTTTTTTAAATGCATTTCCTTTTCAGATTAAATCTGGGGTATTCATAAGACGCACATTACTTGGAATATGTTCGTATTTAAATCCACTTAAAGCCATTCGCATTTGCCTGGGAATTGGTATTAAAGCAATTTCAAAAGAGGGACAGCGGCATATAGCATTGCGGTTGCCACGCCCCTTTTAAGAGGTACTATTCACTCTGTATAATGAAGCAACATATATGACACTATTTTGCTTTGTACCAAGTTGAAAAGAATCCAATGCATTAATAATGCCTACCTGTATTATCTGGAGCCAGTGTCAATACCATTGCAGTATCTACTTCCTTCATTGTGACATCGGTTTCTGTCCCATTATCGGCGTCTGTTGCCTCAATACAACTGTCGTCTGCTCTCTCCGTCTCCCGACTGCGTCTCTCTTCCCGCGCTTTCTTCTCGGCTACACACTGAGTCACGAGTAACTCAAAGTCCCTGCCAAGGTTAACACAGGGGGAGTTCAGCACCACGAATCCCTCAGCTCCTTCAAGTTCATCTTCTGAACGATTGTCGTCTGCTACTGACAGATGCTCTCCCGAAAACTGGAGCCCTCCTGCGCCGGCAGAAGCCACTGCTGTACACATGATTGGTGTGTTTGATACCAGACTCCCTGGTTCCTCTGAACTAGAAATGTCGGCTGCGTTGCTATTAGAGCAAGCAGAGCTCGATTGCATCAAATCAATAACGTTCTACCACCTTCCTTTTGCTGTAATGTATATACGGAAGGTTCTACTTTGCCTCTAACCACTGTTAGCGGCCCAGTGGGGCTTGGCTTTTAGGATAGTTTCACGTGGATATACTCTATATATCAGTAGTAAGTTCCATATTGCACAAGACCTTCATTCTGGTGGAGGGAGAGTTTCACAATATCCCAGTAATACACACAGCCACACTGTCATGTAAACATGCGGCCATGCGGCACAACAACCATACGTCACACCCCTCGCCACTGATTGGCTACTGAGAGACCCACGTGACCACACTGATACTATTTTTAGCCTGGGCAAGGTAGGACACGCTCTGGTATGGATACACCTGGAGGAACTCGCGGTGTACCCCGGCGGTGCAATGAAAGACATTTAGATTCATGCATAGTCATACAATACTGTATGATGGTATTGGCTACAGGAGCATTGTACATATTAATTTCTATGTACTTGGAACCCCTGTATTATTATGGGGGACTGTCTCTGAGGGCAAAGATATGGAGTTATGCTAGTAAAACTATACAGGAGGGACCTCATTCTTTAGTTTTAAGGCCTTCTTAGGGGATCTGCATGAAAAAGTACTCATTTCTGAGTTAGTATCTCAAGAACGCAATGCAAATTGTAATGATGCCCAAAGTCAAGACCTGCATTGACACATCATGCCCACCAATAATGGGTGAATGCAGCACTGGTGAGTTACTTCCTAGCAGTGCATAATTAGGGAGTGATCATTTTTTAACAACAGGGGGGGGGGGCGGTGGGTTTCCGCAAATTTTTTTACATCCCCCCGGTCGAGGGGTCAAAATCTTTTAACCCCCCGCCCTTACGGCCGAAAATCGGCCTTTGAAGCATAGTAACGCGCTGGCTTTTTGGCTCAAAACAGGTTAAATTATTTTGACCCCCCCCCCCCCAAGAGAGGTCCAAATTCCCCCCCCCCCCCGGTCAAGGGGTCCAAATTTGTTGTTGTTAAAAAATGATCACTCCCTTATGTTGAAAGAAAGCATGGAATACATAAGCTAGGAACAATGTATTGGTGTATCAATGGTAGAACTACTCACACATATTTTGTCAGGATAGATATGACCTATCAGTACATGATTATGTGGTTGTAGTCTTTTGAAGTGTTCTCTAGGTGTAGAATCCGTAGAAAGTGTAATTATTGAAGGAAGATGTTCTCCGGCCGGATCTAGAGCCCCGAAACTTGATCCCACGTTTATTAACCAACCAACGTTACCCGTTCAATTTCCCGCGCCACAACATCTTTCTGGAATCCTATAGTGTTTTATAAACCATTGATACACCAATACATTGTCCCTAGCGTATGTATTCCATGCTTTCCTTACGCCCATTTCCTTACAGTCCTAGGCATTATAAAAAAATGAAGTCCTCACTTTCAAATCTAAGACATCAGGCCTTAGTTACTTTGAATGTTAGTTACTAGAGTGTGTAATCACGCATAATTGAACCAGGGCACAGTAGTGCCAGGTTCTTTAGAGACAGGTATTTTTGGACTTTTTGTCAAAAAAGTTCCTTGCTTTCTGTCCCTTTTTTTCCAGTGAAACATTTGGAAATAAAATATTTAAATGCTGCCACAAACAAGTTTTGATCAATGCCAATCCATGCCATCAAAGATTGAAACCAAAAAGGCAATATTTGATACAGAAAATTGATATAGAAAAAGAGTCACTAAAATAGCACAAAACCAACTTTTTTGGCGCAATGCTAGAGGGTAGGGTTTCAAGTAAAGCACAGACCTTCGTGAAGTGTCCCTTTACACAGAATCCTCTTTGTTCTTATGTAAAAACTGGGTGAGACACTTTTTGAGACGCTCTGTGGGCGGAATATTGCATGTACCTTCGGTAGCCTTCATGAAAATGAAGGTAAGGCAGTAGTTTACTGAGAAAACAACGTAAAAAGACAAAAGATCATCAGGGCGGCCTGTTGACAAAAGCTGAAATTATTTTATTATTGGTGTGAGAATTGTCAGGACTGCATTCATGCCAGGTTTGGGGTCAAGATCATCTGTAGCACACGCTGCCCTGCGGCCGGCCGACATGGCAAAACAGAAACGGAGATGGTGTCGCTGCTGATGTTCCGATCGACTTGCTTTTCGACCGAGATGTAAAACTGCAGTTACGCGCTGCCGGGCGCTGACGCCCACAGCCACCTGCTTGCCTGCACCCACCAGCTTGCCCACACCCACCTGCTTGCCCAGATTTCCCTGCCCATACCCACCTGCTCGCCTGGAATTTGATTAAATAAGGCATGTGACCTATCAAAGTGGGTCAGCGTTTCCTGGAGATTATGATTCTGCTGTCAGAAATAATGTATTGTACTAAAATTAGGTACCTGATCATTGGGAATCGGCACTGTGTGTGTATGTGGGGGGGGGGGGTGTAGGCACTCAATCTCGGCTATTCAACATCAAAACTCACACACGTTACACTCACGCATGTTACACTCACGCATGTTACACTCACACATGTTACACTCACACATGTTACACTCACACATGTTACACTCACACATGTTACACTCACACATATTACACTCATACATATTACACTCACACATATTACACCCACACATAATTACACTCACACATATTACACTCACACATCAGAGGGGGGGGGGGACTTCGGGTAGGTTTATCCAATGGAAAAACAAATACCTGAGTCTTTTGTGATTAGGATCACACACTAGATTTTTTACGAATACATATCAAAAGCTTTGAAAACATGAAAACTAAATGAAAACAACTGGAAAAAGCCCTGGTTCACATGTGATATCAATCACATATACCATTCATTTTTTTAAATTTTATTTTGTTTTTTTATGTTGCTAAACGTAACAATCTAAAATATTAATGGGTTTTATAAACATTTCCTATCAAAGAACATCATGCCAGTCATGGACACCTGTACTCATTAAGTAGAAAGCCCTTATTTGAGGGGTTGGCTAGGCATTCACCGGCCATTGGTTGAAAAGGACAGCGAAAGGTGGTGATACATGGGGGTGCAGAGGGGTCCCCCCCCTTGAATTGAATTGAATCTTTATTGGACGGTAGCGTCTTTCAACGCTTTCTACCCGAACAATTCCTTTTACATGTGAGTCAATGTTGATGTGCCCCTTGAGGTCGGAA
This sequence comes from Harmothoe impar, assembly GCA_947462335.1. Taxonomy (NCBI): domain Eukaryota; kingdom Metazoa; phylum Annelida; class Polychaeta; order Phyllodocida; family Polynoidae; genus Harmothoe; species Harmothoe impar. Next base: position 47,021,176 of record OX381713.1, read on the forward strand.
AGTCGCCAAAATTAAGGGGTACAGGTCGAAAAGTCGCTTTTTTTAACCTTTTAACCTATTGTCAATTTTGTCCAAAAGTCGCCAGGTCATTTGGCACATTAATAGAACAGGGCAAAGTGGTTGACTCGAGGTGCATGGCCGACTCAAGGGCATCTTACCCGGCCTAATCAAAATTGATCCACTAGTTTTGCCCTGGGTCAAGTGTGATGTAAATCACACTATCTTTCAAATATGCATGTACTAGTGACTTGCCTTATCAGTTGACAAATTTAGCATGATCACGATATTCTTAAGTAACCAAGTTCCCTCCCCAACCCCCTGTCCCACTTTACGAATCCTTTCTTTCTCAAATGTAAGCCTGTCTTCGGGCTTGCATATCAAAAGGTTAATATAGCCTACTTTTGCCCCTATACACATTTCAAGACAAAACACACGTTTATGAACATTGAAACTTTACTTTGATATGCAAAACAAATGTAAAGGGCAATTAACAAGGTGCAACATATTCTATGAAAATACAATAAAGTACAGAGATCCAGACACAGATATAAAGCTGAATATGAGTTTAGTTTGGTTTTCAATTACGCAATGTATAAACATGTTGTACTAGTTTAGTAGATATAAAGGATATAAAGAACAATATAAACATTTGAGCCTGACCCTCCCTATGTCACCAACACTTCACTCCTTTCAGGACAAGGTATTTAAAGGAGAGTCCAGCATCACCTGGCTAAGCAAGCATGGGGAGGCTGTCTTACAAAAGCTGGACTCTCATAAGGAGCATTGTCTGACTCTTGTTAACATGCCTGATCCTGGAAAGAGTCTGCTTTTGGCAACGTAGGGAGGGTCAGGCTGACACTCACATTTTTTCTCAGTGAAAGGCAGAGCCTACAAATGCATCTTTCACCTATTGAGATCCACCGAACATGTAGCATTGTTATCATTTTATACAACATGAATACTCATAATGATGACTGAATCATGAACATAGAATCTTTACATTTTAAGTACATGGCAAGGTTACGTATCCTTTGATTATGACAAGTGAAGTGCATTTTGTAGCACATAGCATGTACATGATACATACAAGTTTACATTGTCACTTTACAGCCCAAATTGAGTCTTTAGAACTGAAGTCAGCATGCTATACAGAACACAATGTATACCAGAACATATTAACACAAATAATACTTTTAGAGCTAGAAATCCAACTGGGATATCTAAAATATTTATATGGACATCAGCATCATAGATCATGTTTGACAAGCATAATTCTACACTATCATCATGAACAAGTCATGCTGAACAAAAGCTGCCTTGGAATCTAATAACCAGTTATCATTACAATGTATTGTTTAACACACTCTCCTTTCATCCATATGGATTTTGATATGCATGACCAGATTCAGTGAGCCTTGTACCTTCAGCCTACAGGTTGGACAGTGATATTGGTACATACCCAATTCACATTGTTCCTTTGTACGAAGTCCTGGAAATCCTGTTAATACATCCTTTGCTCGCTCGTTATAACTAGACCGGTGCTGAACATAATTGGAATCGCAGTGTAGGGTCGATTCCTCAAGTCCTAGTAGAGTCGATACATCAGCTTCCATAGCCTCATCAAATGTGGCTTCGGGATTTGCCAACCTTGGACCCATATCTAGGTCTGTGGGTGGTACTGAGGCAGCAATCCCTAAACTAGTGGTTGATTTGAGATAAGGATAAGCCTGCTTGAATTCGAGTGCTTCATGTTTCGTGGGCTTCCAAACTTTTTCTGGTTGTTGCTGTTGTTGTTGTTGTTGTTGTGGTGGTGGTTTTAGAGTGCTATACTTGCAACCAACAGCACCCCTTAGGGCTGCCTTGGATCTAGTTGAAGACAATCCTGATGTTGACTCCTTGTCAATGACCTTCATGTAGCTCCTGAGCCCTTGCCTTGTTTCAGAGTAACTGGAACTCCTCGTGGTCATCTTTGATCTTAACATTGAATCTTTACTGGGCATGATACTGTATGGGTGTGATCTAGTCTTGGTAGGATACAATGCAGGGTTGCTGCTATTGGGATGTGATTTTGGTTTTGAACTGTCAAGGCTCTGATCATCACTCAACTCTAAGATTGGATGTGTGATATCAGAAGTGGAATCAGGAGTTGATTGACTTAACACAAACTTCTTATTCATTGCCTGTATGCTGTTCAAGAGAGGTCTCAACTTTCGATGAGAAACCCTCGTGAGTCCTTTAGAGTTTGCCTGATTTTCTGAAGAGAAGCTTTCCTGTTTCTTTTGCCAGCTATTATCAACAGCCACAATACTGCTGATTTGTACATTTTTTGTATACATAGAAACAGTATTTCTTCCATCAGATATTTGACTAATTCTTTCAGAAGAGTGCATGGTGAAGTCTGAACTATACATTACTGAGGCCAAGCCACCGTGGAATGTGGAATGAAACTTTAAAAGCACAGCATCTGTAAATGATTTGCCACAAATTGGACATTCATAAACCTCTTCAGACATTGATTCTGAATCATTATCTTCGACATCGGAAAGCGACTGTCTGGTGCCACTGGTGGGAAGTTTCTTCGGTGGTGAGTTCGACTGAATACTCTTTTCAAAATGCTTGTTCATTGCAAGTATACCATTCAATATGGGTTTCAATTTTGGATGACTGCTGATGGCCCGAAGCCTTGTCGGTGAGTCTTGGGTGTTTCCCTTAGACATCATTACTTGTTTTTCTCTGTAGTATTCATCATTAGCCAAAAAGCTGGTACATGGCATGTTTGATGTCCCTATCATAGGGATACTAACTTCTGTTTGGGACATGTTGCTTTCCTCTGCTCCTTTGTCTGTCCTTTTCTTCACTGAAATTTCACTTTACCTGAAATGGATATTATGAAATGGATATATTATGAAATGGATATTATCAGATACAAATGTAGTTCAATACCAAGTACTAATACTGTAGTTCAATGCTCAATTGAAATGCCTTTAAATGGTTTTACCCTTTCAAGAACACGAGTCTACCTTTTAGGTCCCTTATTTTTGGGCCATTTCCATTGCTTTATATTTCGGATATGGCTTCGGATATGGATGAGCCTATCTCATATGGGATATTTGATAGAACTGGGGAACTCTAGGGATATGGTTAGGAAGCAGGGAAAACATATTTCCTCACCAATTGTTCTCAGGCTTATTCAAAATGTTGTATGGATACAGATGACTGAATAGGGGCACATTACAAAGGCTGATTTTGATGTGAGGACAGCCTAAGCCTGTCTTGTGACTCTACATGGGTAAAAATCGCCCATATTTATGCTCAGAATGTTCTGCATCCATATCTGCAATGTAATTCTCTGAAAATAGCCAAGAAATAAGGGACCAACAAAATTGACTCATCCCACTTTGTTTGTGAGGCTGTGAAATCAGCATTGAGCATCAATGTTTTGCACGGCTCAATTAGTTTTATATGTATACATGATGGGTCGGGTTGGATGAATTGATTCTCAGAATCTGATGATTATGGCTGGAGTTACCCACACTAGAGTCTCATTCATGTATAGCAGGAATACCTTGAGGAATGCCAAATATTAATTGCAAGGGATTGGAATTGACCAGGGTATCATCATAACCGTCATCTAGCTAGTTGTGTGATATAATCTTTGCCTGTGGACATTCTACCCCTGGATGTCCCTCATACCGATAACCCATATGATAAGCTCAGGACGTTCTGCATCCATATCTGCAATGTAATTCTCTGAAAATGGCCAAAAAAATAAGGGAACAACAAAATATGCCTATCCCAACTTGTTTGTGAGGTTGTGAAGTCCTTTGAATTGAGCAACAATATTTTGCATAGCTCAGTAAATTATGGGTCAGGTAGGTATGATTCTTAAAACCTGGTGATTTTGGCTGGAGTTAACCATAAGAGAGTCTTATTCAGATACAGCAGGAATAGTAGTAGATCTAGACTGTCCTGCGTCAGCGAGAGCTCCTATTCCGCCATCCCCCTTGGAGGGGGGGGGGCACTCCCTGTCTTTCCTAGTAACTATGTGTGGACCTCAAATTTAGTACCCTTATCACGGGAGAAAATTCAGCAAAATAGCACCCTTTTCACGGGAAACTGAGCAAAAATGCATGTATACCGGAACTCTAATTGAGGGGGACCGAGGGGAAATGGTCCCCAAAAGTAAGGGCTTACCCTTACCCTATACCTAAAGTATGTGTATTTAATTTTGAAAAAAGCTGGATTAATGTGCCATCTAACAGTTTCAGCCTTAAGATGTACCCCTTTTCCTCCAGAATTGCCTAAAAATCACCCCGTTTCAAGGACCCTCGCGGGCCCTTACCCAGGGTCCAAAAACATACACTTTCCCTTGGAATCGTGTTCACGCATAGTCAATATAAGGGAGTGCCCCCCGGGCGCCAACCGCTACCCCTGACTGCTCCCTATTGTGTCCTTTCATCATCTACTGAACAACAATAGTGTAACGGTGTATAGAACGCATGCTTTGAAATTATATTGATTTCTGCATGTATCAGCTGCAAGTGATAGTTAAACAAGTCGTAAGCATGTCAGGCACTATTCAGGGTCATCCAGTTTGAGATATCCATACAAATAAGGCCACTTAAAAAAGATTATTAGCTTTGCGGAGACCGCCCGCATCAGTTAAAATGGGCCGCATAGGTGCTTTTTATTTCATTTTTTCGTAAAAAGTATGGCCAAAATTCCGCATACATGAAGAGGGTAACATATGAAATACAGAACTATTCACATCTCAACCCATAATTGGTGTAGAAACTAGATTTAAAAAGCATTTTACTCCCTGTTCTATTCTCAATATATTTATATTATTGTCCCCATCATCTATGCTGGTTGTATTGAGGATTATATTTCAGTTAATGTATCCGAATTCTATTTAACCTAAATCAAAAAAAAAATTGGCCGCCCTAATGAATATAAAATAGGAATATCAAATAAAATAAAAAGCCTCCCTCCTGCACCTCTTTTTTTCCAAAAGTATCCGCCAAGCTGATAATTATTTTTAAGCAGCCTAAGGGACAATAAGGGAGGATTGGTTTCCAAAGGCCAAAAGTATCCGTTTGAATAACCTACAAACAAGAAGTGCATAGATATTATTGATATCTATCGTGAGCTGGCCTTTATAAAGCACAGTAGGAGTAGAGGTCAATCTTCCACTGGAGTGAAACTAGAGGAAATATAAAAATTGTGTGTGTGTGTGTGTTTGGGGGGGGGGGCTGAGTTGCCAAACCCCCAGGACTCCATCCCTTGTATCCAGTGGAGTTTTCAGATGAATCCCACAGAAGGGATTAACTAACAAGCTAACTAACAACATATAACATATAACTCACCGGAAAGAAGAGTAGAGATATATCCAGGAGGCATCAAGGTGTTGCAGCCTACACTCAGTCAGTCTATATGAAGACCAACTAACACTAACAGGACACGTGGTAACTAACACACAGACCACCACTGTAGACAGCTACACTGGATACTCTTTATGGAGCATCCGGGTCAATGTGTAGTAGAGCTCCCAGGATCAAGTAGCACACTACAGAACTGAAACATATAAACGACCCCTATTAATAAAGTCATTTTGAAAGGACACTTTACACTTTAGAAGTGTTTGTAAACAGTGTTCAACAGTTTAGTAGGTTATACTTATATATTAAAGTGTATGTATATATAACGAAGTGAACAAACAGTGTGAGTGATATCTAGACCTACCAGACCAATATTAAAGGAACCTGGAACTGAGGCTGAGGGGCTATGACCCAACAGGGACACAGTTGCTGTATTCAAAGTAGTTCAAAAATTATTAGTGCGTATCTTCTAACCCAGAACAAGTGGACCAGATCGCATATATTGCCTAAGGGATCATAGTAGAAGCTACTGCAGTGTATTTCTGCTCACACGACTAGAGACCTAAAATGATATATAGGCTTCCATTACTTCTTTTGATATCACAAGATTGGTTGTGTGATTCAAATCACAGGCGACCGAGGGCATTATTAATGTATGTCGATCGTAGGATTAGTTATCTATGTTGAGATGCCACTGTGTAGGGAAGAAGGGGTGAATTCATTGATTGAAATGTATTTGGAAGAAATAAAGGGACTCAAGCTGAATATCTTATTGTGACAGGTGCATAGATTTCATCTGACCACCGTGATTTTAAGGCTTTACTTTTGCCATTCTTTCCCGCCCTGTCCCCTGGTCATAATTGTCACCACAACTTGAATAAGCGCGCACTAATCCTGCTATGTGACTGAGTTTAGGTTGGTACACTCTGGCAGAGTTAGAACCTATTTGACCCATGCAGATCCATGGGCTGGTAGTGGTTATGAGAATCAGCAGGTATTGGTCCTGAGAATGGGCTGGTAGTGTTTGTGAGTATGGGCTGGTAGTGGGCATATAGGAATGCAAGGTATATTTATAGTGGTTGCAAGAAAGACCGTAATCGCTGGTATTCTCTTATACAGACACGCCATAGTGTATAGCCTATTGATACCAGGGCAACTAATTTTTTTTTAAAGGTAGTGGCTGGTAGTGGTTGTGAAAATGGGCAGGTAGTGGACAGGACATGCGTGGCATGTGTTATGGCTCAATCTGAGTAAAGTTGTCATGGCCTTTACAATTTACATTAAGCAGTCGCTGTAAAAACTATATTGCCTTTGCATATCACTCAAACGCCCAGAAGTATCTCACAAAAAATGTCTTATGCTGGTTTTAATATAGAAGTGTACGAGCACAACGGTGGATGAGGTTTTGCATAACTTAAGACCCAGGGGTTAAGATCACCCAATGCTATGCTATGGCTTAATACTGAGCCTGTTTTCACAAAAAATATCTGACAGGCATTGGATGAATGTTCATTTTGATATATTGAGTGCACAGGTGCACTACAAGCCTTCAAAAAGTGACTTACAGACTTAAAAGAGCTGCTCAAATTGTCGTATAAGTCCCAGGTGCACTAACGTGCCCTGGGTCAATAACCCACACTATTACAGCTCTCCAGCCGTCCTTATGACTAGACATAACCCAAGCAAACAAATCTATCATTGCTTGTGGCGTGAAGAGAAGACCACCATAGAAGGCAGGTAGTACCAGTTATAAATATAGCACAGGCTGTGCACCACCTCCCAATCAGGTGCCATATCTGGACTCCCACAGCCATTCTGTTACCCTGTAGACTTACATACTCAGCAGGCAAACTTACTTAGGGTAGATTCACCTGGAGTCGGACACTTGACTTGTGGTTGTTCAAGCATTTTACGCCCTTTATCTGTGAACATTAGTAAAGTTTAGGTGTTATTCTTTCCAAAGAATAAACACCATAAGTAGTAGTGTACATAAATAACCTCAAATTCCACTGTCCGTCTCAGGGTATGTGTCCGACTCATGTTGAATCTACCCTAATATTATCCAAACATTAAGAATAATATGCTAAAACATACGATTCTTCTTAAATCTATGTACATCATAATGCATTATTACATATCAGGTATTATATAAGATTGTGGGACACACCAGATCAGGGCACTATCTGGGGAAAAAACCCATTAATCAGTTCTACTGTCACTGTGGCTCTGGCAGGCACCCCCCCCCCCCCCAGGCGTCCCTACTATATATCCCCTCATTTCTGACCCAGTCCAAGTACATTGGGAAATTTGAGCTATATTCCACAATCACTCTGGGGGCAAGGTCCACAGAGAACCATTTAGTGAGCCATGTGGTCCTAATTCTGTTTTCATTTAAACAAAGAGACAAATGAACATGCATGGGACAAGCCATGGTTTAGAGCCCCACCCCAACCAGTCTCACCACAAGGCCAGATCATGTTACACAATGTTCAGCAGTTCTCGGGGGCCTGTAACACATACTGAAGACTTTTTTTACAAGCAGGTCGAGGAAATTAATTTTCCTATAAGTATTAGTTTTATTTAGCACTTCTCTGATCAGGCACTGATCAAAGATTTGTGGTATTTACACAATGAGTGATATAGTCATATATTTAGTTCAGCAGGAAACAAATACGATAACATTTTCTATACAGTTAACAAACAATTAATATGGATATTCTGAGAGTTAAATCTGAAAGATATAACAATATAAAACAGCTGTCTCGTAATAATGAAGGCAGGGAAAATAAGATGCATATTAAAGTACTCAAGGTGTCCCCTCTCCCTGCCATGAAATTGACCCAAAAAAACAATTTTCCAGATTTTATGATAAATTCTAAGAGTCAGTCTCCACTATTTAGGCCCTTTCCAAATCTCTGAATCCCATGCATTAACTTTAGTGTAGTTATTCTGTTTCCACGCAAGGCATTGAATGATTTCACCGGTTGTTTGCTGTCAATGTACTCCATGACCTGCCCGGTAACCTTAATACTAATGTAAATGTGAGTTATAATCGCGGCTTATCTAGATGTAACTGATAATGACTTACTCTAGTGTAGCTGTGATGTTGATACGGTACTACCAGTAGTCACATGTGTCCCCTTGTAAAGACTGTATAAAGATGGAGAAAAGGTCGTATTTGATTTATCTACTAAACAACACTTTGAACTTTTGATATGGCCAAAATAAAAATAAAAGGTTGGTTTCCGGTAACATGGTCTGAAAACCTAGGCCCGGCCGGCCGATTTTTTGTTTAAATCTTTTCTTTTTTTTTGGTTTTCACCATTTTTAATAGGCCTGATTTGAGAGGTTTTTGCTCAAAAAATCCTCCATAATTGTCCGATTTACACACCGTAAAAACTGGAAAATAGCAAAATTTTCAACAAATTGGAAAAGAATAGGGGGACCCGGCACGGTTGGGTGACCGGAAACAAACTATTGTATAGAGATACAAACATGTCTTCATATAAACCTTTGAAATGACTATAAATAGGTACTCGAAATTTTAACAGTGTCATAGTGTCGATTTTTAGAAACGTCCAGTGTCGCCGTGTTGTTTTTTTCTCATAGATTTTGCCCTATTTGTGTGGGTTCGTCGATTTTTAAAAGGGCCGTGTCGGCCGTGTCGAATTTTAAACGTGCTGTGTCGCCGTGTCGGATGTGGCGAATTCTACCCATGTATAGTTCTTTTAAACTTTACTAGGAGTGTATTAATACTTAAGACATAGTAAAATAATTTGTCTTTAATTAAACAATAGTGCACAATAGTAAAATAACGTGGCTGTCCTTCGAAGGCCTCGCCCTTCCAAAGGATGTTAATATGACAAATCACGAGCAGGTGCAGGAGCTTATAATGAATTCGATCTAATCTCTGCTAGTGATAAGGGCCTACCCAAGGAAATCTACGTGTCGGCCCCTTGGACCTCGGCTCATATACAGGTCATGTAATAGATAGACTATGGTTATGAGAGGCTAACTCAAAATAACCACAGTAAACTGGCTGGCACCCTTATAGGGTGCCTGCCACTCTACAGTGGTATTACAGTAGTCATATTTTGAGTTAGCCTCACTTAACCCACGGGTAACACCTAAGACAAAGGATTCACACATTGGTTATTTCGTATTACACCTCGTCTTGACCTTGTGGGGCAGTGGTTATGAGGCATACCAAGGTACAGGTGTAGTCTATCTAACACATAACCATTGTCTATCTGTTTTAAACCACAGCTGTGAGGTTATGTGAGTCTACACAGAAATAACCAAGGCGTGAATTCCTTTGTCTTAGCCCTCCGCTGTGGTTTAAATGTGCATATTTACATGTATACACATGAGTATGTGGATACACATGCTATTAACAGTATCCTTATATTGTTATTATATTCGAAACGTATTAATGATCACCAGTAATTCAGAAGCAGATATATGCCCTCCCCGATAACAGCATGCAAGAACCTAATGACATAAGCTGGAATTAGCTTACTTACCTTGGATGGGCACCTCCACTGCAGGCGTCCCCTATACTGAAACACTGAATAGTGCATTCAGGTGGAGTAGATTAAGATAGCTGATATGTAGAGGTCGCGTGTGTGAGGTCCAAAGGTTTATATCATATCATTATGGACAAACAATCTATTGAGATATCGTCCATTGATTTGGATAGGTTGACCTATTATTAGATTAATTAGTATTCAATATGGTGGGATGGTGGTTAATATTCGCGGTACAGATAAAGGAAAAGGGCTCACTGATTATGTAATATCATGACCATTTCTATAACGCTTATGTATACATGGTAGCTTTTCATAATTTATTGCACATAAATTTGGCAGTTACATTCACACATCCTGAAAATGATAACCTTAGACACAATAGCAATCAGTATACATTAGTATTTAATGTCATTTATCTTTACATGATAAGGTCATGATTATTATATTTCTAGCAACCTACATCCATGAAAATCGCATCTTTAACTTCAATGATCTAAATGTACCATTGTCACACAGGGTAAAATTGGTAAAAATCAAAATGATTCTTACCAAAATAGTACTTTTAAATTAGAAATCCAGCTTGAGATTTGTAGATGATTATTATTGTCAGGAGATGCTAGAGAACAAAATCATGTTGAATTAATACACGTTAGATATTTCTCAAATGGAATCTTCTTCTTTCCTACCCTCCTTACACTTATTTCATATGACCCTTAATGTGCATGACCAGATTCCACGATCCGAGTACCTTCACCTTACATGCAGGGCAGTCATATTGGTACATACCTGCTTCACAATGTTCTCTTGTGCGAAATTCTGTTAGTATCCCCTTTGCCTGATTCAGAAATTCATTACTGGACTGATCCGAAACAGATCTAATTTCTTCTGCGTTGCAGAAAACTAAATGACCATCCTGTTCACAGGGCCTTTTAGTTACTGACCCTAATGCTGTTATACATGTACGTTCTTTTAAAGTTGTAACTGTATGGCTCAATTTGGTAGTAATGTTTTCCTGTGAAGAACTCGACTTCTTAAATGTTGAGGCTCCATATCTGCAGGGACTGCCCACATGTTCATGATATTGCTGTTGGTTTAGAGGACTAGACTTTGAACAACACAAATCTCCCAGTGCTGCCTGGGATCTAGTTAAACATCCTGAAGTCCTGGTATTCACCTTTGATCCTGATTTTGAACCGACCTTGGTGCTCTGTGAATGTGCTGTGGTCTTCGAATGGCTCACAGCCTGTTTCCTGCTTTTGGCATGAGAACTTTGTTTGGGACAATCAGCACCTTGCTCAAAACTTAAACTTGAACTTAAATCACTGGTTTGAAGAGTTTTCTTTAGTGTTGGTTTTGACGTGGGATTCTTTGTAAACCTTCCATCCTTTCCTCGTCTCAATTTGCGATGGTGAACACTTGCCTTCACATTGTTTGAATCCATGTTATCCTTGCCTTCACTAGAGGTACTATCCTCTGTCATCATGCATTTATCCTCTTCTAACATAATACTGCTAATCTGCATATTTCTTGTATCACGGACAACACTATTTTCTCCTATAGATTTCTCAGAAACCTCTTCAGATGTGTCCATGGCGTAGTTGTTACTCCACATTTGTGAGGTTAATCCACTGTGGAAGGTCGAGTGAAACTTTAAAAGAGTAGCATCTGTGAATGATTTACCACAAATTGGACATTTATAAACCCCTGCATCGTCAATGTTCATTGTTTGCTTACTTTGGGCCGAATCATAAGATCTATTTGCTGGTAACATGCATGATTTAGAGGGAACAGTCTCCTCAAGTGCCCTATTGATTGGAGATACATCCTTCAAGATGGGTTTCAATTTTGGATGATTGATGGCAGTCTTGAACTTTGTACTAGGTGGGTTTTCCTTTGACTTACTGTCATATTTTCTTTCACAATGTTTATCTTTAGCTAAAATGCTGCTACTTTGGATTTTTAATTTCAGTTTGTCTCCAACAGCGTGGTCCTCTGCTTCAGACTTTTCCACTTTCACCTCAAGAATAGTTATGGTTTCATCATGTCTCACATTGCTATTTTGGACATTAGTAGGCTTATCGAATTTGTCTTCAACCATGTCATTTTCTGCTTGAGACTGTTCATCTTTGTCACTAGAAAAGCTTTTGTTGAGATCTCGCACGGTTCTAGGCCTATTACCGAAGGACAAGGCACTATGAAATGTAGAGTGGAATTTCAGTAGCTGCCTATCTAGAAATCTCTTACCACAAATGGGGCATTGAAGGATTGCATCTTCAACACCAATTGTGTTAGTAATTTCCGTAACAGGGCGTCTAGATGAGTTCTTTTTATGTCCATGTTGACCAACTTCCTCAAGTCCCCTCGGCATTGTATCAGGTAAAGTGAATTTTCACTTCGTTGGTTCATGCCTGAAAGAAGATAACGAGGATGCAAGGAAATCTGGGATGCATAATATATGCTTGTGTAGTTAAATGGTTTATGGTGTATGAGTTTGGTCAATGACTATGGCTATTTCTCTTTTACAGGCTATTATTATTTTTTCTATTGTCTTGTGTACTATGATATAGGTACATCAGGGATGTAAGCGTGTTATTTTCTTCGCAGGTTACAAGCATTATTTTATAATCATATGCAGTAATAATAACTAATTTTAAATAAGGGGGTAAAGGCATTCCATTAGTGCCTTTGCAATTCCATTGGTGCCTTTGCAATTCTAATGGTGCCGCTGCAATTCCATTGGTACCTTTGCAATTCCATTGGTGCCTATAGGCAATTCCATTCGTGCCTATGCAATTCCATTGATGTCTATGCAATGCCGCTGGTGCCTTTGTAATTTATTTGATGCCTATACAATTATATTGGTGCCTATGTGACGCCAAAGCATAGCGAGTACCTCCCAGCCCTTGCCCAGGCAATCAACGCAAGATGCAAAACCAAAACCGGAGAAAATGGAGACTTGAATAGTGTCGTTGTTTACGGCCCAATCAACTCGATTCTTGACAGGGACAGAGTTATTAAAGAGATAGGAAGTACCCCACCCCCTGCAATCACCACAATATTGTATTCATCTTGTATAGATCCTACATTGAGGACAAACTGTATTGAAAGGGGGCGTACAAAACATCTCAAATATCATGGCAAATTGCATGACCTCTTCAACTGACGAAACACATGAAGTAGCTGATAGGTTCCCTAGTCATTCTTTGGTCTGTGGTCTTGGGTATTACCTTCACCGAGATTCGGCTCTTGAAACACAGCCCGGTATCCAACTCGTGAAGAAAGATGCAAACATGATTTTTATCATTATTAGTTAATAGATTATTACAAAGGGTGATTATTTGTACCACATACGCTTATTACCTGAGGCATCTATATCGTATATTAATGTGTTCATGGAACAATTTCTGTAATGAAACAATAAATCAATCAATCAAGACTGGAGGTTATACAGGCCCTTATGGTAAAACCATAGCCCCCCTCCTCCCGCTTCCCTTCTACTTCTAGCAGGTAGGCCTACAAGAAGAGTGTACATGTAGTCACAAGACACAGAATTGAAGAAGTTATACAAAAATGTAGTTTACATACCACACGATATCCGTTGATGATACCCAGTCTATGGTAGTGTGAGAGGTAGAGGAGAAGTAGGAAATATGTACAATGCTTTGCTGACGGTCAGGCTGAGAGTCCTTTACTTCAGATTGAAACGGACGACTTTCCCCAGCAATTTGGTTCATTTAGAACACGTGACAATTTGTTATAGACGTGTCAACTGCCCTTTATTCTGCAGCATGCCATCGGAGATATTAAAGTTCATAGGCTATACATTCCCACATATCATTTGCAGAAAAAATGTTTTAAGAAATGATATATCTTCCTGGTTTTAGCTGTGTTGTTAGTATGGGGTTATGATCTCTAAGAGGTCCCAGCCAATAAATAATTATCGTCAGGACATATCGAATGACCTGTGTCACTCGAAGTCTATACTGCTCCGTAACCCCTCATTGGTTATACCCCGTATCCAGTGAGGCATATCGGTAAGTAGGTAGCCTATTACTAGTATTAACGTGTGTGAGACAGTTTAGAGGCGCAGATCTCGGTACCCCTCGAACGACTGTGGAGACAAGTACTCAGCCCTATATATATATAGGGGCGCTGGGGGTTTAAGGCGAGACGCTTGTTGCCCCTGCAGTCACAGTCGGAGCTGGGCGAGGATCGGCACTCTGGACTTAAATAGAGCGGGTGGGGAGGGGGGGGGGGGTTAAAAGAGCGATAGTGTAACAAAATAACCTTATTTTTTGTTAACCCTTCATAATACACCATACCAATAAAATAATTCATAAGTGGGGTAACTGCTGCAAAATCAAGGAACGCCCAGAGACAAATTTAACAATACCTCAGTCTAAATGGTCTCAAAATTCCGAGATCGTCTGAAAATTGCGAGATAGGCTGAACATGTAGCAGCTCTAGGCTAAATAGTATAGCAGAGGCTAGAGTTTCCTCTGCTGCTACGTCACAGGGTCTGGACTGGGGGGCAAACATAGGCCACCACGTGGTTGGGTAGTTTCACCATGATAGCACCATTACCCCTTACTGTATTTTGATATTTTCTAATTTTGCCCTAATAATTCTTGACTATAATGATACATGGTACATGTTGTATAACAGTGTCGATTTTATTTACAGAGATATGTCTATTTTTATAATAATTCCTATCAGTGCATCAACTAGTTGAGATATATACCCTACAAAGTATCATGCACATGGCGTTTGTTTGCCCCCCACTGTTCTATTATTGGGTGCAATCTACAACTCTAACCTCTGCTATAGGTTAGCCATGCATAATTCCCACCTACTAAATTCGTCCCCACGAGCAGAATGTATTCACAAGTAACAATAGACGGAGATAATACCCCCTCCCCGATGCAGTGCTAGTCGGCTCTCAAAAAGCAAATGACCCATATCCTTTAGACATATCATAATTGTGTTGGCATAACATTACAGAAGTATGGGGTTCTGAGTGTAGAACTTAAGTAAATAAGCCTGCACAGTACATGAAGTATACATATATTAGTGCACTTTGTATAACCCTGTCGTCACGGATATCCAGTAGTTTCATCTTTAGTTCACAGTTTTATGAAAATAAATGAATTAGGATGTTTGCTGAAACGTGATGTACAATAGCATACAGCCTCATGAAAACAATAAAGCTCTTTTCCAAAACTCATTTGGATTTATCACCATCTCGCTATTTTAAAGATAAATTGCAAAAACTCATTTTTGTATAGCGGATACACTTTTAATACCCTTTTACATACATGTACCAACGAGTAGAAGATGAGGGAAGGGCTAGAAGTCCTGAGCATTTAGGAGAAAGAGGGATCCGAGGATTGTCTATAATACAACTATCGTACCATGTGTACCCCATAAACTGTGAGGTACTGAGTGGGCTATATTACTCTCGTTCCCAAATCCTTCCGAAGGAAGGCTCTGGTAACAACCAAATGACCTTGAACTTGGGATTTTGCTGGGTCTGGGCAACCCCTGCTGGTAGCTTGGAACCAGCGAACAGGAACAGTAAATGGAACCAGAAAGGCTGATGGTAAATCTACCTAAAACTACCATCATACATTCTGGTTCCATTTCCTGTTCCTGTTCGCTGGTTCCAGCCTACCAGCAGGGGTTGCCCAGACCCAGCAAAATCCCAACATTTGGCAGTTACCAGAGCCTTCCTTCGGAAGGATTTGGGAACGAGAGTAGGGCTATATATGTTACTGTCCGGTGTCACGGTTCTATAAATTCCTATAGGCATAGATATGAGATAAAAGGCCATTCCAATTAATAAACGTGTTTCTCATCACCGCGCGTCTCCAAAATTGTCCTTGGAAATTTTTTATATATCTTTGGAAATTTTAATGGAAAAAACATGATAAAATTAGACAAATGTGGGCATATTTGGTATCAAATTAAAGCGTATATACAACGCCTCAATTGCAATGACAGAAGGGGAACTTGCAAATTCAGAACTTTAGCAGTTTATAAATATTTGAATTACTTTACTTGGAATTGCTTTACTTGGTATTCAACAAAAAAAGAAGAGAAGAAAAAAAAGCAACACCCTCGTCATGTCTTTCATGACTTTTTAGAGTGGCCTAAATGCATGATAGTAATATAACAATATTTATACCACAGCTGGCTGGGAGAACAAAAGAAACTGCCTGTGTGTATAACACATACACACCAAGTACAACCAATCACTGGATATGGATATATGGTAATCTATCCTCCGATGGTGCATTGGGTAATTACCCTGTCCTCGACTGGAGCGACTCAAGTATACTGCTACATATTCAGAGAGCTCTGCTTTACCCTGTTTATACGTCAGTGAGAGACTGTCATAAAGAAATTCACCAAGCCCCCCCCCCCACCCCACCCCACCCCCAACCAGTAATAAATGATTCATTCCCTACAACAAAGTGGCTGCATGATTAGCAAATCAGACATACATGTGAGGGGAGTTGTTCTGCCAATTCCACAATACGATATATCAAGTATGAAACTACTCCCTAAGTTCATAAGAGGAAGTGAAACCAACTTAGTATTGGTGTTTATTTGTTACTGCAAGGATGGATGGTAGTATTGAATCTAAATACAGACTGGATTTAATACTTTGAATAGCTCTATATGTTTCCCTTCGGAAGTATAGACCATTATCATGTGTGTGTGGTTTCATATTCAAGAAATTTTATGATGCAATGTCAGATCTTCGATCAGGGAGAAACAGATCCAACATTATATGTCTATGTATAGGTGGAAACCCTACAATATGGCATCATCTAGTCAGGATCTTCAAGGAAAACTGGAGGATTTAGTAAAATGTCCTGTTTGTTTAGATTCATTCACCAACCCCAGGTATCTCCCCTGCCACCACAGCCTTTGTCTTAGATGCCTTGAGGAAGTACTGGGAACAAGGAGCCAGATGGAATGCCCTCTATGTAAACAGGAAATACAAGTTACCAATGGAGTGAGTGACTTCCCTGCAGATTTTAAGGCCAATTCTATGCTTGAGGTTATATCAGAGTATCAGAGGACTAATGCTACCCAGGGAAATGTGACAGCACCAAGGTGGGTGAATATTATATATACAACTAGTTATATACCAATATTTTTGATACCGTAGGACAAGCTCTAGATTCGAAATCTAAAAATGATAACTAGTAAAAATAAACTACCATGGTGGATGTAAAAAGTCTAGAGCTATAATCATATACACACTGAAATCAGTTCCTTGACAAAAAGCATATCCCCATAGTCTCAATGAATATCCCCCTTGGTCTCACTGCTGCATCACTCTACTGGCTCTAGATGGCGGCACAATCTCTACCAATGGACACAGTAGTATAGTTGCTATAAGTCGGGGGCTCTGCCCCCAAAACCCCCTTTCTTTCTTTCTTTCTTTCTTTCTTTCTTTCTTTCTTTCTTTCTTTCTTTCTTTCTTTCTTTCTTTCTTTCTTTCTTTCTTTCTTTCTTTCTTTCTTTCTTTCTTTCTTTCTTTCTTTCTTTCTTTCTTTCTTTCTTTCTTTCTTTCTTTCTTTCTTTCTTTCTTTCTTTCTTTCTTTCTTTCTTTCTTTCTTTCTTTCTTTCTTTCTTATTCTTTGTTAAACTGATAACACAACTATAACCGAACCCATTAATGTTTAAAGCTATTCATTTTATTAGTCTATTGGGAGAGTTTGTGTTGCCATCTAGAGGGATAGAGCCTAGATAGAGCAGTGATTACCTGTTATTTTTATGTGATTGTAAACATATTCTTATGTTCCAATGCAATAATATTTGTCTTCTTGCTTACATTTATACAATTGCTCATATACAGAGAACCAACAGGGCAGGAACAAATAGGCAATGTGTCATCAAGCGATACTGATCTAGAGGCTGCCGCTACTGCTCTTGATCATGATGAGAACCCGCCTTGTCCAGTCTGCTGTCAGGGGGTTCCCACAGACCCTCACTGCCTCGACTGTGGCCACCTGGTGTGCTGGACGTGTGTAGAGTTCCTGCTACCTGTAGGAGGCTCAGGGGTCAAGTGTCCCACATGTGACTGTCACACTCTCGTAGTACAGGAGAGTACTTCCACACCCTGGAGTAACACTACTGAAGAGGAGGGCATCCAGTCAGAAGGTAGGCCTATATCCTGGATGACTGAAGTTTTCAGGACCTTGATGTTGACTTGGTCCCCTACCACTATTTAGACCTGAAAATTATTGTGCATAGAATTTCATTCCAATTAAAAATCCTGCTGGTTCTCTTTTGATATATGTGCACAGAATTTCATTTTTGTGAACAATCCTAGTGGCTACTACTCTTGAAAATAGCTTGTGTACTTTTGAAAATAACTTGTGTAGTCTCAAAGTCAGAGGGACTCATTTTCTAATTTTATCCAAATACAACATGATAATTATTGTAATGTTTTGTAATGGACATCACACTATCCTGTTAAACAGATCTCCTTGATGAGGATGCCCAACTGTTGCAAGTGATTTCCATGCTTGACCTTGGTCTGGATCTGGATGAGTTACTTGCGAATTTGGTATCTCCAACTGTTCAGAGTGCAGTGCCCATAGCTGTACCAGAAGCTCCGAGCTGCTCCCTCTGTGAAGACAATGTCATCACAAGTCCTGAACACCTTAACTGTGGCCATGTACTGTGCGGCGAATGTGCAGGCTTCCTCGCACCTATTTTGGGGCCAAGTCTACACTGCCAGCTGGAGACGTAAAGTTGGTATCCCTGCTTCGATGACTAAAATGTATACTTCATATCTAAAAGAACTTTATACATAAATGTGCTTTTCTTGTGAGAGGTTAAGGCTTCCATATGAGGTGTTTAATTACAACTAGAAAACATGGCTTTTACAGAAAAAACAAAAAGCTGATCAACCATCTGTGCTGAAATCAGTTTTCTGTAAGTATGTACATGTATGCTGTAAGGATAATTCTGGGAAACTAGTGGTGGTACCCTGTGGAGATGTTCAGAAGCTTTAGAAACTCACTGACTCCCCTGGTGTGTGTATTGGTGTTGGTGTGTTGGTTTCCCCAAGAGAGCCTTGAACCTTCAACCCTAAGATTTAGAGGCTGGCACCCTTCTAACTGAGCTAATCAGGCAAGGGTCAGCATGGTCTCTTGATGAGATAGTCAATGGTTCATGACTATAGTTTAGAATGTTCCATTCGGATGATATGTTGGATATTCATTTCCTAAGTTATCATAGAAATTATATCAATAACCCACTCTGATATTTTGATATATTATAGTATGGATGTCCCCAACTTATGACAAAGTGTGATGAGGATTCCATTCACCATTCTTAACAAATGTTATGTAAAGCATGTATTCAACCAACGTTGGTCGGCCGGAAATTTGTCATCCAATAAAAGTCTATAATCAATGTTAAACTTATGGGCTAATCTTGTCCGACCAATGAAACCACGGCCGATTCTGTCAGTGGAATACTCCCTTAATTAATTGGACACCCCTCTGAGGCCCTCCCCGCCGCCACTGCAGTCCCTCCCGGCCAGCAGAGCGCCCCCTGGTCGCTCCTGGACAATGGAAGTCTAGCAGAGACCCCTCTGTGTGAAGTTGTACCCAAATTAGACATATATATATATGACAGTGAGTGTAGCACATATCTGGAATACTGTTCTTTAAAGGGTAGGACCTCTAGGAGTAGAGCATGTAGTTCATAACTCTGCCACTAAACTGTGCTACTCAAATTCCAGACCGATTTTTACTTCACAAATTTTACACCAGAGGGCAAAAGTATGTGACCCAGGTGATTTTGACCCAGTTTTGACCCCAATCCAAGTGACCCTTCGGATGTGGCTGTAAACAAGTCTCCATGCCCACCAAAGGCCTGCTAGTAGACTGAGTGTGGACAGCACTATCTACTCATTATTGTTGACATTATCTAAATTACCATGGATGTTAAACAACATTATAGGTACTGTATTTGACTAAGAAGAGCCTGTATATGGGCGAGAGCCTGTAGAAGGAGTAGGAAAATAATACCAGTGGGCTAGCCAAACTGCCCTCGCACAGCATTTTTCACTGTCTCACCCATCACTGGCGGCCATGTTCCTGCACATGTTTACAAAATAAAAAAGTTGATTTTGCCATCAATATGTTTGGGTGAAAGTGTTTAAATCTTATACACATTTTTACAGTGTATGGGTGAAGGGTGCAGTGAGCAGTGGGACCAGGTGATCATGCTGTCCTGGCCAGGTGACTTCAGTAGGGGGACAATGAATCAGGCTTTGCTTGGAATTAAATAGTCTATAAAAGAATGATAAAACTATAGCACCCTCTTAGATTTGATGATTACATATTGGCTTCTAGGAATGCACATTGTGCAATGGTATCATTGTATATAGATGTTCTTTTTTTACCCAAAATGATAGCATGTGGCCTATACAAGGGGGAGTATACCGTTTTCTGTGGGCACACTGGTGGCAATCAGTACACTGGTGGGTATCACTGGTACTCAATACTATACCACTGGCAGAGTGCAACTGCTGGTCACACCAGTGCAACTTGTTTAGACCAGAGGACTGCTGGAAAGGAACAACAAGCAAACTATTTGTTGGTTGCCTGAGCCTTTATACATTGGGTACTGGTGCTAGGGAATACAGGCTCACATGGCTGGGATATGCCTGCATGTGGTGGATTCTGTTTGGGGGATTCTAAATATAACTGAAGTGTTATATAAACTCAACAAGCCTGGCTGAAATTCTTATGATTTAGAGCGAGATTTAATGCCTGTTGTGAATAAAAGAGTATTTTGTCCTACAACCTTTTCCCGAATCTGGATTCTCATTCCATTAGTCTCATTGATATTGGATCTAATAGCTGGACTGCTACATTATAGACGAAGTTCAACCTTAGATTGATATATTCCTGGACCTGTTTAACTATATGAAAAGTTTAACACGCGGAGAACTTCAAATGTTCAAAATAAATGATTTAAACTTAATTAAATAATTATATGCATCTGGTTTCCCTCAATTACGCATCTCAGCATTGGGGGAAAAAAACAACCCAACGCTGAGACTTGACGTGAATTTAGGTGAACACCCCATTTCAGCTATGCAACACCCACACAATTATATAAGGGATATTCATATTCTAATTTCAGCATTAGATACGATGTCTCAAATAAGGATATACTCCATTACAATGGAATATTTTAATAAGTACATTGTATAAGCAGCATAAAAAGTTCACCTAGGATAAATTTGACATCATTAAATTATGAATTATTTTCATCAATGTACTAGAGCATTTTGCCATTTCCCCTCGGATTACCATTTCTGCCTGCCTGAGATACCATTCAATGGTGGCCTTATTCCTTGACTTGGCTGCGCTCGTTTACCTATGTCCATGCACATCAAGCCCTGTTCACATCTATGCAGCATTGCATTGCAACACCCTACCATAATATTGAGTGTATGCTTTGCTCTGCTAAATCATATCTTCATATGTACGTACACTTTGAAAAGGTCATGATCAGCCCTTATAATTATGTGTGGGTTTTGATTCAATGAGTTTATATGATATAGATGCCTGCGCAGGTTACTACAGACTGAGTACACTCAGGCAGCATGGACCAAAAAGTAGGTTGCAGATTTTCTTTCTTCCTAATCTTAAAAGTATTTGGAATAAGTCGGAAATTGCCACATGATGTAAGACAATTATCTTAATTTGTGAAATGAATAATTATAGGGCCCTGCCTTGCAACTAGGGTCGGGTTGTCTGAAACAACTTTTTTTTTGTCCTAAGGTGAGTAAGTAGTATGTATGTGCCAATTCCATGCTGTGGAATTGGCACAGGAACTCGGGTATGAAACTTGTTACATAAGTCGATTCGAAACCAACTCAGAGTTGGGAAAGCATTTATCACAACAAGAATGGATTATGCATTTAAAATACAGACTGGATTACTGAAAAGCACCATGCTTCCCCATGTGAGGTTATACCCGGGGTTATACCATTACTGTGTACGTTTATATTCAAATCATGCTTCATGATTAGACATTCACCTGGGATAAAGCAAGTGAGTCCAACACTCACATCTTTGGGTGAGTGGCAAACTACAACATGGCATCAATATCTAGTCTTCAAGAAAAATTGGAGGATTTAGTGAAATGTCCTATTTGCTTGGATTCATTCACCAACCCCAGGTATCTCCCCTGCCACCACAGTCTTTGCCTTGGATGCCTGGAGGAAGTACTGGGAACAAGGAGCCAGATGGAATGCCCTCTTTGTAAACAAGAAATACAAGTTACCAATGGAGTGAGTGACTTCCCTGCAGATTTTACAGCCAATTCTGTGCTTCAGGTTATATCAGAGTATCAGAAGATTAAAGCTGCCCAGGGAAATGGTGCAGTGGCAAGGTAGGGTGAACATAATACCCCTTCATCTGATATGATAGGATAATCCATAGATTAGAACATGATAATAACTGATAACTTAAGTGACCCTAATAGGGGTGTCTTATAAGTCTGTGAAAAACTGAATTATATGACAAAATGATTTTATTAGGGATAAATATTAAAAAATTATTTATCATTTCATATCCAGTGTATATATCATTTGGCATCTGTTTATCTTGTATCAAATAATTATATTGGAATACTGATATTTCATATCTAGGGAACCAACGCGGCAGGAACAAATAGGAAATGTGCCATCAAACCAGACTGATCTAGAGGCTGCTGCTACTGCTCTTGATCATGATGAGAACCCACCTTGTCCAGTCTGCTGTCAGGGGGTTCCCACAGACCCTCACTGCCTCAACTGTGGCCACCTGGTGTGCTGGACGTGTGTAGAGTTCCTGCTACCTGTAGGAGGTTCAGGGGTCAACTGTCCCACATGTGACTGTCACACTCTCATAGTACAGGAGGAAAACCACTCAGGTAAGTAGGCCTTTATGCATGAAATGAACCTCAACACCATTTCAACATTTTGTATTCATTGAAACCCACTTATTCCTAGGCCAGCCTGGTATTAATATGAAATGTGTATAAAGTGTTATTACAATGAACAATGGTGACAGTTCTGCTATAAAAGAAAACAACATAAGGTGAAGTCTCAAAGTAAGAGGTACTAATAAGCTGAATATATAAATGACTTAAGAATTGTATGAGCATTGTGGTACGGTAGCCTATAATAGTAAGGTCCCTTAGCCTCAAATTTGGGGCATATCGTTACCGGAGTGACAAAAGCGCCAAATTTCTCAGAGGTCTTTATTTGGTCATAAAGATTCATTTTAGCCTAGGTTGCATCTTCAAAACAAATCGGTAACCATGGAAACAGCCTAAATCCAAGATGGCCGCCAAATTATCCAAAATACATCTCCCATAGCATTAATATTGTCCCTATACAAATTTGAACCATACCTACCCCCCCTAAATTGAGCCCTGGGAATCCAATGGTGTTATTGGTTTGTTGCTAGGTTGAGCGGTTGCTTAGCAACAGCCATTCTAAATATGAATTTCCTTAGTTACACAGGTTTAAAGGTTACTTAGCACAATTTTAATGATACCTACCCCCACTTGATTGGCCCCTAGCACTTTAACAGTGTTATTCATTAGTTGCTAGGGCCAGTGGTTGCTTAGCAACAGCCTTTCCAATTGTTTATTTGCATAGCAACACAGGCTTTGCAGGTAAATAGCTCAATTGTGATGGCACCTACCCCCAGTAAATTGGCTGCTAGGATTTTAGCAGTGTTATTCATTGGTTGCTAGGGCCAGTAGTTGCTGAGCAACAGCCATTCCAATTGTTTATTTGCCTAGCAACACAAGGTTTACAGGTACATAGCTCAATTTCAATGACACTAACCCCCCTTAAATTGACTACTTGCATTTTACTAGTGTCATTCCCATCTTTCAAGGGCCAGTATATGCCTAGCAACCGTCATTCTAATTGATTGATTCCCTAGAAACACAGATTTAGGTACTACAGGGGTAGACAGTAACTGCTGACCAGGCCTGTAGCTCTAGAATTCAATGGGCCCACGCTTAAAACAGCAGGCCTGGACTAGATAGTTCACCTTTCTTAACATACCTAACCAGAATGCCAGGTTTCCTAGTGTTTCTCTATCAGGTGCTGGCAACTCCCTAAAATGACTATGCCAGCAACTTTTGAACCTGTAGTCATTTTTCACCCTGGCTTATGAAGCCATTGTGGAAAATGACCCTGCTCTTAAATCATAGTAAGTGCCTTTTTGTAATGGATATTTCAGATATTTGCCTTCACTTTTCAATTGTGAAATCATGAATGGAAGGAGAACTATATGTATTAGCAATTTAGCATTTTCAAAATATCTCCCAATGATTTTTCTAAGTAGTATACTAAATACTTGCACCAGACATGGGAGAGAGTAGCTCTCTATTCTCAGAAGAATGCAAATGTGACTGGTGTGCCAAATTTGTGACGGAAAAAAAGCACACCATCACTAGAACCACAATATAATCTAGTAAAATCCGGGAGAACTTTGGTACCAGAAGTATAGCAGCTGAGAAAACTGAATTTTAAATTATATTTGTATGTGTATTCTTTACTTATACACCAGAAAGGCCTAGAGGGAGGTGTATTCAATAGGATTACATAAGAAGCAGAGGGGTAAGGCAGCCCCAAAAATGACCCTGCCTTGAGCATTCACACCTTGGTAGGTGGGAGGGGTGGGGGGTAATGTGGAGGGAGGCATGTAGAGAAATGGCCCCGGCTTCATAAGTCTTTGCAGGGTCATTTCCTGGTCATTGCTTAGACCTGTCTATTGCCAACAACACTTAACACCAATTCTGTAGACCACCCAGCCTATAGAGGGTAATTCCTGAGGAAACTTCAGGCCTGGACCCACAACTACTGGGCCAGCATTAGTGTGCATCCTTGGACTGCATATTAGCTTCCCCTACAGCAAGCATCTCCTTTAAAGACTGCGTAGTGCATTAGTGCATCATGCTCTTGGTCGTCATCACTTTTACACTCAACATATAGAATTCTAGCACAAAGGCACAGTTTCAGCCTCTTCCCAAAGAAAAGTATCGCCAGCCCTACTAGTAGAATGCCCTTTACATTCACAATCACCAACCAATGATAGATATTCCTGGGTAAATTGGATGTTGTGCATCCCAAAAACAATCAAACACAGGCTTATACGCAAGTTTTTCTGAATTTTATCTCAAAAATCATCATAAAATCCTTAACTTAACCAACCCGGCGGCCTATGGACCATTTCTTATTTCGTTAGCTTTATCTGGCACCCCCCCCCCAGACTCTGCTGATGTGAAAGATATTGAAACCGCGGTTCCTACGGTACAAGGGAGAGGAGGAGGGGGGCAGAGACACAAATTTACACACTGTATAATGCTTTCTCCTTTTGGAACACAGCACCAAATCGGTGTATTTAGAAGGAATATATCTATCTATTGGCTTACATATCTATCTAATTTCACATAAAGATCACAAATTGGTTGTAATCTATTTTAGGTTATAAATATGTTGACTCATGCATCTCAGCATAACACCTGAACACGACATGGGGACAATGCCTCTGAGTGAAGTACATGTGTGCCCGGGGGGGAGGAGCACTGTGGGTGCAAGGTATGTGAGCAGGCAAGCAGAAAGGGGTATCCCCGCGGGATTAGTACCATTTTTAGCCACCAGGAGGCTCCACCATGGCCTAAAATAAAAGAAACAGGCCGATAATTCCTTTTTGGTACTTTTTTCTGGAGAATTCAGTAGTTCTATACAAAACATTCCATCTTTGTTGAAAAGCTTCCATATTTGGAATGTAGAACGTTTTAGAGCCAAAATGCATGTCTTTGTTGATACGTGTTGCCATGGAAACATGATTTTCATTCCAAATAAAGAAAATAAAGTAGCTCATTGATAGAATCATTCACAAGGATTGCTATGCTCAAAACAGAATAGAATTACCATTTCTAAATCAAAATCTATGGCCTATAGGATAAAGATGTATGATCATTTTCTAATTATTCTAATTATGCTAATTAGATAGAGATATCTAGGGAACTATGGGACTTAGGGGACATCCATAAATGACGTCACACTAATTTTGGCCATTTTCAATACCCACCCACCCCCCTGTCACACTTTGTCACACATCAGCCAACACCCCCTCGAAAATTATGTCACAAATCTGCAGACCCCCCCCCCCCCCGATGCATGAGTTAGGTATCATGACAGAGTTCCACTATAGAAGACCATACATGTGTTATGATTAAGCTAAGCGATAGAATATTGTGTATTGAATATATTCTTAACCAGTGGGATTTCTATCACACTGGTCAAATATCACACCCAGTCAAAGAGTACACCCGCAATTTCACATTGGCCCGATCTCGTGCACAGCCATCAGTCAAATTATGCAAGTCTTTCTAAATCGGTGCTGATCAATTTTGCTGTAATAGCATAAAATTCACTAGAAGTGACAATAACATATTCACATGAGTATTCATGAGCTTAGTGAGTTGTCATTATTGTGCCTCTACATGGGTTAAAAATCGACACGTGTGACACAGCGACACGGGGGTTTTAAAAATCGACACGTGTGACACGGGAGTTTTAAAAATCGACGGACACAGACATCTTTATAATGCCCTAGTATGTTCTATGTACATAAAAATCGACACGGTGGCACGGCCCTTTTGTTAAAAATCGATTTGGCGACACGGTCAAAACTGAGGGGACCCATGTAGAGGCACATTATTGAACAAGGGGAGGGGGGCGGTGGGTGGATTTTCGTACGAGCCCATCCAAAACCCGATCTGAGCCCAGCTCAGGCAGCCATCCAAAACCCGATTTGAGCCCAATTCAGGCAGCCTGCTTGGGGCCACACCAAAGCCCAGTGCCCTAAACCGACGGGCGCCCATTGGTTAGCCCACTCTGGGCCATACTTGCAAACACTGTCTGGCCCAGTCCGGGACCACACCATGTTTGCCACTAGGGTTCCTTGCACATTATTTTGGATAGCTTATCCTGTACATGAGGACATGCAAAGTCACAAATCCAATGAGAATTTTCAAGGGATGCAGGCTGCTATGTTTTAGACATTAGAAGGTTCTTACAAACTATCAGATGGATGTAAACCTGTATTGTGATTGAGACACAAATAACACAAGCTTGTATGACTGGGATGTAAACATGATGGCTGACTTACTCCAGAATTGACACTAATTG
Source organism: Harmothoe impar (assembly GCA_947462335.1). Classification (NCBI taxonomy): domain Eukaryota; kingdom Metazoa; phylum Annelida; class Polychaeta; order Phyllodocida; family Polynoidae; genus Harmothoe; species Harmothoe impar. Next base: position 47,048,331 of record OX381713.1, read on the forward strand.
GAGCCAATAAAATAAGCTGATAGAATCTCCAATCTGCAACGAGCGTAACCTTAGACCCTAACTGTTCTTTTACAGCTTTACGTTTTAAAGTAAGTTTTATTTGTATTTTCCGAAGTGTGACGTCACACTGGGCTTGACACCCCCCCCCCACCCCCCTGTCAGACTTTGTCACACTTGGACCAACACCCACCCACCCCCTCCAGTGTGACGTCATTTCTGGAAGGCCCCTTAGAGCTTATTGGGGTTTTGGATAGGGCAATGCCCACCCATATTCATATAGCCATTTCTCAAAAACTAGAAACGATATCTTCTTGTGTAATATATCACTGGAAAGCTTATGATATCAATTTTTCGTTGAATATCCCTTTCCCCTTGCCTGTACACGTATAATGGTGTTAGAATGCTCACAGGGATTAGCGGTGGTCTACATTGTCCTAAGATGGAGGTGCAAATATAAGGCATTGACACTGCCCCCCCTATAGCTCATGTAGGCCAAAGTTAGGGGTGCGGCTAATACGCTAGTTTTTACCTGGACTCATTCAAAAGCCGTCTGTGGCTTATAGGATTGGCACAAAGTCTGGGTGCGGCTTATATGTGAGTTAGGCTTATACGCGAGGTTTTACGGTAGTGAATCTGTTAATCTTCACCTATCCTGTCCCCTGCTTATTCTCCTACCTATCTTTCTCTGCCTATATGTTATTTGCCTAGCAATACCTATGCATCCCCCCTGCATATATATCCCTCCATCATTCTCTCTTTCCTCATTGGTGGATCCAGCGGGGGTCCGACGGACCTTGCCCCTTCATCCCAAAAGAAAAAAAATGAAGAAAAGAGAAGAAAGAAGGCAAAGAAAGACAGAGAATGGGATGATATTCTATTACACATACATTTTAAACTTTTCAATCTTTTCCTTGCAAAAAGGTATTTCCCAAAGCAAGTGGTAGAGGCTATAAAAAAAAGCTCCAGTCACCAAGAAACGGCCAGTGAATAGATCTACTTTGCCTCTCTAGTATACCCACATGAATAAGGCTGTGAAGGGGTTTCTTTTGTTTCAGGAAATTGATACATGCATTATTATATACCATAAATATAAAGTAAAATATCTATGATTGTTGAGCAATTTATGTTTTTCTCATTAATAATTGGTGGGAAAGTGTGCTTTTTGGGCATTCATACCCATAAATACCATCAAATCAGGGAGAATTGACCACTCAGCAATACTTCTCAAGGGCTAATTGTGGTTACTATTGTTATCAGTCTTGCTATATAGTAATATTTTGTAGACATACTGTACTAGAAACCATCAATTGTTGGTTATAGATCCACTGTGCTTGATAATGCCGGATAAATCCTCCAAATGTTGGCCATTTTGGATCGAGAAATATACTTTAGATCAGGGTTTTGAGAAGCCCGGCCCCAAAAAGCATGATTTTGTCATACATTTCACATAGAACAGCTGACTTTTATCACATATATAGACCTCTTTTTATTACAATAGACACATATTTTCTTAAGGGGACCCCAATCTCTATCGTTTTTATCATTACTGTCAGGATTTAATATTTTGTGCAAGTAAATTTTCATGTTTTTGGTACATTTGATCGTGCTGTACAAGTAATGGGGTGAAACATCCATTTTGAGCCAAATGGCAAAAAAATGCAAAAATTCAATATTTCGCTCCCAACTTTGAATGAGTCTTTTTCAGACACCAGACTAGATGCAATGCCCTAAATGGTCTCATTTGAAAGATAATTTAGTTGCTGAACTACCCCTCTTGAAACATTTAGCTAAAAGGTGTCACTCTGGTTGTCACGGCAACTTTGCCTTGTAAAAGAGTGAAAAATTTGAAATTTCAACATTTCAGAATCCTTGTTGCCATGGCAACAGAATCCACAATTTCTTTTCTAAACTATTTTCTCTAATGAAAAATTAATATTCCATGATGTCTTAGCTTTAAATTTGTATCAAAATGTTTTTTGTGTGCCATTTGGTCATTAAATAAATGCCATTTAACTAAAAGATGTAGATGAACTTTAAAACTTTTTACCTATACTTCATGACTGGAGCTAGAGGTATATTCCATATTGTTGTTTTCTAGGCAACCCCAATGAATTCTCACCAACTACCATGTCTGATTCAAGAGAATATACTATTTCAGTAATCAATATATATAAGCAAATGACTTCCATTGACAATTATGATGCATTCTAATACATTTGTAGAAGGTAAATGTCACATTGTTCATATTCATACAGATGTATGTAGAGGCCAAGAGTCATATCCTGCATATCTGCCATAACAAATTTTGTAGGGGCTGGTGAAAACCATTGATAAGGGATCCCAAAATGGATATTGTGTCCCTAATCTGCATATCCTTGGCCAGCCTCGCCCCAATCAACTCTCATCAGTGCACTTCACTGGAACCCGGCATATACTGGCCCTAGAAATATGGGAATTACACTAGTAAAATGCCAGTAGTCAATTTAAGCAGGGTAAGTGTCATTGAAATTGAGCTATGTACCTGTAAACCTTGTGTTGCTAGGCAAATAAACAATTGGAATGGCTGTTGCTAAGCAACCACTGGCCCTAGCAACTAATGAATAACACTGTTAAAGTGCTAGGGGCCAATCAAGTGGGGGTAGGTATCATTAAAATTGTGCTAAGTAACCTTTAAACCTGTGTAACTAAGGAAATTCATATTTAGAATGGCTGTTGCTAAGCAACCGCTCAACCTAGCAACAAACCAATAACACCATTGGATTCCCAGGGCTCAATTTAGGGGGGGTAGGTATGGTTCAAATTTGTATAGGGACAATATTAATGCTATGGGAGATGTATTTTGGATAATTTGGCGGCCATCTTGGATTTAGGCTGTTTCCATGGTTACCGATTTGTTTTGAAGATGCAACCTAGGCTAAAATGAATCTTTATGACCAAATAAAGACCTCTGAGAAATTTGGCGCTTTTGTCACTCCGGTAACGATTTTTTGATTAAGGGACCTTACTATAAGGTCTTGGAATAGTTATGCTATGATCATCATATCCTGTTCTGCAGGTTTTCCTGATGATGATACACTACTTCTTCAAGTAATTTCCATGCTTGACCTTGGAATGGATCTGACTGAGTTACTTAGGAGTCTTGTAACTGTTCCGAATGAAGTACCCATGGCTGTGCCAGAAGCTCCGAGCTGCTCCCTTTGCCAAGACAATGTCAGCACAAGTCCTGAACATCTCAACTGTGGGCATGTACTGTGTGCTGGATGCACAGGGTTCCTCAAACCTATTTTGGGGCCCACCCTGCACTGCCCCACCTGCCAGATGGAGACTTGAGACCATGAATTAAACTTTGATCTGAATTTAGTGGTCTTCTTAACACATATCAACACTTATCAAATATTTTTGACACATGCATGTTTTTGGTGATAACCAGAATGTGTTTTATAAACAGTATTAGTTGTATGCTTATAATGTCCATGATGAAAGATTCTTACTGCTATGGAACTCTGGAAATCTAACTGAAAAGACATTGCTAGATATTCTATTTCAAACGAAAGCCATCAAAATTTACAGTAGCTGGAAAATTATTGCTAGACTATTCATACTAAAGAACGTACAAGAGCATGATGGTTTTGTAGATAAGACATTGCCATATTGGGTATATTAAATAGAACTGCTGGTGGCTGGAGGATTTCCTTTCTCCCATGCTTACATCAACCTAGTAAACACTATATCTTACAGATAAATCTGGGCGTTTGGGTGTACAATAACGTATTGGTTATAATCTTGGAATATCTCGTGAGATTTAAGTAGGTACTAGACTTCCACACACCGTGATTTAACATGAACAATCTAGACTCCGGGAACAGAAACAACCTATTGTGTCTGTGCACCAGTTGCATCTTTATAAACTTAATTGCGATATCCCCACATAAGCCTGCATACATATTATCTTTCTCCGTTGATGTTTTATTGCTGTATATGCCTCATCTAAATATGGTATAATGCCTGGATATTACATTTAAGCTGTATGATCTAGGCAGCTTAATTCATAAATGTTAGGATAGGTATCTGGTTAAAACTAGAGTATTCTCTCGTTCTCATTCTTGCCACCAGATGGCCTCTCAGTTCTGTCCCCATCCACATTATTTTGTCCATAATCGAATAATGTCTATGACTAAGTATGCTAATAACTAAGCACTTGGATACATTTATGCACATTATAAATGGCATAGATTTACTTATTCCATATGGCGGTTTGCAACCACAGTACCTGGTGCCGTACAATAAAATGAAATGAAATATCCACACAGTTTTGCAAATTCATGTTATTTATTTCTGATCAGTTTTGTATACAAGGAATGATTAATTTGAACATGAAAGCTTACCATACACAGAGAAGGTGGAACGATAAGAACCCTTCCGCTCCAGCTCATTCGCTCGACACATATTATCATTATTAATAATAAATCCAGTTTTTATTCACCGCAGTACACAACCATCACTGCACTGACAGACTCTCTCCTACGTGCCGTCCATAAGCGGCTTGGCTACAAAAAAGGGAATGATTCTATATATTCTGTATTCATATTCACCCTTATATGGAGCAGTCACACCACTACCACACTGCCTCTCATACTTACACACTGAGTTTATATTACACATTAAGGGGGTAGACTCTCTCTTGCACTATGTTAACAGACAATAACTTAATATGAGTTATGCACATGTTACTGACAGTTAAACAGGCTTCAGGGATGAGGTTGGGTGGGTGGGGGTTTCTAGGATGCATGGGGGGTATTTGAGGGTATGTTAAACCTGATTCTATGCACACAGTGCATAGGATAGTGCCATAATTACATTGATATATATATATATTGTAACCTAGCACTGCCATTGGCACGACCTGCAATAGTTATTATTTAAAATCCCTAATACATACTCATTGTTTCTACAATATAATGTCATGTGTTGGTAGCTACATCATCATCATTCTTTTTATCAATTGAGCATATTATCTGGCTGGTTTTGGGCGTATTGCCATTCCGTGACCTTTTCACCTTGACATCTGAGGTCAAATGCTGCCAGGTAACCTTGTGAATACTCAAGGACAGAGTCGGGTCAAAGACAAGTTTACACATTGTACTTCATTCCTTTCTTCCTTACCCAAAAATGACGCGACAATAAATAACATGCCAGAAACAGGTCAATCATTACATGAACAGTCTATACTTGACAATGCACAACCCAACAGTCATGAAACAGAACAGGTTGTCCTTTCCTTCACCAATCTTCTATATTATATTAGTTTACTTAATACATTTATTAAATTAGACTCTCTACAATGAACTTACTAGAGGGAAGGTAGAATTGTACTTTAGCACAGCTACATCATGTGCTGATAAATATATATTCCTCAGGGTTGATATTAAACAGAATGACATGAAGACTAAATGGGTAATGATGCCCACATCAGGTGGGGCTCAGACTATATCAGTTTACCTGGGTTTTCTACAGAGTTGTAAGAAATTCAGAGAACACAGTATAAGAACTGGTTGTGGTAATCACACACTAAGATTACACAAACTAATTCAATGTTAAGGAAGATTCTTCATAGAACACCACAAGGTAGTTAGGACATACCTGTAACTATAGAGTATAGTGGACACACATGTCACACACACTTATAACGGTACCAACAGGTGTACATCTTCACTACTCTTAGTTTGCTTCAAGTTGACCATACCATGGTCTGTGGACAAGTATTGTATAACAATCAAGAAAGTCTATTCAATAACTCCATGTATAGCCTTCCCTCTTATATATTCGCTATGATGCATGGCTAGTGGATGGAAATTGGGCAGAATTCCTGTTATATTGAGGCATACACCTTGTATTTCGTCTGGGTACCCTCTAAGAAACCACACTATATAAAATAAAATTTTAATTTCAAATGCATCCTGTGAAACCAGCACAGAAAGCATCAACAGAAATGCTGAGTCTGGATGGTCAGCTGATTTGTACAATTTCAGATTGGTACCTCAATATGGATGAATCAAAAATCAATCTTCAAGTAATATATATATAGTATTCTTCTTTAGTATTGCAATGTAGCCATTTTATTTTGGGTCATGTCTTTTAAAATCAACCATTGGAATGTCATAGCTGGAAGTTTGGAAGAAAATGAGATATAGGTGATCATTGAAGTCATAATTCAAATAATAAAATGCTTCTTTGGACAGATTATGTAAATATACATGTACAGATACATTATTGGAATGCTTAGCTGTAAAAAGGAAATCAATATCACTGCATGAACAATTCAGTAAAACCATTTTCCATTAATCAAACAATGAGATTCTCTAAAGTAAAATACTACCCTCACTGTAATTGAAATGAATTGATATTCCTGGAGATGATTGGTTCATTATAAGTGCATAGCACTTATACCTTTTTGTTGAGAAAGAAGACATGTCTCATTCTATGCTATACACACCAAACACATGAATGTATTCTGAGTCTAGTGCATTGTTCCATCCATTTGGCTTTGTCTGGCCTTCTCAAAAAATGGTCATACTGTATATGCATAAATGAATGCTGGATTACATTACACCATCTCTATTCTATAACCAGAAAGAGTATAATTCTCATTCACTTTCGGGCCCCTTGCTCGACTCTTGTAAGCACTATATTTAATAACAATGCTATGAGGGGGAGGGATGTCAACTTTCAGAAGAATCTACATTCTAAATATGCTATACCTGTGTATATATGTATATTCCTGCCAATATTGTATGAATAATAGTCTTTTAAGCACCATGAATGATGAGGATTTAATAAATAAATTATCATTTTTGGGGGATGCAGCAAGCCATGCTGGTCAAACAGCCAGGGCAGCGACATGTCCATCCCCATGGGCATTTCAAGCAAGACCTTAATAGTTTTAAGCATTTGTCAACTGGTAGCTATCCCTCTGTTTAATTTTATGTACCCACAGACTGAATCAGCAGTTTCTGAGCTAGACCCCTCAGCAGTTTCCTTGGTTGCCTGGCCTGTTAAATATTATAATCAAATCTCTATATTGTGCATGAATGTCTGAACTAAGCCACTACATTACAGGTTGCTAAACCTATTCATGTAGCTCTGAACTTATTAATTTCTGCTTGCCATAGGTGAATTGAGATCAAAACAAAGTGAATTTCCTCTCCCAGATATCACGATACTGATATGTTGATTTAGATTTAAATCTTTTCAACTTTCTGAATCAGATATGTGTTGTGAGTTCATTCTGAGCCAAATAATTCCATACATATGACTGCTTATTTCATACAATACCTTTTTTCATTTTGATTATAGCTTAGGGAGTTTTGTATTTATAATTTGTCTATTTACTCCAAGGGGCACTTAAAGAATAAACAAAATGGGTTGCGGGTGTAAATTTCAATTCCATCAGGCCTTTCTGAGGACAGCGGGTCACTTGTAATACTTTGTGTTCAAACTGACTTTTATATCCCCAACAATAAAAACACCTACATTTGCTTTTTAGCCACAACCGTGACTACTTTCCTTGTCATTTGTTATAAAAGGATGAATATGACTGTAATTATATAAGAACTTTATACACTTAGAGATTACACATTTAGTCCATAGGTTCACATTTAAAAAATCAAGAATGTCAAATTATAACTATTCTGACTGGAATGATGCTGGACACTTTTTCACTTTCTTTAGGAATATGATAATTCTATACAAATGGTTTTGCTGCAACAGCTAAACAATATCATACACTCTTCATTCTGTACAAACACAAGACATAAACTTGTTACAAAAACCCTTATTCTTTTTACACCCCAATACACAATACTCTCAATTCACCACAAACTATTTCCTTTACATAACAGTTTTGGAAATAATGAAAGTGCTTTTCATTTTCTGTTGATGAGGTTAACAATCATTTACACATCAAACAGTCTTATGGCGGGGATGATTAAACTTGACTTGTTTCTTAAACTTCATTTTTTATCATATATATGACCATCCAAGAAAACGGGAATCCTTTACTGGTATATTACCCTGCATTTTAGAGAAATGCTTGCTGTATTTCGTTCTTGTCCGATTTTGCTTCATGGAAGATGGGAAAAAATAAATGAAAATATGTACAAAGTACTGGCTAACTCTGAAAACTATTTCTTTTCAGAGGTCGAAACTGGAAACTGGAATGCTTTTTCTCAAGTATATAAGTATGTGTATATATATCGTACATATCTATATATTACAGATGGTAAAATCAATTAGTTACTGAGACTCGAAGAGTCGGTTTCCCATCTCTCAGTGCCTTTTGAGACATTGTCGACCAAACGCGTCAAGTCAAGACTGTTTTATGAGATACATATTATCATTATGTAGCCAATGTCAACATGGCAGCATAAGCATATCCCCAACTTGGGGACTCGCTAAAATCCTGAAATATTTCTAGCATCTACCTTTCATGACTCCCACCACTATCTACACAATGTAAGTACATGAGTTCTGCCGTCCTGTGGGAACCACTACTTTATAAAAATGTACAATGGGGAGAATGTGATAAAGTAAATCATTCTTTACAAGAGTCCTGTACACTTCCATAAATGGTCATTCTCATCTCACATTTAGTAACCATAGCAACCGTCCCAAACGTTCACCATATAAAGCCACAGAAGCTCTCTGGGCTATTGCAAAAAAAGACCCTTATGTTCATTTTGGAATATGCATCTGCGAGCTATATGATGCGTCAATTCTTCTACCGCAGCTCTTTAACACTACGAAAGAAGATTGTTAGTTTCTGTATGCATAATAATATTATCTTCTTCTCCATTCTATTACATATCTGCCAAATATGATTAAGTGATATGGGTCTGGGCTTGGATCAAATATAGAAAAATGTCAGTTTCAACCAGTTCAAACCATATCCTCAACAGCATAGAACATAAATAACCATGGCGGTGCGAAAGTCCAGTTCATTCTTAGACCAGCTTTCGATGCTTATCCAAGTATGAAGAAGATGCTGTCTAAGCTGACTGATATCTCTTATTTATAAGTCTATCAGTACTTCTGCTACAAATCTGTCTCTAGATGTCAGGATACATCACTCATCATCATGAAGTACACACCTTACATCCTATGTGATAATGGCTCTTGTGTATGAAAAATGACAAAATGGTAAAAGTGGATGCCTGGTACATTCATGAAGTAATGAAACATTGTTGACTTAAGCTCCCTTCAGAATCTCTCTATCCTGTTTTCCGTTCAATTTCCCCTTCCTTCTTTCCATTTCCCGCCTTAAGTTTTGCTCAGCAGATGAGATTTGTCGCATGATTGGCCCATCAGAAAAGCAAGTCGGAAGATGCAGCGTTGGACCAGTTGAATGTATCATCATCCTCTGCAGGCTTGACTTGGACGTTTTCTTCATTTTCTGCTTGTACTTCTGGCTTCTTTACTTCTGAGCCACTGTTTTTCCCCTCTGTATAAATGTCCACTCCTAGCTGGTATTCGTCCATATAGCGCGACCGGTAGGATGCGAGACCACCTGAAGATAGAAATATGGTCTTAATAAAATGTTTTAAATGATGAATGCATTCAATCACATAACAGTAACAATTTTTCATCAAATAGGTTTTCGTTGAGAGTAGACTCAGTTTTATCCCGCTGAATAAAGTGAAAATAGGAAAATATCCATTCATGTTCAACAGTAATTTGAGAAGTACAATTATGTCAACCAACTTCTCTCTAAAGTCACCTTCCCTTGTAAAGAACTGATACTCATAAGGAAATACTTGATTTATGAATGATCTTCAAACACGTGGAATTAAGCATAAAGAATTCTATGATTCTTGATACATAACTGAGACTTATTGTGGCTGAAAAATGTGACATAGTGACCCAACATAATTCTGTGTTAGCGAGTTTCACCTAAACCACATATTCTGTGAGATATTCAGTTAATAAAAAGAAAGAAATGAACCTGAACCAAAATCATCTCATCCATAGTTTTGTTCAATATTAATATCATCTTTATTTGAAATAAATAAATGGTTGTCTATATATAAAGCCGTCCATTAAAGCTTATTTCGTTAGCACTGTACAGTATCTCAGGGAATTGAGAGCCTTTCAACTATAGAGCCTTCAAGATTATTGCATCTATGCATGTAATCATTCCTTGCTATCAACATTTAACTCTATTATCATGACATTTGTATTATAGATCATCTCCAAAATAACTTCATTGGGGCTATATTAAATTGGCAAAAGAACACAGAATAGGCGTGGCAGGGTTTACGGCATATTGTAGCTCAAGTGTTTATTGTCTTCATAAAGACACAATCGCTTGTATCATTTGAGGGATTAACCAAATTTGATGTTACTTAAATAGAAAATACTAAAAAATATTAAGAATCTAAGGGTATGAATCTAAAGGGCATAAAACAAATACTGGTTATGATGCTGGTAAAAGTGGAAAAAGCAGTCGATGTGATCAATGATGGTAGAGCAGATTGAATGAAGTTGAGAATATGTTTGTTGATAATGCTTCTGCAGATTTGTACTTAAACCAGCAGACCAGCCATACCACAATACGACCAGGTCTGAGGAGGGTTATCACCAGCAGGCCTACTATACCAAATGACGACCAGGCAGTGGGGTATGATTATGTTTATGAAGGAATTTGTCCCATACAAAGACAGGCTTCATACCATTTAAATGGTACAGCAACATTTTACAAAGTTGAAAGGGTACAAAATATAATCAATTATATTGACTGAACACTGGTAATTTTACAAACTACCAATATCCTGCGACTGCTTTTCAATCGTCTATAGAGCAAACCACAGTGCGGGAACTCATGAATAGAGACCACTAGGAGCGTTGGAAAACTATATAATTTACAACTGGTCGTCAGAGTGTATAGGAGTCACCAGGAGAGCGTAATGTGACCATGTCCCCCACTGTCCACCAGTTTATTAATTATTATTAGTATTGATGCCTGCTGGCCCAAGACAAGTGCGCGTAAGTACAAAAAAGTCAGGACCCTCACGTGGGGCCTCATCGCCACAGCACCCAGGAGCGGCGATTCCGCTTTTTGGAACGAGGGCGCGCTGTCAAGAGACAACGACGACTATCAGTGGAGAACTTTATAGCTATATATGTTTTAAACTTTATGCAGTAAAATAAGAATCTTATTTAAAGCCTTTTCTACTAATACAGGTTGCCAAGATTTGACGGTGTGTTTCCCTCTGAGGAAATAACCGTTAATATGATGAAACGGGTGATTAGATGAGGAAAGATGAAAACTTCCAATGTAAAGTAGTTTGGTTAAAGTAGACTATACTGCAGTACCGTATAATATAATACTATTGTAGATAAATGACATCAAAATTGGTCAAGTAATGTATAGCTAACAGGGACCTTTAGCAAACCCGACGTAGCTCATTAAACGCAGACGTAGTAGTGCTAAAGGGATAGGCTACGTCTGCGTTTAATGAGCTTTTACGTGGTTGCTAAAGGTCCCTATTATGCAGTGGGTGCACAGAGAAGGTTACATTTTATGTCCTAAGGGGCTATGATAAGAGTTTTCAGAAAAAGTGAATATCACATGATGTTTAGAATGATATAATTTGTCAGAAAAACATCAAATGTTAGTTCTATAAGGAGGGGAGGATTATTAGCAGTTACAACCGATAAAGAAATTTTGGAGATGAGGCAATGGCATCTTCGGTAACATGAATATCACCAAAGAAAGTGAATGCATGAAGAAATTTCTTATCTCACGATGACGTATAGGCTATCTTTTTTTCTCTCTTATGATATTTTTGTGCAATGTTCCTATCTCATGACAATCTAAAATCTTTATGTGTTCGGAGGAACATATTTTTCGGAAAATATTTCTTTTAAGACTGTACAGAGCATTTGCAGTAATGCGATTTTACAATTCATTATCAGTAATAGATCAACTTAACAGTAAAAGCTTCATTCATCCATTTATGTCATGCAAACAGTCCTATATCACAGTGATTTTAAAATCCAACGTCAAGCCTTATCATATTAAGCGTGTAACGATGCTTGCGAATCAAATAACCCCACCTGAATTTAGAGGCCACAAGCCTGCGAAACTGTCACGGAAGAAAACTAACTTAATATTTAGGAATTATTTGTCCCAACCATGAATCTTAAAAGCGTTATTTGTTATATAAAAGAAAGGTTAATCCTGTGTGTAAAACTAGGTGTATATTTATGACCCGAGTATTGTTAATGATATGTCTATAGCTACATACTATAAAGTGAGATGTCTATGGTATATCTATACATATACATGTATGTATATTAGGTGGAGATGATAACTTTATAAATTTAACTTCTTATCTCTTCTGATTACTATGGCGCTTGGCCTTAGGTTTAAATGTATATTTCTTACAGAAATGAATTTGTTTGTCTAAATCGCTATTGTAAACTTATTATTTAATTAAATTTCCAATGCTAATAGTAAACTATACCTAGAATGGAGAAGAAACACAACATAAATCCGAAATGGGGAGACTAGAAACTGTACCAGGCCCGCAAATTAATGCAAAATGTATATGTCAAATCCTTCATCTAAAAGCAGTGGGATATCTGAGGTCTAATTAGTATGGCAAGGGGTTAAAGTTTTGAAGAAATTTCCAATTTTCTTTGGTATATGTTTTCATATGAATCAAAACCTTTCATATAAAATATCTATACCTTTATTGTTGACTTCCATCTTTCTCTCCTTCGATTTATGTACACACACAAAAAAAATCAATGTATATTTTACATAGTGGAAACAGGAAATATAGAATGCAATGTGATAGTGCTAAATTAGTGGGATCCCAACTAATTTCCATGGTTAGCCCTATATGGCGTGAGGACGCAGTATAAAATTATACCTTTTCCATCAGTTACGTCGCTTCCTGAAATCAGCACACAACAGAAACACGATACGTCACATCATTTACCATTACATTAAGGAAACACTTATTAACTTATGTGAAAATATGTAATCATTGTTATTATCATCATTGTTTATTAATCAATGGGAATTAACCACACACGTTGAGCTGCATTGATTTGGGCATGTTCAAAACTTGTTTAACATGCGAAACAATAAAGGATGAATCACTCAGAATCCTCAGACAATTTTGTGGAAAACTTTGTTATAAGTCTCTAATACTAGACATATCTAGTGTGCATGCGCAAATTATATGTGCATTTAATCTATGTGACAAATCAGTGCTAATAATTACCAAAAACATCAATATTGAATTGACCAATTTCAAGTGATTGACCTATCTCAGGAATCTATTTGTGCACACTCCCTTGTATCAACTCTAAGAAAAACCCAAAGACAATGATATCAAAAGCATCATTACGCACCTCCTGAACCTATGCCAGGCGTAGACCTGAGAGAAGCTCCCGCGTTGGGGTTGAGGTCCTCTGTGTCGTCAATCTCATTAACGTGTGGGTTATCTACATGTTGTAGGCGGCCATGTAACTGCTGGATGTAGTCAAAGTCACCGGGCTCTGGCGGCAGCTCCTCTAATAGCGACTGTTCGGAGGGGTACTCGTACGTTGATGTCATCGAGTCGTTGAAGGTGATCCGCAACTGCAGAAGAAACAGAAGAAGAGGGACATTAATTAAAATGTTCTGATGTTGAATGAGGGTGAAATATGTGATTTATTTTGAAGACAACTGTTAAGAACCAGGTCATACAAGTTGCATAAATATGGTCTTTTTAACAACAGAACCCTAGTCTCAGAGAGACAGGTTTCAGCAGGGAACCCCTTGGGAATCTCAAGCTTCATCTCATCTTAAAGGACTACAGGAGTGGAGGGAGGTATGGACTTCTGAAAGGAAATCATTTGAGCAGGGTCAACGGTGGCACGCTAAATGCTTTACCGGTCTCCTTCTCCCTGTAGACCGCCAAAAGCTAGAAGCCCAGATCAAGGCAGCCAAGAGAGGGAGTTGGAGGAGGGGTCTCCAAGGGTTTGAGAACCTGAGAGGACAGCTTGTCTCGGCAAAGTGAGCAATTGCACCCAATTTATCACTGAATTCGCAGGCTATGGGAAGACAAGGCTGAAGAAAGTCTTCAATTTACAAGGCTGGGTTGTAAGTGATTGTGTAATTAAATATATAAATAAAACCCTATTAATGTACACAAGGTGGAAGCTATGCATAATCTTGATGTGACCAGACTGCAATACTTCCGAATGAAACACTCTGCACATGCCTATCAACTAAATGTATCAGTAATTTTAAGTTAATATCGCATAATATGTAAACAGAAATGAACGCCCAAAGACGTGAGCTTCTATAATGAGCAACTTGCTAGAGAATGGCAAATGTCTTCATGACCCCAGTAGGTGTCAGTCGGGGGCCAAGTACAGTCGCAGTAACTACATAAAGTACATGTATAAGGAATTAACAGTGTAAAACCTGTATAGGTGAGTGTTCAACTTGTAGTTTTAATTATCCCAACAACATGCCAATCAAACAAGCTTACATATGTTTAGTACTACTATTCATTGCTAAACCTCATGGGGGCCAAACCTGAGCTTCTCTGAGTAGAACATAGACCCTCTGTACTAAAGTAGTTTCCCATATTCTTCCTCAACTAACCAGGAGACAATATATCCTCGATTCCCACAGAAGGGAGCTGCTCCTTGACTCCCTGCACAACCTCCCAAGCTGCTCAGAGCCGCTCAAAAATAAGGTGAATGCAAATATAACAAGGGCCTTCTCTGCCATTACCCTAATTGGTGGCAGGGTAATAGGATGGATGTTTTGGGCAATCCCCTGCCTGAGCCCCAATCAACGTCCATTCACGACCATTATGCTGCCGGTCAGGCCGGGTGAGCTTTACGCTACAACTCTGTGTTAGTTAGGGGTGGTGCAGTATGGTTTCACTATAAACAGGACTTTCTACTCTATACAATTTTACACACATGTTGTGGTCCCTTTGTTGGGTCATGTGTCTAGGGAGTGTACACTATTATGGCTTCTGCAAGGACTTCTAGTAGTTAGGCTGTATCAAGTTTGAACATTTCGAGTACTATGTTTGCAAAGAAACATTTGCAAGTAGAAGAGTATACATATATGTAAATTTTCCCCGAAAGGGGTTGTCTGTGAATAAAATTGAAATAGTACCTATCCATTAGTTATTGTACCCAGAATATGAAGTTTCTTTAAAAGCGGCTCAACATCTGGTAGTGTACACCATCTTCATCAAAAACATCTTTTTCTTTTATGAGCAAATGTTATTTTAACCAAGATAAGTTACCGTTCTAAGAGGAATCCAAACTAGGGAGGTAAAGGTTCAAAGTCTGAAATCCCCAGTTCCCTTGTGTAAGCATCCCTCCTCATCAAGTCATCTTTCTATGTACACACAAAGGGCAGGGAAATACCAAGCAGGCCCACTTTGAAAGGCAGCCATGTCTTTGTCATCAATAATTAAACAGCAATGGTGTTAATTTCGAAAAGAATCTGCATCGCAGCAAAATATGTAACAATTCTACCCCTTGACAGGCAGCTGGGCCCTTTAACCCTTTAAGGATGGCAGAGTGTGTTAATGTGCTACATTGTCTGTCATCATGATGCATGAATGTATAGTTACTCACCTGGGCTGCAATGCCGACCCTAAATGGTTGATGCACTCCCAAGGGTTGGCATGATACACCAACACAGCGCTGGCGATTATGGCACTGCTTTGGTACATCATGACGACAGATGTTGCTTTACGACAACATGCCGTACCCAAAGGGTTTACAGCCTGACGTAAGCTGTCACTAAGACTAAGCCCCAGTTCTACAGGTAGCAACTCCTGCCCCTTTTTTAAGCTTCAGCCCACACCATTAAAATGTCAGACTATATAAGACTGTGGCTGGATGGCAATGCTTTATAAAGGCAGTGGTGCCTGCTGGTGGAATGTCTGTGAAACATTAATGTGCCATTATCGATGTCCCTAGATGTTCTGTAGGAGACAGCCCGCGAGCATTTCATTTCCTGGGTGCTAACTTAATCTGGGTTGGGGGGAGGTAGGGTTGGTGAGGAGCTGGGGGTGAGCTGAGCAGAAAGGGGCTTTCCACACATAGTTACATCGTACAACGTTGTGTGTAGGTCTTAGGGAGGCTGGAGACATGGATAGTAAAACAGTTTGTGGGTGGTCATCTGAGGGGTTTTGTGTAATATCATAATGTAGATAGCTATGTTAGTCATTGAATTCACAAACTGCAAAGAATCTGGAATTAACACATTCCCTGCCGGTATTCCCTGCCACTTCAAACAAGTTATGTACTACCAGTATGCACACTTGCAAAAAATACCACACGTCTGCAGTGTGTGCAATAGTTGCACTATCAGGAAGCTCTTTTATCTGCTCGAGTTTTTTTGCCCAGGTTAACGCCACAGTGGCAGTGTTGGAGTTTTTCAAAGTTTAACACCACGGTCCCTGGGTGGGTGAAGGTTATGGGCAGGCATGCTGATACAGTCACGTGACCGCCTCATCCGGGCCCCGTGGATCACGTGACAGACAGATTACAGCCCTGTTGTTTGTGGTAGGGACGCCACCCAGCCAGACAATTCACCAATTACCCCTCGCCACCACCCCCACATTTTACAAAGCCCCTTTTCTTGCGTTTTCTACAATATTCACTTTTATTTTGTGTTTGCACCTCTTGCATCTCTCCTCCCCCTCCCTAAACGATATTTTTCTGTTCTGTCAATTTGGTGTTTTGTACTGTGAAACTGTTTTCTTTATATTTTCTTTTCAATTTCCTATGAGTGCTCATACGTTATGGTATGATTGTAATTCCTTCCTGCCCCACCCCCTCCCAAACACACACACACTATAGTGGCGCCCTCAGACGGATTAACCCGCTCATGACGTGTGGCGTCCTGCGCATGCGCGGCGCGCTAATCGCGTTTGTCGGCGCTACTTCCGCTGCGTCTTTTGTCGACACAGTACACCTCCCCCCTCACCCCATCTAGCGGGCAGAGCAGTCACTAACTTTATTGATCCGTCTGTTACTGCAAGGGCCAGACCGGAGACATTTGTTGGTGAGGTTTGGCTGCGAAAAGGGGGAAGCTGTACCAAATACCCCGTCATCCTCCCCTCCCTATTCACCAATTACTGACGTCACGTCACAACTACAACATTGCAATCTGTAAACACGGCGGAAGTGACGTCACAAGGGTCGCGCATGCGTACAACAACGGTTGGCTGGATTCTAGAGCGAACACACAACTTTAGTGAACACGGCTATTCAGCTGAGAAGGGGCAGGGACCCAGGCTACCTTTAGTGACTGGTGGGTGGTGCCACCTTGTGATGTGTAAGGAGGCAGGGGGAACTCAGTTTCCGCATCCTACTGGCAGGGGGATCTGGTAGTTTATAGATATTCTTACGAGTTGGGTAGTTTAGTTCCACAAATAGTTCAGCAAAAGAGAGTCATTGGCTGCTAAAACTGATACTCTATAAACTATTAAATATCATGACTTCTGTTTAAACATATAAAATATGTACATGGCAAGCAAGCATCGTGTGCAAGTTATCTTTCTATGGCATATTATCTCATGCCAAGTCTAAAAGGTCCTATTATTCATATCCCTGATTTAAGCATGTTTGTGTATATATCTATATTACATCGGGTACCCATATCCTGGATGAACTGAATTGATGAGGTGCTAGTTGGGTGCTGGCGACAATGGGAGGTATTTAGGCCTGCATGCAGCCACCCCTGCCCCCCTTCCACCACCCCTGAGCTGCTCTTCCCTGAGCTGCTCCCTACCATGTGAGCTATTCCAGTATGTCTGAATATTCATGGCATGCCAGAATGAACAGGGATTGAGTGAGCAGAAGTGGAGATGGGCCTGGGTGGGATGCAGGCATGGATTTGACTTCAGAGGTTGGTGGGCGCTATAGGATGGAATATGCCCATTCATGCACACATTCATGCATTCATTGCTCCAACAAATGCTGACCCAATTCCAAATGCCTTAGAAATAGCTGGGGAATGCCTATCTATGAAAACAACATATAATTAGATTTATTTGCTCCCATTCAGAACAATTTTATTGTTCCTAGTTTCTCGCCATTGGGAAGGAGTGGGGGCATCATATTCTTCGCAATAAGTGGTACAACCTCAATTTTTGCATCACTTGTATTTGAACTTACAATTGGAAACCCGAGCATGCCTTAGCAGTTTATTGATTTGTATGAGCGGAAATTAGCATACCATTGTATCTGTGGTGCATGGGGACATGCCGACCTCACCACTGTCTCCCACGAGGAGAGATCCATCATGTGACACCTTTCAAATAGACGCGGGAATTAACGGTCACGCATGGCGCATATACATGTCGTACATTCACCCTCCTACTGGGAGTGATTTGAAAGTCAAAGTTACACATATTCTGTGTGGACTTTGTAAATGGAGACACTGCCTCTTCCCACGTATATAGGCCTACATGCTGATGTATGCAGGTCACGTTCAACCAATGATGGAGCTGGTATACCGATGGAGTTCTCCGAATGTTAATGGCTCATCCCTGACTTGTGGGGTAATTGCATACAAGCTTGGCAGCCGTAGAATGTACTCTACCAAGGTTCTTACATGGTTTACATTTCTATAACTACTGGAGCATTATAGGAGTACCATCAAAGCGTTACCATAGCGACGTGAGTAGTGTATGAAATTGTGCTTTTACACAAGGCAAGATTAGAAATGGGGTAGTAGTATATAGAAAGGTCCATTTGCGTCTGGAGAATGGTCCAACAGTAGTGCCCATACACAATACCTGTAGAAACACATCCTTTCAGAAATAAGCTGATGCTATGGTCTCTGTATAGCCTTTTCCCGTTACTCTCTGGATGTGCTAGCTTCCATGCACGTATGAATAATGAAAGCAGCAAGGTGAGGCTAAGTCAGCCCCACAGTGTTGACATTCAGTGTGACCCAGCATATAGACGGCAGAGCTGGGCACGGCAGGGAGGGGGTGGGGGTTGAAATAATGCCTACTTATAAGCCTGACCCAGTGTCAGCGACTGCAGAACGTCGCCTGTGAACGCCATTTGGAAATCAATTCCCGCGGGGCCCCGCAGGTCGCGAGGATCTGCGAGGCTTCGCGGGCGGTACCCGGCGTGAATCTCATCTCCATGCGCTGCCCGTCAAGAGAACGCCGGGAAGCAGCGAAACAACGTCACATGATGGCAGAGTCTACTGCCGCTTCTGCTGCTGCTGGTTCTGCGCTTGCGGGCGTATAAAACACGTCCGAAAGGCCGGGTATCAGCGAAACCTAAACCCTGCATTAATCACGGGCGGCGGAGCGCGGGTAAAGCCGCCAGGCCGAGCATTTGTCGTCTGCCTTCTTCAATCCGCTACCAGCGCGCAGACGACAATCCTGATGAGCGATAATAGAGGTAGAGACCAATACAGAGAGGCTTACCAGCATGTTGGTCAGGTCCTTTTGTTTCTTCAGGTCCATGTTAAGGCGGAGGGTGGGTCCGGAGGTGGGGTATTGTGACCGGGTGAGTGATGCCCTGCTGTAACTATCGTCTGCTGCCGTAATGGCGTCCCTCGAGCATCTCCCTTTGTCACGAGGCCTGACCTACTCAGATCCATCCCTGGATCCCCCTCCCCTCCCCACATACAGCCCCTCCCCTCCTCCTCCGCCCTAGTCTCCATTTTCCGTATCAACCCCATGCCCCCACCACCCACCATTCACTCCCGCCAAACAACATCTCAGAGCAAGATCCATGGCGTCTGGCTGAATGTCAGGGCAATGACGACATTAAATTCAATTTAAATCCCTTTAATAGTTCTTCGAGGGCTGATGGTGGAAAGGAAACAAAGGAAATGTGACTTTTTGCACCCAGAATAATGAACGTAATACAACATGATTGCACCTGCGCCGGGAAGAAAACAAAACAGCTTGTTTCAAATGGACTCTCCCTTCACACATAAATCTCTCAGGCGGGTTTCTTGGGGAGGGTTCCCTTTAAGTAAACAGAGCCATGTGTCCCATGCTACGTACAAGGATCTATCTTCCCAGAGGGCTAGGCTAACTATGACCCAAACCTTAAATGCTGTCAATTATTGTTTGAGCTATCAACTAGGTCCTAATTCAGTAAGCAGTTATCCTTAGTCACACTGTGATAAGACTCGTTCATAAATGACAATAAAATGTCATGTCTTTAATGTATGGAGTATTTATACAGGGCAGAAGCTAGGCATATCAGGTATATTACCAAATTTGCTTTCCATTTGGCCGACGGTTTTATTTGAAAACAATCTGTTGTTTCTGCTCAACGTATTGCTTATAGCATGTGGCAGCAAAGACAACTAACCATTCAATGGCCGCATTGTGCTTCAATGCATGATTTCCCTTTGCCGTAAAGCATGAATGCAGCCATGGCTAGTAACTCGCCAGTGCTGAATTCAAGCACAATGCCGACCATAACCGGGGTTGATCCACTCCCGAAGGATCAGCACGGTGGATGAATGCACTCCTAGCAAGCAGAATCGCCATGACCACATTCATGCATCATACTGACAAAGGACATAGAACATCACAGCACCGTGCGACCCTTAAAGGGCGAAGTATACTGTGCCCCCCTCCCCCAGGGGGGTTAAGTTAGTGAGTCTCTTCTGAGAAAGTCACTTGGGGCAGCATTCAGCGCCTGCAGACGGAATGAGCAGGTCACGGGGGCAGCTTGAGCTGCTCAAACACAATTAGTTTTGTTACACTGTACCGGTGCTGCCCCCTGGGTACCTGCTCACATCTGGGTGGAGGCAGGCTCCGTGCTATTTTTAACTACCGTAGTGACCTGTTTAACCGCCCAGGCACTCACTAAGGCCAAAAAAAGGTTTGTTTCAGGTCACCCGACCGACCCTATCAAAACAGGGCCAAGACCCTAGGTTTTTTTATGCAATTTGGTCAATTTTCGGGTATTCAAAACAGTTGGCTTATACATTCATGTTAAAAAAAAAAAAAAAATTAATTAAAAATCCGACCTACCGATCCGACATTTTCCTTCCATGTTACCTGAAACAAACCTTTTTTTGGTCCTGATTTAAAAGACTTAAGCCTGGTGCTAAATGAGAGTTGCCCTGCTATAAGATCAGCTCATCATGTCATTTCAATACCGCTCAACCCCTGGCACTTATTTGAGATCGGCGCTTATTTGAAGACCCAGCACTTGAACACGTCATAACGGCATCGGCCTATATCTTTTTGGTAGGGAAGGCAACTGGTCTGAAAGCTGGTGATATTGTATATCTAACGAATAAATCTATGAACCATCCATCTGTTTGTAATTGTTTATTTAAACTGCTCTCAGCGTAAGCGTATACTATAGCCAAGGAACTCAATATAACCTATACTTTAATCTAAATTTTAAAATCCAATAACTCTTCATGGTGGCAATGGGAAAACGTGATCTATGTGCGTACCCATTACTCTGGTGACCTAATGAACTCACAGTGGTGACCTTCAAGCTATATACAATATAAATGAAGCAGTATATGTCTCACTTCACCACCGCAATACAAACAAAGCAGCTTTTTGTGGAACAGGGAAGTTAGTCACACATATCACAAGGGGCTGAGCTGTCCATGACCCTTATCGTACAAGCATTGTACAGGTGTAGGTGGGAAAATCCAGGATCACATACAATAGCTAAATATTAAACAGCGATGAGCTGCTCATATCGGTGACCGTTGAACCTATGGACAGCTCATTAGATTAAAATTTGCCTTTTAAGGATGGCATAATACTTTAAAAAAGTTATTCATTTCTTATTTCTGATGCACCAACTAATGCGGTGCCACTGCATCATGCCGACCCCGCGAGAGTGTATCAGCCCAATTGGGCCTGTACAATGCATGAATGCACCACCAGTGGTATCGGCGAGTTATTCCTATTCTGCATTTATGAATGCATCATGCTAAAAACAGAAAGGTGCATTGAACCACAATGCTACCCTTAAAATAGGATTAACTAGGTACATACCGAGATGTCCAGCACACGGCCATCCCCTGACCACACACCGAGCTGCTCAGTACACATGTACATGGGGATATCCCCACCATGAGCTGCTCCAACCTACCTACTACCTCTACACCATCCTCCTTTACCCAGGGCCATAGCCACAGTCGCCCAAATAGTCCCAGATCGATAATCCTATTGTGCAGTGTGCTTTGTGGTTGCGGGATGAGATGCAAATGCTTTTTCATCAGTTCTCGGCGAATCCCCATCCTCCCCTGTACCCCATCTTGATTATTATTCTCCTCTCACAATCTCCCCGATACCCATGCCACTGTCCCTCCTCCTCCACCCCCACGGCAGGGGATTGCTATAGCCTTCCTCCTGTAGTGTCTGCACGGGCGATATTACGGGAAGAATGCGGCAGTGAGGGGGCTCCATTTCAACCCCCTCCCCCCGCTCGTCGTGTATTGTCGGTTCTGGTAGCAGATCCGTCAGAACGGGCCCGCCTTGTAATCACCGGTACGCCCGTTATCCTCTCTCTACGACAGGATATTAACCCTTTAAGGGCCGCCTAGTGCGCTGATGTATTCTGTCCTTTATCGTTATGGTGTGTATGAATGCAACACTGGCAGGTTAATCCCCAGTGCTGCATTCAAGCATCATGCTGACTCTACAGGGTTGATACATACCTGAAGGGTCAGCCTAATACATGACTGCAGCTCTGGCTAGTGGATTCACCAGTGCTGCATTTGTGCATACTGCCGACAAACAAGGGTAAAGCCCATATGCATCTGAGGGTAGGGCAGTTCATATAGAAGAGAGGTATGGTATCAGATATTATGAGTTGGCATAATCTCTGGGACAAACTCTAGCATATGAAAGCTACACGTAAAGGACCTTTTATTGGGGGAGTGCTCAACGTCTATGACGCTACACGTTGCTCCAGGTTAGCAATGGTGGAGGAATGGAAATCATGGTCATTTGACATTTGATAGGCAAAGGGGTGTGTTCTCAGCCCCATAGGGTCAAGTTGTTTGACTGAGGGGTAAGATTTGCCGGATGATCGATGTGATATAAGGGAAGGGTGACCCAGGAAAAGAGGGTAGTAACCTGAAGAAGTAAGGCATGGGATCAAGAGGGTAGGCGATGTGTGCATACCATACATATTTAATGTTGTATAAATCAGTGCATATGTGGTGAGTCGGTGGAGCTTCTCTCACATTCATTATTCTGAGCTGCTCTTACCCATTAAGGGCCACATAGTAATGTCGATGTGTTCTGCCCTTGGTTGTCATGATGTATGAATGCAGCTCTGACGAGTAACTCGCGAGAATCATGCCGACCCTTTGGGAGTGTATCAACTGCACAGGGTCCGCATAATGCTCAAATGCAACACTGGTGGGTTACTCAATAGGGCAGCACTCATGTATTATGACGACACAGGGCATAATGAATTAGTGCAATATGCAGTTATTAAAGGGTTAACGATGCAGTTATAAAAGGGTTAACGGCCAAAGGAAGCACTGCCTGCTGGTAGAGGGTTATGGAGCTGGTAGCTGGTGGCATCCATCTCTACATGACTCTTAATCCAGCCGGGCACACACCCAGCCCCTCCTCCTTATTCCAAGACGGGGCCGCAATGGGAGCTTCACTTTGTAATGTTCTCCATGCTTAGTGCCGCAATCACTCGCCTCACCGCGCGCCCACCCCCACCACACTACTCCCCCACCCCTGCCACCCGTTAAGGATGCATAGTGCTTTAAGGGGCTATGCCCTTTTGTCGTCATGATGCATGAATGTGATCCTGGTGATTCTCTTTGCCAGCACTGCATTCATACATCATGCCGACTCCGGGTAGGGTCAGCATGGTGCTTGAATGCAGCACTGGCGAGTTACTCGCCAGGTCTGCATTCATGCATCACAACGATGAATGGTGTAGTGCATGATTAAAGCACTATGCGGCCCTCCCTCCCTACCACCACCACCCACCCACCCACCTTCCCACATTGCAGCTATTTCCTTTTTCGAATCGACAACTGATGTCTCTTGATAAGCCTGCTCTCCGGGTGCGGCGCCATCTTGTGGGGGTATTGACTGTGTTATCGTCCGGTGATGGGACTATATTGACGTTCAGATTAGAGGTGATTGGTGAACATTAGTGTACACCAGCCTGGGTGTGGGAGGTGGAGGGGGGGGGGCTGCTGACTCTAAACTTCTAGGGTAGGGGAGAGTATATATATGTGTGGTGTGTTATAGGAAGAAGAGGGAGGTCAGTCAAGGTCAAATCGACTTTATATACTAATAGCTGCCTGAACAGATGTCCTCGTACTCCATTTACTAACCTCATGTCAGCCTATGCTCCTAAATCTGTACAATGTCTTCTCTTTTTCAAATTGGGTAGGCTATACAGAAAGTACTTCTAAAATAGATAGTGTACACATCCATCTAGTTAAGATTTGGTAGGCCCTGAACGAAATCATGCTCCTCGTGTTAGGATAAGTTCCAATTGTTGGTGAAGGAAGGGGGGTTGCCATTGTCACTGAGGTAGTGTGCTGCCTCATGATGGAGACCCAACATGAGACAACAGTAGATTTATGCAGATTATGATGTATACTGCTATAGTGTTCCGGCTGCGAGTATTACACATTTCTTTCGTGCATGGTGAGTTATAGGTCTCGATATGTTTTTAATAATCGCATCTGTCTGACAAATAAAGGAGCTGATACAGTTAGAGTTTGTCATCGCCTTCTTCTTTCACCCCCTCATGCCTTGGGATGTCAGTAGATATCACATCATTGCCCCAGTGCCTATAAATTTGGATGCTTGATTCGGCTGGTACTTATACAAGGCAGGCATTTTATTCAAAATCATATGTTAAAGACCCCTCTAACCCTGAAGTTTATAAAAGACAGGCGCTTATTTAAAACTGGCCCTTTTTGCATTGCATTTCTCTTTACAGACTTCTCCCTGTGAATGTAGACGGCTTAAAGCTTGTGGAGTTTGCCAATTTTATTAAGGAGATGCTTGTCCAAATACCTTGAACTAAAGGACTTTCGCTCAGTTAATCACAGACTGACCGGCATAAACAAGCAGGTCAAGAAGAAATGTGAAATTGTCAAGCGCAACAATCTGTAATAATTGTGCAAATGCTGCATGAACAATTCTCCAATCTTCCAAGGCCTGGGTTCCCCACTTCAATCTCAATAACATTATTACGAACTTACCAGTGCCTATTTCACGTTCTTCCCCTTCTCGGGAGAAGAGGAGAAAAAAGTGATGATTTTAATCTCCAAGGTAATTAAAGTTTGTTATTTCAGATTTTCAGAGGAGACAAGTTGTCATGAAGTCTTTCAAGTTACTTATTTCCTTCAGGCACTTTGTCTTCTTCCTCTTGCAGTTTGAACCAGCTTTTTAACACACGTCAGCCCCTTCCGTATGCGCATTGACTCACCCATTTCAAAATGGCATTTTGAGCGTATGTGTATTAATCCAAGTGGCTTACAATCATTTTTCTTACTATTACACGCCAACGTTGTTTGAGGCTTATAAAGACGATCCACAAAAACAATAAATCTGCCATCATATTCAAGTCTTAAGGTTGGAAGATGCCATTCCAAGGTCCAGAGCCAACAGTCTTTTCTCTGACGAATCCCCTCCCTGCAACTGCAGGGCCTATAAGTATTTCCAAAGGCACACTTGAAATTTTGAGCAGCTATTGCAGCAAGAAGGGAGAGAACTCTTTGGCCCAGGGAGGGAGACTCCACGATCCCTTCTCCCAGCCCCGCCAGGCCCCGCGGCGACGCCATTGTGCCCAAGACAACACTTCATTAGCCGCATTATCGCCCACCTATCCCGGCGTCCCTGGCCGCTTCCGGTCTCGCGGCCGCTGGTTGCTGGCCGGCTGCACACGCATGTACCGTGCAGACCCGGGTACCAGCGGGTCCTGGTTTCCGGCCTGTAATAGCCAGGGCCACCGGGAAGCAGCAAACAGCGTCTGACAATGTCCGCCATTCAAAATGGCGGCTGGAGTGAGATGATGGCCCTGCGTGAAGACTTCATCCCCACTCCAACCCCCTCCAGCTGCCGCAGCCAATGCTGTTTTTACCGCATCCTCCTATAGTCCGCCCCCTCCCCCCAACCCTTCATCTTCAGCTCCTCACCGGAGACTGATTCCTCTTTCATAGCTCGGCCGAGCTTACCCCGCATGCATGCCTGATTAATATAATTTTCCCTAATCGGGATACACTTCTAGCTCGGTGCTCTCGCTACCTACTGCATGACCAAGCCCGAGTCGCTGCAGGCCTTTTCTCTACCCAGCAGCCGCAAATCATTTCCAGTGCAATCCATAAACACTTACTGCTAATGTAAAACAGCCTTTACAAGCAGACTAGCTATTGGATGCTTGCACACAATGACGACCAGATTTGTATCCAGCTACAGCTACCTATAATAGGGGTGTTGCTACACGTGTTATTGAACTTGAAACGGCAACACTTAACAATTCAACTGTAAGTTAGCTCTCTAAAGGAAGAAACGAGTGACGACTACAGTGTATATCTACAAATTTACATGATTTCCAGAATTCCATGATTTCCCTGATATGCCTACAACAAACTTAATCAATTCAAGCTGGGCTATTTACCATAGAAATTGAAAAACAGGCCTTTTGATGACTATGCAATATTTTTACACTGCAATTGGTGCCATCTGGGGGAGTGAAGCATACACTAATCAGCAACCTTCACATACATTAGAACCCCCCTGCAGCTGGCTTGACATAAATCTTACATCTTGTCAAATCCTTACGCGAGACAGGAAATTAAAACAGATTTAGCGCCGATTATTGGCGGCCAGTGTTGTGAATCAGCTGTCATTTTGGTTAGTATCGCGTTTATCAATGGTAGTGCTTTTTGCTGCTGTATGCCAGGAAGGTTTCCTGAGCCGATTTAACATGTTTATCTGGGTCATGGGATCCCTATAGTACAATCTAGTATTATGGAATAGGATACCGGCCTCTAGTTCTCTTCCATACATGTGGGTTAAGAAAGAAATTGCATTTATGATTATGCTAGGTAAACTTTGATGAAAATCGCACATCCCTTTTCCATAATAAAGGGACAAGCTTACGTTTGAGGGCACACAATTATAGGGATATGGCATGGCTTTTAAGCGAGAGCCGTCTGTTTGAGGCTATCACCATCTAGATGGTGTTACAGTAGCTTAACATTTAAATCCTCAGTTTTTCTTCTCTTATTCCATGAAGGGGAAAAACGTGAAATGGGCACTGGTATAATCAGGGGTAATCCATCAACTTTACATTGAACCCTAACAGCAATGGAAATCCCCCTATATATGTAGTGTGAGACTTATGTCTTGTATGTGCCAGACAAGTCCACTACCACAGCGTTTAGTTCCTGTACACTGAGTCCATCACTGCATATGCTCTTGTAAAGAACACCCGACTGTGTTGTTATATTACCCTTATCATTGCTGTGGACATGTCGAACACAGGGCCTGATTATGGCGCCTTACAAGACGAGCTGGAGCATGTCCCCCTGAGACACCACGAGCAGCCTGGGAGCAGCTCGGCAACAAGGCAGCGCTTGTCGCCAACTCATGGCGGAAGTCCTTTAATTACGAGCGTTAATTGTCGGCCGCCTCAAACCCCAGCTACCCGTGCTAACGACGCACTTTTAGTGGCCGCGCTGGGAGACGCCTGTTTCTCACGTGAGCTGCTCACTCACCGGCAATCAGCAAACTCTGAGTTATGGGGAGCAGCTCATGCAGGCGTCCCTTACTCAGTCTCACTCTCCACGCGGATTCCTTGACATTGGCCAATGCAGCAAAAACCGGCTCAAAACCAGCATTTCGGATGAGCTGCTAGAAGTAAGGCCCTCCAAGCACTTGTCGCACTATAGGGAACACGTGAATGAATCCATGTGTGGCGGGGGGTGATGTGGCTGGCGGTACTTTGCTTGTCCCCCTGCTGTTTGTTCACATTAGTATGAGCAGTCTTCAATAGTCTCCAGGCATGCAGGGTCTTTCCGCCTCCCTGTTAGCCCTCTAAGGGTCGCAGAGTGCTTTAATACATTATGCCCTTTGTCGTGATGATACATGAATGCAGCCCTGGTAAGACACTCAGCGGTGCTGCATTCATGCATCACGCCAACCATACGGCATTGATGCACCACCAAAGGCTTGTCATGATGGATGAATACATCCCTGACGCGTCGACTCATCAGGGCTGCATTGATGCATCATGTCGAACAAGGGCATAGCATAGTAAGGCGCTATGCAGTCCTTAAAGCGTTAGCACCCCGTAGGTTCCACTCACAGTAAAGTAGAAGGCGCTGAGGCTCATAAGGAGACGTCCGACTGGTGTCTCCAACTTCTACTCAGGCCCCAATCTAAATCTTACCCTTTTTTGGTGGGAGGTCGTTTCATCGAATTGAGTGCTACATTTGTCATCGTCCCGACACAGCACTCTCACAACACGGCCCGCAATTAAGAGTCTCACAAGTCGAAAGCCATCCAAGGACGCTGGAAGACTCCAAAGGGCACAGAAACTACAGTAGACCAAATAGTTGCTTTATCTTGTATCCTACATATCTTGGTTGAGGAAAACCCAGCCGAGCTCAGCACAGCAGACTCGCTCATAGATCAAACAATAAAGGGCACATGGTGATGCATGGATAAAGGCTAAATATTTTATGGGGGGCTTCCTTGCCATCACAATTTCTCAGTATACATGGTTGTCGGTTAAAAGGCAGTCTTGTGCCCAGACTATTACCCGGCTGTAGGGGGGACGCGGTGACCATGGCAACAGTTTGCTATCTCCCCAGGAGGGTGATGGAGGAGGAGTGCTGACATAATCTCTGCTCCCACGAGGCGGGATAGATCTTAGTTGCTATGGTTATCAATGGCCAACTAACGCAGGAAAAAGGGAGCGAGCCCCTGCTTCTCGGGAGTAAGTTGGGCGCTTTCGGGGACATGGAGGGATGATGGGACCACCGGAGGAACACAAGGGTTACAGTGGTGGATGGGATCAAGATGGAAATATTCACAAAGCAAAAGACAAAAGGTATAAATGGAGACTGTAAATGTATTGAGATGAGGACAAAGGTCACTTTAAACAGGAGAATTTTGATAGCAAAGAATTTTGAATAGTTTGATAATGAATACAATGAATAGAAAATGGATACTGTCATAGGAATGTAGTGAAAGAGCATGGACGATATAGATCTGAAGACAAGAAAGAGTGAAAAATGGTACCATAATGCTGTGCTTAATAATTGCCACATCTATCAACCAAAGGCAATGCGCATGTGAAATAACTGATGATAGAAGGCGCAACCGATCTATCCTGCCTTCCGATAAATCACCCAACTGTAGGCTGCCCAATGGCTACGACCACATATGGCGGTAATGCAATATGAACCATCCTCCAACATGTGCTCACAACCAGACATAGCTGAGTCCATAAATGATACATAGTTCTACATGGATGGTAGGATTAAAGGGGGAAATCTTCCTGCAATATATAAAGAGCAACGTCATAACTGATTATTTACGTTCATAGATAGCATTTACCCATAAGAAAGATATTTGATGGTAATTTTACACAGAAATGCAGCAAATTCAATTGAGTGCACTCTTTGTCTACCCACAGTCTCTCCCCTAACCCCATCCCTCCACGCAATGCCTCCCACACTTTCCAGGTCCAGGTTCAGGGAATAGCCCCAGTTCCAGGACTACCATGACTCTGCAGTTACCGAGGTTCTGACACCGACCATGACACAGCACAATCTCACCCGGCGTCTCCTTACAAGCTGGCCTCGTCACGTGATGCCTGATGCCCGGATGAGCAATGATCACACTCCAGTGGCCGGTACCCAGCCGACAACACGAGTCCTGCTGGTACACGGCGGGTAGCAGCAGCGCTCATAACTGTCGTCTGCCTTTTGGCGCCTTTATTACAAGAGCAGACGACTTTGGGGCTTTGTCTGATGAAGAAGTTCCGTGTACACAAGGAAATTGGAAGCTGAGTACGGGTCTGTTTGTTCTAGTAAAGAGACAACCCCAAGGGTTAGTGTACAGCAATGTACTAAATGCTGGATGTTTAGTACATGTAATGACCCATCAATACACTAAATCAAAAAAAAACAATATCTTTAGCTGATTAAAACATCAGCTAGCAGATCCATGGTGAGAGTGTTGCTTAAACCAAGGAAAAATGTTAACAGAAAATTGCAATTGAATGACTACATTGTTTATCTAAATAATAACTCACAAACTGCTGATATCAATTGCTATCTGGTCAATACTGAAAAAGATCAAAGGCACATATATCACTAAGGTAATCAGGTCCGCCTGGTGAATAAACGCGTTCCCACACACCAACAGTGCCTCATCTGATTAACCTAAATACTCAAGCGTCACGTCATTTCCTATGGCGTCATGGTGACGTAACATTGAGGCGGTTAGCGTCAGAGCCTATAATATATGACGTAAAGGCAGCCTGGATTAGGGCCGGGACCACCGTACTAAGGCCCTTATCGTAACCTTTACTACTACGCGACCATTAGATGTGTATGAGAGGGTTTCTATGAGGAAGCATGTGTGGGTGTATGATATATCTATGTCTTCAGACTGGGCATTATTTTCTCTGTGTACCTTAAGTCAAATCCCCGCCATACCCTTCACTACTAGTGATCAAGCTTGAGGATTTTCCCCATCTAGTGAGCAAAATGTTAGGTTTATTTCAACTAATCTCCACTTTGAGCTATCTTCTACTTTTAGCATGGCTGCTCCCCTATCTAATTCGAATTCATTGACTCGACGGCTCCTGTGTTAACAAATAGCCAATAAATTCCCAATAAATTCTAATTACGAGAAGGCAGTGCTCTGCTTTTAAATGGCAGCCCTCCGTGATGTGCTGAGACTGTTGAAGCAAAACCATGAGAAAATGTGCCATGTGTATCTCTATTCTCCCCATATTAATATACCGGTATGTGTAATAGAATGGAATACTTAAATTCCATCATACCTAGTAAATGTTGGCATAACCTCCTATGGTATCCGGGACCTCACTAGCTTTAGTGTCTATGAATGGCAAGATCTATTTCTCATTCATTCTGCACTGACCAAATGCCCTCCACAACATCCATCTCAAGGACCCAACTCATTCACTCTAAGATATATTTGCAACCTTCACTATTCAACATTCCAGCACACACACGTGATTGTAGTATGTAGTGCACCCTCAACAAAAGACCTCACCCTACTCCCCCAAGTCATGGCCTTCAGCAGAGTAATTCACTACCTCCCCAGTGGCCTACTCACTGGGGGTACTGGTGGTTGGAGACAGCTACCGGATGAGCAGCTCAGAGCTGCTCAGAAGAGTTGTGGTAGCAGCTCACCAGGTGGAGGCACCCATGTGTAGCCGGGCATGACGGCCCTATTGATCCTCAATAGGCCCTGTAGGCGGCGCTAGTGTCTCCTGTAACCGAGCACCCTGTATACTGAGTGTGGTGTAGCGGCTCAAATTGAGCTATATCAGCATGTAACATTTACTTAGCGCACAGAGTGTACACTATACTATAATATGGGCATGTTACAGGCTAGGACATGTGGCAAGGCTTTGTTTGAATATATATGTTTGAGACTTGTCATTTTTTGAGGGGAGAGAGGCCTTCATATCCATTTGATAAAGCTCGATTCAACGCAGGAGGTCGGTGCCTGATGTCATCCGCCATTTCCACATACTACTCACTCGTCTACTGACCTATTTCTACTGCCCGAACTACTATGGAAGCCCCCATTTCCACATACTACTCACTCTTCTACTGACCTATTCCCACTGCCCAAACCATCATCAAAGCGTCTTCAGTCCATATCCGCTCATAGCACACTCAGGTTCATCTGAGAATGACCTTTCTTTTCATTCTCCGCAAAGAGAACTAACTACCTGGTGATATCTGCAGGGTCACCTCCGACCTCGCTCTTTCTTAGAGGTTACCTCTAATGGTTTCACCTTGGAGCCCTTGTATGACCTTTCATAGGTATATCTCAGTAGCCAGTGCGGATATGAAAACATAATTTGTGGTATAGAAAACCAGGAATTAAAGTGGGGGAGTGAAGCACTTTTGTTTTGTTTTTAGAGATGTGATCTATAAGAACATACGGTCGCTGTGCTTAATTAACACAGCTGACTTCAATATTAATCATAGCCAAAACCCGTGATAGGTAATTAGCAGGAGGCAAAGCACTGCGTCGACTACATGAGCCTTCTTGCGCCTCATCCAAGCACAATCAGCCATCTCGTGCTCATTAGCGAGATGCCACAAGGAGAATTCTTTCGGCCGAATTGTCAGTGGTGAGCCAATCGGCGCCAGAATCTGGCCAAAACAATCCCTCGGCTGGATTCATTTTTCAATCGCGAAAAGTGGAGAGCTTAGATTTTCGCAGCATGGAAATGGCGAGAACATTCAGAGGCGAATCCCTTCAGGTTGTTTTAAATTAGTTCTAGGAAAGGCCGATTTTCGCAGGCTTCAGTGAATAGTGTGGCTGTGGTCGTGGCTTCCTGCATGAAAGCCATCTTGTGGCTTCTCACCCTAATTACACCTTTCTAAAAATAACTCGGTTGTAGCGGCAGTATCGAGTTTGCCGTATGTGTAAATACGTTTTATCAAGGATGATTGAATCAAAGAGGTACACGGGCATTGTGTGCCGGCGAGGCATTAGGTGCTATTCAGGAAACGATTATCCAACTTCTGCGACTCCACCGGAAGCAGAACTGGGTCAAAGAGGGACAGAGGTCAAGGTCAAGGCAAGGTCGTAAATCACAAGGTCGGACCAAGGTCATGGCAAACAAATCCCAACCCTGCCTGACACTCCCTGACCCCCACATCAAAATTTCATGGCGGCACCGACATGACAACTCCGCAGCAAATGCATCATTTCAGCAGACGACATTTGTAAGGCTTTGAGACGCTGCACATGTTGAGACGTTGCGATGCGCGCCCCCTGGCTATAATGTGTTCGTGATTAGGGCGGTTACATCAACACGGCCGGCTAGTTGCGGGCATGGCCGCCAGCCGGCGCTGGGTGGCGCTAACAGGGTTAGGGCCAAGCAGACGACAATCGCATAATGGGAGACGAATGGCGCGCTCCGCCCCATGCTGTCGTCTGCGCGGCGCGGGAAATGAAACATCTTTCACGTAGCCAGCGTCCCATCCAAAATGGCTGCCAGGCATGCGCGGTGTAGCCTTAAGAAAAGAACAGAGGGATTAGTCTCCAGGGCGGCAGGCGACTGCCTTAAATCACCCACTTTAAGGCAGTTTTTGTCGGCGTGTGTGATTAGTGTGTCGTGGGGCGGGCATGGAGGGCAGTAGGGGTGGTTGTACTGAGTCATCTAACTGGTCAGCCTTTCTCTCTGCATCACAGTCTGCACTCACACCCACTAACAACTGCCAGTTTCCATGTCCAGCACTCAGTGACTGAAGCTGCACCATGTCGCTCTTACACCAGATTCATTTCCAAGTGGGTCTTCAACTACATGTAGACCCAATTTTTGTTTGCCAAAACTTGTCCCCTCTATCATTCTGTTCAAGTGGGTCAATACATTAACCACATTTAAGATGTTTAAACTGATCCGATATATACTTGATTGACACCACCGGATGGTACTGGGGGATCCACAGATCTAAGCTATTTTTCTTGACCGTTAACCTAGGGATTACCCAAGCTTAACATCTAGATCAGAGAGTCTCTTTGCCATTGTGGGTGAGTGGAGCATCGTGTCCTCATTGGGGTTTACTCATCAGTCACATGACATGGTAATCCCTGTGACAGATTTGGTTAAACTTATTCTGTGTAAGGCTACATGCATTGTCATTTCAATGTGTTCAATGTAACCGTGAGTCGTCTTTTGAAGCAAAGGTAAACAAAAACAACCTCAGCTTGGTTTATTCAATGTTTGACCCAATCAAGTGAAATAATTACATCCATTTAAACAAAGTGCATTTTTTTCACTCTCCATGTTTTGCCCACCTTGTCATCTGGCAGTGTTCCTGTGGTCAACCCCTGGGAGGTGAATGGGTGACATGGGGTTAGAAATAGGGCAGACACATGAGAAGGCCTCTCTCCGGTCGACAAAGCAATTTAAGGGTCGTATAGTGCATTAATGCATTATGCCCTGTATCATCCACAAGCCACTAGTGCAGCCCTAGCGATGCTGCATTCAAGCATCATGCCGACCCTTTGGACTAGATACACTCGGAAGGGTCGGCATGATGCATGCATGGAGCCCTGGCGAGTTACTCACCACAGCATCCATGCATCATGCCGACCAAGGGCATACTACATTTAACCATTAACCGACCTTTAGATGGCTAAAGAATACCAAATGCCTCCACATTTTTCACATCACCAACATCAACAAAAGATATCCGCTGCAGATTGGGACCCTATTATTTCCTATCTCCTCCAATACTGCTTGACCACAAGGTCACGAGGTCAAAGGTCAACAGTGTCCTCATCAGCGTCCGGGTGACATGTTCAACACGTCAAACAACACGTCATGACGTCACGGCATCAATCAAGTGCCTCCTGATCGCAATTCCAAGGCCCCAGGGTCAAGGGTTAGGCCTGACCTGACACGACATTTTTAGCAGCAGCTTTCTTTTGCTCTTGCTCCTAATGAATATTGGATGCGAGAATATTGAATACGACCGTTGTCATTTTTCCTCATTTCAAGACAAGAGGTTACAAAAATATCATTACAAATAATGCGTTTATTATGATAGGTCAACGACAATATTACATCTATTTATTTTCTCTGGCTGATTGTGGACATGGAGTGTACGATAATGATTTGTACACAACTTTATAATTGACACTCGAAAATATTGGATAACATTCGTATGTACATATGTACAACCCATTGAACCACATCCAGTATAACATCAACTATCTTAAGTCTATTTTATCTACTGTTCCACTATAGAAAACCAGAGTGTAAAGATAAGGGGTTTAGGGTAAAGCTGCCTGAGTGTGTCAAGACTACTTCAATGTTAGGGGTGGGGTGGGGGGTGGGGTGGACCACATCTGGACATAAGGCAGGTGGGAGTGTGGTTAGGGCCGGGTCAGGGATCACTGTCCAGCATTCTGTTATGATTCCATAACGTCTGGACTATCAATATCAGCCAGCAATAAAACGGTGACCCCTCCCTAGGGGGCACAGGGAGCAGCTCACGGCCATGTGGGAGGGGCTCACAGTGTCTAGTACGGGAGGGGCTCATGGTCATATATATGGGAGAGGCTCATGGCCATACAAAACGTATATGGGAGGGGCTCATGGTTACATATAGGAGGAGCTCATGACCATATACGGGAGGGGCTCATGGTCACATACGGGAGGGGCTGATGGCCACATACTGGAGGGGCTCATGGTTATTATATATGGGCGGAGCTGGTGGTCATATACGTGGGGGGACTGATGGTCATATACGGGAGGGGTTCATGCATGGTCATATACAGGAGGGGTTCATGGTCATACATGAGGGACTTGTGGTCGTACTGCAGGGGATCCTGGCTTCGACTAGCTGACATAATATCATACATTAGTGCCGGAGTTGTGGATGGACAAAGTGCTGTTCAGAGAAAATTCAAGCTTAATTTGTCGGCCTTCCACAAATAAAACAATCCCAAATTGATGTATATCAAAAGGACCTGCATACTAGTCGCTCTTTTACCACATATATATTCACGACCCATCACACAAGGTGCATGTATTCATGTGACCTCTCCTCTAGCCTTATTCAGCCTACTAACCCTACAAACGACCCACCCATACCCAGTCATTGTGTAACCCATAATCCGTGCAGTCTGGTGCCTCCAACTGTATGGGGGAAAATACATGGCCCTGCCGCCAGGGGTCAGTGTTTAGCAGGCGTTTCCGGTTCCTGCTGGGCCTGCGCAATAAGGGCGGCGGTCATTGTCGTCTGCTGTTGTAATTACACGGCTCGCCGCTCCGGGGCGCCACCTCCGCCCTGCTGGGACGCCGTGTGTATGGGGAGTTAGGATATGGAAAGAGGGGAGGGCGGGAGGGGGGGGGGGGGGGAGTAATATAATGGCTAAATCTCGGACACATTCCCGCTGGTGCGTCAACATTCCAGTTCCGTTAGCTGATAACGTTCAAAAACATCAACAGATTTTCGGATGAAATTTATTTAAAGTCAGTACCTGAAAACAGCTGATCAAACCTACAAGTAGCAAGAGATAACCATCCTGTGCACTCAAAGCAGGTTTTTATTTTAAGGCGTACTGCCTGTTGAGCTACACTACATGAGAATATTGAGATACCATAGGTATTGTATATTTTTAAAATGCATGTGATTTTAGGATGCCATTAAATCTAATTCACTCTAACGCTATCTATCAAAATCCACTGAGAACCCCCTCACTGGAGACATTTCCATTCTATTCCCCTTGTCCTAGACTGACTTCACTGCTTAAAGCAGGATAAAACGCATTAAGGCGGGAGGAGGGAGGCGCGAAGCTCAGCTTTTACGCAGCCGTGTGTGCAGCAATTTAATTGTGCACTTACAGGGAAATAAATCCGTTTGCCACAGCTGATAAATACAACAGCGGACGTGAATTAAAACCGCAAAGACGCCTCATTTCATCACAAACAGCACATTGGGAGGCGTTTTAGATGTTAAGCCGCACTATGTGTTGCATTTGGGAGTAGTTAGTAGTTGAAGTACTATAGTGACTGGAGTACTACATGTGCTGTATTCTTAATGCATGGCAGGGTTAGTATATGCATACACAGATTTATCATTAATAATGTGCTTATCACGTGCAATATGAGGAGACGTCTGCGTCTCTTCTCACTGCATGATTTTACAAACGTGGACGGCATGCAATTATCAGCCACAAGGTCTTTTGCTGGTGGATTTAATTATCTAAATTGAACTCAACATGTGCTCCCTATTTCATTCACACCGCGGATGTTGTACACATGTCATTGGAAAATTGTGCCTAGCGTCTCAGTTTACATGAATTTAGTATGGGAAGCAAGTACATTTGCTTGGATAATTTAATGTTGGAGGTGCGGATAACCCGTGCGCCATACGAATTCATAATGTATACTTTTTTAACTTTCAACTTTGATACTTGCATTGTTTTTGGTTTCATGTAGTGTTGAAAGATAGCAGTCACACATTCGTTTACTTGAATTGACAGTTGACAGTAGATGGATAAATTTTCATTTTCAATTCAAGTTGTTTTTATTGCAAGTTGAAGTAAATTTCAACTTCAAAATTACACAAAAAAAAACTGCACTTGTTGCCTCCCCTTTCCACGCCAGTGACCATCAGTATCTAAACTATCAGTTTCAACAAGTATGAGTGGGACTGGGTCAAGTCTAGGAGCGGCTCAAGTCGGAATCACAACCCTCTACTTAACCCCAGCCACGTCCTCTGAGACCCCTGACGTCACATGCCGTTACGTCCTGACGTCCTCCCCAACCAAGGCGAGCAGAGATTGCATTTGACGACCTGAAAAACCTCATCCTCGCCCCTTGAGGTCCCCCAGCGCCCCCACCACGAGTCACACAGCACAGGGGGGAATTAAATAGGGCGTGTGGGGATCCTTGAGTGAGCTGCTCTCGGAGCATTTAATCAACTCACCCTCTCCTCCCTGTAAAGCTCATACATCCCACATACAGCCGGCGCCTATCCCATTACCCTCTCGTCACACACTCGCCCCTACTAGTCTTAATTCGATCCGGAATTGGTTGGACCCAAACTGCTATTGCCTCCCATCACAGACACAGAGAGGGCCTCACCCCATCTTTCCCCCTTTCCTCTTACACATATCCATCGTGAGCAGATCATCTTTCCCCGAGCAGCTCACACTTTGCTTCATAGCATGGCCCTTCCGTCTTTAACTGCTCCCGTGGGAACCCACCTCACCCTCCCCATCCCATGAGCAGCTCTTGCATCAACCACCCACACAGGGCTCTGCCCTATCAGTTCAGTCAGACGTCTTCATTTGATACCCACGAGCAGCTCACTAAATCTGGACCTTCAAATATACTCACACGGTATCCTAGAACTAGTGCATCAAGTAAATTCCCGCTCTGACATTAATGTCTTTCCTGTGAGGGTCTCCCTGCGTGGGTAGCTCCCATTTCCTGCTTCCTTTCTTTAGGGTCAGGAGCACATGTATCCTACATCCGAACGTGAGCAGCTCAGCTGTCATGAGTGACCTTTCTGAGCTGCTCCTGTCCACTCATGGCCAGCCTAGATTCCTTTCATGGAACATACGGCTCTTCTCCCAAACAGGATATTTGTCAACCAGCATTAACACAATTCAGAGATGCCACTCAGTCATTGACAAAAAGAAGGAGATCTTACCATCTTGGGTCACTTTTCTGTAGGAAATTACCATAATTTAATACAGAAATCCCAGTCTAAAGGTAGGAATTCCTGCAAAAGTAGGAAAAGTAGCATCTCTGACACATCCTCCATACCTCCATGGAGGACCCCCCCCCCATCATTTTGCAATTCCTATGTATATCAGTTATTCATAGACAACACACCTCAACTACCCACACAGTCCTCCTCCAACATGTGGGTCACATGCCCGAGCTGCTCAGTGAGCTGCTCCTGGTGACGACAGAAGGCTGCAGCTGACAGGGCCGCCAGGAGGCTGAGTCACCCTACCCAGGGTGTTCAATAACACACAGGAGGACCTCTCCAGGGTGGGGCTGATTGGGGCAACCCATGAACAAGGATACTCCAGTCAGCTGACTGACACACGACTAGGGTAGATTAGGGTAGGGGATGGATTTCTTTTTTAATATACAGGGGACCTGGGTATTGAAATATGTAGTTGAGATCAGGGTATTGTTATCGAGAAATGACATTTCTATTTCTTTCATTGTCCCTAACCCGCCCCTGCCTGGGCAGCACAGTGGTGATTTGATCATGACGACCCTACCTGGTTGATACACTCCTAAGCATCAGCATGATGTAAAAACGCAGTAACTGCCTTAGTGCATCATAACGACAAAAATTATAATATAAAGCCTTGAGCAGTTGAGGTATCATGTCGTGATTAAAGGTTTAATTGGGAGATAGCATTGTACAGCATTGAGCAGTGGGACAGGACGCATTGTGCTATCTGTATTGAGGTGGGTTGGATGTGTAAATCTATTCCCACCCCCACCCCTCCCCCATCCCTAAATCCGAGCGAATTAGTTTCGGGACGTGGTGCATACAGACTAATGACCTTCTGTATTTAAGCAGGTCGGGGTGGGATGGGGGTGGGGGGGGGGGGGGTCTGTAAATGTGGGGAGTGAGATGGGTTGGGAAGATGGCCGTAACGGGTGGGGTGAGGATGGGGGTGCGGGGGGGGGGTGTCACTAGGGAGCTCCACGGTGACAATACAGTAATTGGTTTGATAATCTGGGGATGCAATGATAAATTATAGTTCACTTTATTGGAGACCCCCTCCCCCCTTCCCG
This sequence comes from Harmothoe impar, assembly GCA_947462335.1. Lineage (NCBI taxonomy): Eukaryota > Metazoa > Annelida > Polychaeta > Phyllodocida > Polynoidae > Harmothoe > Harmothoe impar. Next base: position 47,087,892 of record OX381713.1, read on the forward strand.
CCCGGGGCCCCGATCAGTGTCCTTATAACCCAATAGTATCAGCCACCCCCTCCACCTTCCTCCAGTGCCTGTGCCATAGCCACAGCTCACTATACTACTTACATAGTGCCTGGAGGTATAGAGGGTGATGGATGGGGATCCTCCAGTGTGTGACTGATAGTCAATGTACTAATAAAGGAGCCACTAAACGTGTTATACACACAATAAATAGATATATACAGTCTGTCAGAAAAAAAAGACAAATTAGGTAGTTATCTTTGAATTGTATATATATGCAGTACTTCAAAGATTACTTCATTTCTGACGAGCGATTGAGTCCTATATAAGATGGGTACTTAAGGTAATGTTTTATGAGATGTACCGTCCATTTAGACAGATGCCTGAATGTGGAACTGCATTTATACCAAGGCAATAACCACTATACAGACTGAGAGCCACTAGGACACACATCCATCAACTACTGAGGCTAATAAGAAAGACTAAGTAAGCACTGCTTAGTCATCAGTGGAGGCTCTCTGCAATATGATAAAAAAGACGCCACAACATCTGCCTGCAGCCCTCGTAAAGCACATTGACATACGCCGTGTGCTTTAACAGAGGAGGAGCTGTTACCTACTGTAGGACGCAGGAGGATGGACAGCACATCGGTCAGCCGTTACTACTGTAGCACACAAAAAGTCACACTAGTGGCCTGCCCCGCCCTGCCCCCATCTGTCCCCTACCCCCGCTCCCCCTGGCGGGCGGTGACGTCCGGCTTATTACGGTAGGGTATATAGTGGCTCCCCCTAGGCGGGGCTGAGCGTCCTCCAGGGTCCCCACGAGACGCAGGAGGATGGTCGGGAGAGGGGAGTAGGGGGGGGGGAGGCAGTCCACTGAGGCTGACGGTCCTGCCTGCTGCATGGGGAGAGGAGGAGTCAATGCTCGGCCAGGCAGTGAGAGAGGATGGGCGGGAGGAGGAGGAGGGTGTGGTGGATGGTAGGAGGAGGACAGGGGGTAGTGCTGGTGGTGGTGGGTGGGTTGGTACACTGATATACAATGTGTGAAGGACAGGGGACTGAGTGAGGGGGTGGGGTGGGTCACTGGACGGGGCAGGGCGGAGGATGTCTAGTGGATGCACGGGCGGTGGGGGGGGGGGGGGGAGGGAGTAGGCATAGCAGGGACTGGAGCGTTGCTGACCCACATTCCAGCATAGCCTGCGTCAGACCCCCATGGCCGTATACTACTCCGTCCTCCAGACGGTACCAGCCCCCGCCCACTAAGGCCGCCACATACAGAGCCAACCCCTCCAGTGTCCCCGCCACCACCCACTCACCCCCAGGAGAAGTGCTCTGGTCATTATCCCTTAGAATTGGTTTCGATCTGATCCAACCTAATGACAGAAATTGGATCTAGGCCGCACTGCCGCTCTCCCCTTAAGGTTACAACCACGGGATGGGCGAGATAACAGGAAGCATAGGTTACCATGGCAATAAGATGGCTTGTCAATAGGAGCCCACCCCCACCCTTCCCTACTGACCTGATAACAGGAGGATGGACGCATTAACCCTCCTCCCACAGAAACAGAAAGAATGACCAATATGGGTGCATAGTAATGTAACCATGACAACCGCAAAAAGGACGCTGTGACATTGAACCTGGTTGTAGCGGGTCATTTGGCGTCTACTTCCGGTCCAGTACCACTTCCGTTGTGACCAGGAAGTTCCTTCAGTAACCATGGCAACTACCACAGCGCCTCCTGGGCGGCCAAGGAGGGAGGGGGGGGGATGTAAAACAAGGCTTTGTAGATTGAGGGGTTAGGCTGAAGGGTCAAGATGATGGCTCTTTTGTTGTCTTTGGTGCCTGTTCCTTCCTATAATGTCTATAGTAAGGACTCAATAGACTGTATATTGTAGCCCACACTATACATGGACTAAGTATTAGGTGCAGTCTCTCATAGTGTACTCTTTATTAAGAGGACGTACACCTCTCCTCGTCCCCATTATGGATTTCCACAGATGGTAGATAGGAGGCAAAACATCAATAGTATTATGTTATTAGAGGTTTATATTATATGTACAAAGCATAGAAGCACACATAACGCGTGTGCATATATACTGCCAGTATGTGACTTTGCTACCATTGCAGCCCTGTTATTGTGTCCCTGAACAATAATACTACAAGGCAATGTTAACATCTTGAGTTACCATGTCTCTACATTCTTTGAGTGTAGAGCTGGCTGGGGGCCTATATATACGGATAACGCTAACCATTAAGATCAAGGCTCCATATGCATTTGTCGTCATGATGTCCCAGTGCTGGTAGTAACGTTCGATCACCAAAGATAACTATTGATACATCATACTCCTCCTTCCGCAGTGTATCAACCCCATAGGGTCGGCATGATGCATCAAAGCACCATCCTGCCCTTAAATAGCTAAAGATAGCTTAATGTTAATCTGGTTAGACTGACACAGACTTTACATCATAGATTATCTCATTGTAGAGGCATAGAAAGAAAAAAAAATCGCTTTGCCTTTCACTCTGCTGAGGAGATCACGCTGGGAAGCCAAGAGTAATACGTCATAATTAAAGCCCCTTCTTTGCTGGCGCCTGCCTTCCTCCTTTCTTTTATCCCGGTCTATTTGAATAGATTTGATTTAATGTTTCCTATAGTGAAAGTTTGTGCCAATTAATGGATGTTTATCTGACTTCCCGTGGAGGTAAATTGCACCTAGTGCGTGCTCAGAGTCTGCCACACAAAGAGGGGAGGGGTCCTTTCAACCCTAACAGATCGGACACAACTCCCAACTCAACACACCAAACATAATCGGGTATAAAGCACCGATAAGATGCCTTTGTTTTAGATAGACAACATTAATCTTCGTCTAATCAAATTTCCACAGGGGCGCAAATACTATTATTGTCGATAGGCTGGTTGGCTGGAAAAGAACACAAGAGAGCAGGGGGTGCCGTCACTGAAAGATTGATACCCTCTTGTATTCACTGGTGTTATTTTATCATGCCCCTCTTAGCGGAGGCATCACGCTCTCATCTTCCTCTCTGGCGGTTTCCTCACAGCTACTTCTATGACAGGAATTGACTTTCTTTCAAGTATGAGGCACTAAAGCACGAAGAGCCTGATCTTTTTTCCTCCTATATGACAAGGGCACTCTTACAAAAGCCACAGGAGTGATTGGATTTCGCTTACCAATTATGAGCCGGCAGTATTTTTGTATATCTCTTTGTTCCTCCAGGCGCAAAACCTCATGAGGAAAGGAAGTGAAATAAACCAGAATGGCGATGTTGCTCACATTTCACTGCTTTTCAGTTGAATTCTAAAAGTTAACCAACGGCAGTCTGGGCAGCAATGAACGCCCATGGACACAAATACACCATGACCATGGCATGAGCTGCTCACCTCGGGGTGAGGCAAGGTCAAGGTCAACCTGTCACAAGGTCATCCGGGTCACGCAACTGACCGGAAGTGGTTGACACCTACTTCCGGTGACTAAGGGAAGGCTAAAACGAAGAGAACTTCGAATCCCGACATTGATAAATGGAGTCGACTGGCAAAAACTGTTTAATTGCTAGCACAGCATGGGCGAGGAAGCAGTGTATATATACGATTAAAGTGATTTGAAGAGCTGTGTCACACCACAGATCCCCTCTTACCTTGTATATCACGCATATTATGCCATATTACACAATATCATGTAATAATTATGATTATGATAATTATGAGCATATTTTATATCAAATATATATCATAAATATGTTTACATAATTACACACAGATGTTCATCAGATTTAGATATTATAATTCCAATTATATGTTGGTTCCATGATGTCTACCCTCATGTTAGCCTACCACTGTTTAGCCCCCATACTAAGATTAACACAAGCCTTTCATGTAACTGCCAATTAAAGCTGACTGCAATCAACAAGTCTAGCACTAATCCCCACCTGCACAAGCCGTGGGCCAACACAACAAACAGACAACAACAAAGTGACACTAACAATGCCTGGCCACCTGGTGGATGGAGGTAGTGGTGGCCACACCACCACTCCCCCTTCCCACCAGGGGGCAGGTCACTCATTGGTCAATTACTAATATCCAGTAGATTTACAGCATTTATTTCTAACCAATCAGAACACCGGAAGGAATTCTGGGATACCAGGGAAGACCAGGATATAAGGTCATGTAATCCCAGGTGTCCAGACAGTAACCTCCAGGTGGTCAACTATTGTACAATACCAATGTACCAATAAAACACCAATACTTCATACCCAAGTCTCCATCTTCATTCCGCTCATATAATGTGGCACTTTTAGTGCTACAGAGTGGTGGAGAACCCTCAAGAACCTGTACCTACTTACTACAAGTTAGTACCAGAACTACAATGGAGATGGAGACTTCAAGCACCACTTCACGGACGTCACCCGGTCGTCACGGACGTCACCCGGCCGTCATGGACGTCACAAGATCATCACACAAGCCAGAACACACCCAGAACGTCCAGAATACGTCTACACAAGACTAGCAAGTGTACCATGTACCTACCACATTATACATGTATAGCATAATGTCTACACGCCAGCCACTGACGCTACACGCCAGCCACTGACTTTACATGACATCCAGCCACTCAACAACACCCACAACATGCCTACAACACCCACAACGTGTCTACAACACCCACAACGTGTCTACAACACCCACAACGTGTCTACAACACCCACAACGTGTCTACAACACCCACAACGTGTCTACAACACCCACAGCGTGTCTACAACACCCACAGCGTGTCTACAACACCCACAACGTGCCTTCATCGCCTACAACATGCCTACATCGTCTACAACGTCTACATGTCTACCATCACGTCTACATGACTACCAACACACCTACAAGTTGCCCATCACGACTACAAGTACCCCACCACGACTACAAGTACCCCACCACAACCATGGAAAACACCACAGAACCCTTACAACCACAGAACCCCTTACAAACCTCAGAATCTCTACAATGAACTGTATAGACACCACTGACGCCCATTGACAATGCATAGCAGAGAACTACAAGACCACTGACATTACACACACCATGCTTCAGGAGAGGATAAGCAAACAAGCACACTACAAGTCCACACAGCCTCTACTGCAAGCCTACACACGGAAGAAGGTGAGCAAGGTGTTTAATCTCTTACCAAGGTCAAACGGCAATATAGATCTATGACAAAATTACCCCTTTACAAATGTATATATATACAAACTTATATAAATAGCAGCACGACCGGTCCCAGGCCACACCCCTAAGCTGCTTTATAAAACAAATACTATATTATGTACAACTTATCACTGAGACAAATACTCCGACTTACTACAAAATGACTTATCACAAAACGACTACTATCATGTACTACAAAGTACAAGAAAAAGCTTCATCATATTACAATTGTACATCATCAATGACCCTGGATATGGCACGGCGACAGCAATTCAAAGTAATTGGCAGACCCACGCCACAAGTGACCATATCACCTGCACAGCATTATACTGCACTATGTAAAACACAAAAACTATAATCTATCACGGTGCGCACAAATCCCTATGGCCAAATCCCCCATAGGGCCACCTGAAAATTGTTACTACGATCATCACTATAACTATGTTACAACGATCACCATGACAAGCACTGACACTGACACACCGCTCATCATAAAGAAATACTGGAAATACAGTATTTATCATCAAAAAGCGCACAAGCTTCATCAACTATTATTATTATAACTTATAATCCATCGATACCCATTTCACCACACACGTAAGTGGCAGGGCGACTCCATATTATTGCTGCTCCTTTAACAAACTGACACTTCACATAGAACTATTATCAACATGTCAAAATCCGACATGAAAGGACAGTTTGCGCACTCTTATTAACCCCCCCCCCCCCATAGACCAGTGGAAAAGCCTTGTATGCGGGTGGCCACCCACATGCATTGCAGGTGTCAACAACACCAGGAAGATGACCGCAATCTGAGCCCTGGATGGCGCCACCACTGGAGCGCGCAAACAAAAGCTCCACTTATGGGATTGTGATAACGACCAACATGGCAGGGTGACATAGCCACCACCCTGTACCCAGACCAAAGGGTATAAGTTACCACACATCCCCCCATCTTTCCACAGTCACCCATTGACCACACCCCTACACACTTCCATTCAGTCAGGAGCAGCCCACAGTTAATTTGGTAGATCCCCGCCAGTACTGCGCACTTACACTCATCCTTCACCAACTATCGACTATCAACTATTACTACTACAAACGATCGACTACTACTATTATTACTATCAAATCCCAACAACTCGGGAATCATGAGGTATACACCATACCTCCTATTACTCATCGCACACATCGAAACAAAACAATGACAAACCGACTGACTAACTAGAACAACCACAGTGATAACTCTTATGCCCACCACTTATCCCTGTCCACATCTAGAAGAACTTAATCAGATGTATTGCCAGAGACCAAGGTTTGACAAACATTTTGCTCACATATTGATTGCCATGTACAACACTTTTATCAATTGCAACTGATCCATTTATCCCAAAACAGCAATTTAATATGAATGTTCTTGTATTATACACCTATAGTAATTCACACGCATTGACCAAGGACCCATTGTATTTAATGTTTACACGACTACAACACAAATTTAAGGTCCTACATTAATGTCATAGACGATAATCATGTACCTTCATGTCTCACGAATATTTTACTGTATGTTTTCATGATCAAGCAGCAGGAGCTCTGTATTCTAATTAGTTGGACTTTCCTGCTTCCCACTAAGTAGCCCATTAGAAATGCAATTTCACCCTTAAATGAATTCGTTTACCCCAAAGAAAATACCTTATTATCTATAACAATTTCTTTAAACCCAATGTAGAAACAGTGATTTTTTTCAACTTCAAATAAATAACTTGGGCATGTTTAAGCGAGTTCTTTAGCTATAAATGAATTCTCTCAAAGCATATAGAAATACAATGTGACAAACACACTTCTTAGAACATATTAATGCAATAAGAAAAAAAACTTCTGGATCTCCTAATCTGGTATTGTCTATATAAAAAATGTACTATAGTAAATACCATGATAAATCCCATAGTTGGTGTGAGTACTCGGAGCATGATGCCTATGACAAGTTAAACATTGGTTTTAAAACAGAGTTTACCATGAATAAAGAAACACAGTATTACAATAATATATAATAGTTGCATATATTAAGTGTAACCACCCTAGTAAACCTGAGTTAACCATTATATATACTGTTATATACAAACCATGGTTTATCATGATGGTGATATACCATAGTAAAGCATAGTGACGATAACCATTATATACCATGATAAAATGTGTTACAATTATAGATCATAATAACCCATGGTTAACAATTATCTAATCATCATGGTCAATTAAAAGTTTCATACTTGCAGAATAGTTTGTGGTAAACTATGGTATTCAGTGATGTTGTTTTAGCCATCTAACTATCGTTTATAATAGCAGTAAATGCAACTATAGTTTAACATGGTGTACAGTGGTAGAAAAGTGTTACACATACCGTACCGTCGCGATAAAGCACCTGGTCTTGAAAGAGCGCTGGTCTCGAATAAGCGCCGGGGGGATAGGGGGTTCCAAATGTTTCTAAAGCACTGAAATCACGACCTTGAATAAGCGCCTGTCTTGTATAAGCGCCTGGGTGAGAGCCCCGCCAAATTGAAGAGCGCCCCGGCGCTTAATCGCGACGGTACGGTACACTGGTTTATAATAGTATACTATAGCACATTCTGGTAAACCGTGATACTATGGTGTTGAGTTGAAAATGATGATAATGACCATGTTTTTTTTAAACCTGGGATACAATGTCTTTATGCTAAAACGCTTTGCCCCTATTATTGTGGTCTGGTACCATTTGTCCTCATGTCACATGATCTGGTACCATGTACCTATATGTCACATAGTTTGATACCTTGCACCTCTATGGCACGGGGTCTGGCACCATGTCTGTATTTGTCCTGTGGTCTGGTACCAGGTAGCACAGTGTCACATGATCTGGCACCCTGTACCCCTATGTGATATTATCTAGCTAGTGCCATGTACCTCTATATAACGTGGCCTGATAACCTGTAGTCCTATGTCACCTGGTCCGGCACCAATGTGCGTCATCACCATGGTCTCAGGGTTTTGGCCCCCCTGACATTTGCCCCCCCTGACATGTTTCCCCCCTGACAATTGGCCCCTCCGCACTCCTGCCCCCCCCCACCATCTTTCACACATAGACATATCCTGTGACATATTCAATGTTACATTATCTAACTCTCTAATTGTAATTAAGTGCAATCACTATGTAATTTCGTTTAGGCTGCATATAATTAATAATTAGCTTTGCAGGAACCGCCCGCACCCTCTAAAAGGGGCCACATGGAAGCTTTTTTTCATTATTTTACCAAAAAAACCCATCAAAACCCCCGCATCCCTAAATGTTTTAGATAATAAAACATTCAAATTTCTGCCCCTTGTTGAGGGTATTTTTGTGGTAACCATTTGATCAATTTTCATACATTTTACAGTTTTGGAATCCCCAAAAAGTTCTCTATCATGCCATAGATTTACTTGAGAATCTCCACTTGGAAGTACTTGGAATACTGTTCTCATATATCTGAATCTCACCTATTCTTAGGAATATGGTTCAAATAACATATACATATAGCATATGCGGTATCCCTACATTGCTAAAAAAGAAAATAGACCTCCCTCATCACTTGGAATGTTAAAATAAAGAAAAGTCACCTCCCTCATGGCCTAGGAAATTAATAACAAAATAAAATAAAAGCCTCCCTCCCGCACCATATCTTTTTGGAAAGTTTTATGCAGCCTTATATAATTATATCATTTTCACAGATTGTACAAATAGTAAGGTGGCCCACGCATACTAGAGCCTAGTAGAGGAAATTCTTAGCAGCAGCCTGTTTATATTCACATTATATTGGATGGGTGTATTTGATATGATGGTGGATTTATTGGAATTAGTACGATGGAAATAGTCACAAAATGTATTATACTGTTGAGATGAAATAAACAAATCTCGTAAACTCTACCTCATCATGCCAACATCTTGGCCGCCAGCATGTTGACATGTTGGTCGTTATTGTGGCCGCCATGTCAACACCTTGGCCGTCATCATGTCACTGGCATGTCAACATGTTGACATGGTAACTTAGATGTCGACAAGGTAGCTCAAAGATGTCCTCTCAGACATCCAGCTTCCATAACGTTCTAAAACGTATTCCTACCAAGAATGCCTTTGCCAAAAAACGTTCTGAAACGTTCATCATTATAGAACCTCTCCGACATTCAGATGGCATAACGTTTTAGAACGTTTTCCTAACAAGAAGAACACTTACTACAGAACACCCTGATACGTTCTGGCATGGGCAGGTGCTTAAAACCTCTCATACATCTAGCTGCCACAACGTTTTAAAACGTATTCCTACCAAGATATATTTTCATAGACCGTTCTGATACGTTATTGCCTCTGCAACTGCAGAGTACCTAATAAAAAAAACTCTATGCCAGAACGTAATAAAACGTTTTTCAACTGCTGAATTGAATAAACAACAGAAGAGCCACAACGTATTAAAACGTATTTGATTAAATGATTAATTGGGTCAATAATGTGCATAAAGCATGCTGCAATCATTAAATTCCAACCTATTTACAGTATTTCAAGTATTTTCCTATGCTAAAAGCCCATCAGTGATGAGGTTTATGAGATAAATCATTAGTTTAGACAGCCATGTAAATGGCATGCCTTTTTCAATTGTGACACAATTAACTAATTACCCCTTTTTGCAACTAATTAATATGCATATGCAATTAAGCAGCATACTCCAGTTTCTCTTAACCCTAAGGCAATGTATATGGCAGTTCGATTCACCAAACTATTACATTTCTGTGTTATATCTCATGACATTACTAAGCATCAAAATGTATGAAAAGGGCAAAAAACCCTGGCATTTGGGGCTATCTAATCCCAAAATTCCTGGCATCTGGAGGGCCCTTTTTACTCCCCACATCAGTACGCTATAGCAGTCCCTGAACAAAAAGCCCTGGCATCTGGAGGGCCCTTTTTACTCCCCACATCAGAACACTATGGCAGTCCCTGGACAGAAAGCCCTGGCATCTAGAGGGCCCATTTTACTACACGCATCAGTACGCTATGGCTGCCCTAAGGATATAAGGTCATGTAATCCCAGGTGTCCAGACAGTAACCTCCAGGTGGTCAACTATTGTACAATACCAATGTACCAATAAAACACCAATACTTCATACCCAAGTCTCCATCTTCATTCCGCTCATATAATGTGGCACTTTTAGTGCTACACTGTACATAAATTGTGTCTTGTGAGAAAAAGAAATAGGAGAATTTGAGTAATGTCTGTAGCGGTTCTTGAAGTCGGTCGTTATTACTTCATTAGTATATCAGCGTCAGATCCATCTGACATGATATTTCTGTTAAGTCAGAGTAAGTAACTGGGACAAGAAATATCCTCAATGCTAGGCAGCTATTACACATCATTTTATTGTTAGTAACATTATGATTTACAGCAAAGACATTGACAAGCAATCCTAGATGGAATATACAGTGGCGTAGGAAAAAGGGGGGGGGGGCAGGGGGGCCCGGGCCCCCCCAATCACTAAGGAGGGGGGCCTGAATATGTTTGGGCCCCCCCGATATTTGTCAAAAGCTGAAATATAATACACATAATTGCCAATTTTTACCTCTCCCGCATAAGGAGAAGTGGGGCAGACGGGCCCGGGCCCCCCAATCAGAACTAAAGGGGGCTCAGATACTACTTTTCTATGTAATCTAAGTATGTATATGCTATCTCATGCATAACAGCCGCTTCTTAAAGTAGATTGGAGTGGGCCCCCCTGGGCCCCCCAATAAAGATTTGCTTCCTACGCCTCTGATATATCGATGGAGTGTTGGGAGCTTCAATCAGGACTCTGCTGGTCTCTCTTTCTCCCACACAAGTGCTGGTAGCCCTGTTGCTCCTGCTGCTACTGACCACTGGATCCCACATCCAAACACAGCTGGGCAGACTTAGTGCCTTGAGCTACTCCTGGTATGACTCAGCTTAGTGTCAAACCCCCCGCCTGAGGTGCTCAACCTTCACAATATCCCACACTACACCTTTTTCCATTTCTACTTTCCAATCATTCCCAACAACCCCTGGACTGCAGATCCAGGGTCGGCGCCGGTGGTTTTATGAACCGTCTGGATGATACAGGGTAATGGGAGGCCGCGGCTCAATTCGTGGCAAATGCAACTGTTTGAGGATGGATGTTGGCGATACCACTGCCCATCCATCAACATGCAGGAATTACAACAACTTTGCTTTTCGCATAAAATTAACAGCAGTTTGAGATAGACATTCCTTTGAAAAAGTAGGAATTCTTACAAAAGCAGGAATAGTGGCACCTCTCTATACTATACACATTGTATTATACTATTGCTCTAGCAATTTAGTGGCCAAAAATTAAACGGCTAGACATCTAATAGAAATAGTTGATATACCCCTATATTTATCGAATGTAAACCCTAACAACTCCAAATACATTATGTCAGGGTATAGAAGGCCTTGCGGCTGTGATTCTATTCACCTATATACAGGACATGACATGGGAGGCAGTAAGGGCTCTATATGGCCTTGGCCTTGTGGACATTGACAGAGCGGAGCCTGGTGCATGGCGAGAGTTCAGAGAAGGGGAATGTAGACTGATATCTGGCTCTATTGCTGAGAGGTGGCCACCTCTAAACCTCTGTCAAAGCCGCCTATCCCTTGGTAACCCACTATCTGCCCCTCCCACACTCACCCCCTCCTCAGGCCTCTCATTGGGCATTGAAGGTGACAGATGGGCAGGGCCCGCTCTGTGGCCAGTGCTGGACCTGGTGAGGGGCCGGGGCTGCTGGATGTAGGAGGGTGATAGGTTGCTGTAGGGTGAGGAGGGATTATGTATCCCTTTAAAGGCCGCATAAGGCATTAGTGTGGTATCCTTCTTGTCATGATGCAGAGATGCATTGATCTATCATTCTGAATAAACTCTCGCGGGGTCGGCATGATGCATGATTGCAACACTGGTGAGTTATTCACCAGGGTTGCATTCATGCATCATTAGACTTGTCAAGGGCATAATACATTAAAACACTAGACGGCCCTTAAAGGGTTAAACAGCTGGTTTGGGGACAGCTACAAGGTAGTATTGAGTAGGCTGTAGGTGCTTTTAGAAATTGAGTGAGGTACTGGGAAAGTTTACAGTCTTCAATAGTATATCATCAAAGATGCATCAGATTAAATTGGGTATTGGTCAGGATGACTGGAGAGGATGGAGATGAGATGAACAGGGAAAGGGGATATCCGTAGCACAGGCGCCGCTCACCCCTGGCGAGACACTCACGAACTAGCGATTCAAATGCTGACCTTATAATGGCGGTTGAGGTAATATCACCAATATATATGTTCTACCCAATATAGCAGAGGATCCTAGTGTACATGCTCTTAGTGTGACGTACACTGTCCCAGTATATGGCCATGTAGTTCCTTCTCTCACCGCCGGGGGGCTCTCAGTGTTATTAAACGCCAATGTCAGCTGAGGGGGCGGCATGCCATGCAGACTTATGGGAGAAGGCGAAAAAAGACAGACGCTTCTAGGAAACAATATATGAAAGCAATGGGGCAAAGTCATGTCTAAATTACCTAGACAGCGTATGGCTAAAGGGGCCGTGTATAGTGACTTAAATGGACTGGGGCTGGAGGGGGGTGCTGCAGGGGGCAGGCTAATCTGATTTTGGTTGATGTAAAGGCAGCAAGCACGGCAATCAGTGGTATGTGTGCGCTGAGGGGCGGCCGATGGAAGTTAGATGGTGATGGAGGGCAGGCCTATTTGGAATGTGGGAGGAGACGGGGGGTGGAGGGGGGGGGGGTGCTGCTGTGACAGGGTTGGGAGTGTACTGTGGGAGGTAAATTCTATTACCAGCAAAAACAATGTCAACAGTGAATCAGGCCATACTGAAGGGCTCCATACTGTCCAATTCTTAAAGGTAGTAAAGTGAGTACCTACGTACGGATGGAGGGCTAATATCGCATTATTTCCAGCTATAGAATCCAGTATGGATGCCAATAAAACTAATTCAAATTCATGGCATTCAGTAATGTTCAGAGGCTAGCTATCTGAACCATTGCCCTCCTCCTGTGGCATTAAGACTGCGATTTCGGCACCTTATCTCTAGTTTATTCACCCTCACCTTCCCCAGTAATAGCAGTTTAGTGGGAGCTTCCAGCCAGTTCATTTGGTAAGCATGAAGGTTTAGCGCTGGGTGTAAACTGGGCTTACTGCTGCTCCCAGGGGTGATGGGGGTTAAAGGCTGGGCGGTGGGTGGGTCGGGTGGGATGGGGTTAGGCCGGGGGAGGCTCCTCCAGGTCCTACCTCATTCAGAGTTACTGGAGCAGTTAGTAGTGGGCCGCCCAGGGCTGAATGAATATCCCACCGTCACATATACACCACCACCATCTCCCACCACCACCTCCACTACCCCACCACCATCTCCATCTCCACCACAGACCTCTGCCGCACGGAGGTAACCGCCTGCAGCAAGGCTGTACCAGTCGCGCTGTGATTGAGGGATCACGGCAGACTACCAGCCGATGACTACTGCACCCCGGGGGAGCAGGCGTTTAATCCCTGCTGCTCCCGTCTTGATTTTACAACCCTTGTGGGAGCAGCTCAGAGCGGGGCATGGGAGCAGCTCAAGACCAGGACGTCTGTTACCAAAGGAAGGCCATGTGTGGTCATAAAGATTTGGTACACCTTGGGGAAGTGGCACCTGGTAACAAGTAAGATGGGGTAAGGTGAGAGAAGGAATGTGGCAGGGTTGGGGAGGGTGGGCAACTGAAGCCACAGGGGAGCAGCTCAGAGCAGTTTGACAGGAGACAGCTGTAACTCCTGAGGCAGTAACTAGCTGTAGGGCATCTTTGCAGTGAGAAATCGCTGCATGAAGGATAACTACAATTTGTTTGAGCTAAAGCAAAATTGCCTCAGTCTCAGGGTGGGACATTTTGATGAGAAGCAGCACAGGAGCATGGAAGCCCGCCATGGAAGTGACCAGGGATGAGGTCAAGCAACAGTTGACGTTGACTAAAACAGGGGGGTAAAGCAGTTGGTGTTCAGAGAAACCCCCTACAGGCAGGGTGGGCATGGATATAAACAGCAGTCTTCGGACAAAGCTGTTGTGTAATGGGAGCAGCTCTGTGAGGGCACCAGCTCTGAGGAGCTGCTCCAAGATGGATCTCATCAGGCTGTTAATTTACATTCGGTTTGTGCATAGTGCTCCAATGCACGGTCCTATTGCCAGTATTGGTGGCATGGTGCTGGTATGCAGCTCCTTAGTGACTGCATGAATGCATCGTACCGAGGGGTTAATTCAAGCACGAAGAGTAGGCATGATGCAATCGCCAGCTAGTTCATCAGTGGTATATTGAAAGGAAACGTAAGGCCTTGGAAGAACCACGCCGACCTTAAAGAGTTAACACCTACAAAACCAAGATGGCTCCCCCCCCCCCCCCCCACACACACACGTGCTGATCTCTGCTCCAGGGCAGGAAGTGATCAGCCTTCATCACGGACTGGCTGCCTTGTTGCCATGGTAACCCGACACTCAGTGATGGCCGGATCGTGCCCTGCCCCGCTCGCGGTAAACGGATACCTGTGATATGATTGGTCCAAATTGGCGTCGTCGTCCTGTCAACAGATTTGCTCACTAGAGGGCAGTAGAGGTGGTGTCATCTGGCGGAGGTTAGTGATACTACACCTGTTACAGATGGCTTCTGAGACCACTGGGTAGCCACCACTATACACACTGTACTAAGGTGGGCAATAGAGGCCCCAGACACCTCCATCTACCTTTGGACGTAAAATTGCTACATGGCCTTGTTATATATGAAGCAAGCTTGTATCTGCTACAACATTGCACCAGATGGGTTACTTCATGATAAATACATTGACATAGTTTGACACAAACCGGTTAAAAGGTATACGTCTATAAGCTAGGATGAGATAATTGTGAGATTGAGTATAGATAGAGATAGTCACCGAAAGGGGACAAGAGTTAAAGTTGGCAAGGCAATGGGATTGGAGAGATTGACTCGCTCAGTGACAAGTGGTCATTTAGATGAGACTGACTAAGGCGGGTAGGGTGGCTCCCTGGTCGGCTGAATGCGGCAGTTAGAGTTTATTAACGTCAGCAGGGACCACCCACCATCAACCCGTCCTCATCACTCCCCTGCACTGGGATTAGGGTGAGCCAGGGATGAGCTGCTCCCAGGAGCTGCTCGGGTTGAGATGGGCTCATTTCAATCTGAGCAGATTGGGTTGAGGGTTCTGAGCTGAGGCTCTTTTGTGACGAGATTGTAAGGCTGTGTATTGATAGGATGGGCAAATTGGGAGTAGGGGTATCTGTGTGGTGGCTAGAGGATATTTGGGCTACCTAGATAGCGCCCTAAGCAGGCGAAGGTTTTGGTGCATCTATCTGATCGTATTAGCACATGACCTAGTGGTTCTTGACCTTGCTCCCTCTAATGGTCACATAGAGTCAACCCTTTGAGAACCGCATGTTGCTCTAACGCATTATGTCCGTTGTATTCATGAATAGAGCCCTGCATATAGACCAGGGATACAAACGTCATGCCTACTCTACAAGGTTAAAAAAAGCTGGCATGATGCACGAATGCAGCACTGGCAAGTAGACTTACCAGAATTGCATTCATGCATCATTACAACAAATGGCATAGCAATGTGCAGCCTTTAAAAATGCTTTATATCTGTGGGTCTACAGGGTATCAGGGCATCTGAATGTTTGTTAAGGCATGCTTTTCATGAGTATGCAGATCCCCAGTTGGCAGACAGGGTCCTTCAAGCTGTGACAAGAATGTCTGCTTCATTTTCTATTCAGCAGTATGGACAGCAGCAGCTCCATTTGTCACATGGAAATCTGATGAAGGAGCCCATGCTGTATCTACTGAATGGGTCATTCCTATGTGTCTTGTAAATGAGCTGTTTTGAGCACTGCTGAGTCACTCTTCCACTCTCCCCATCGCAGTTTTGCTGGGGAGATATGATAAGTGGTCAAAACTAACACTGTGTATGGCGAGTGTAGCAAAGCTGTCATGTGACTCATGGCTCCTTGTGTAATATCTATGTGTGCTCCCCATACTGATGGGCTTATCCTGAAAATGAGGGAATACTATCTCATTTTAAATGCAGGATTACGACAATATCAGAACAAGAACTCTCTTCCGATATTATCCGATAAATATGCAGCCGCGAAATAAGCTGGAATTAACTTTAGATAATGACGTCCGACGAAGATTAATACTGCAACACCAAAAAGAGTTTGATAATTGTGTGTGTCATAATCGCTCCAATTAAACGCAGGTGGCATGACTCTTCTGGGCTACCTCTTTAGGTGATTTCTTGCTCCAACGTCAGTATTAAGCTGCTTCCTTTATTGCTACATTTAAAACTAAAAACATTTGACACAATTCTGGTATAACTGTTAGGTCCCTGTGGAATCTAGCAACAGGTGCAACACATGTTTGCCTTAAGCCTAACAGCCCAACTTTAAGAGTTACTGCGCATGTTCCATGACCAATTACCTAGCCCTTCTAAAGCCACATAGTGCGTTACTGTGTCATGCCATTTATCGCCGTGATACATGAATGCAGATCTGGCGAGTAGACTCATGCATCACGACGATAAAGGGCGTAAAACATTAAAGCCGTATCTCAAAAGGCGTAGATCTACTGTGTCCATGTCTGAGCTAAAATTACAAGGCATCTCCTGGCTCAGGTTTTGTTTCTGCTCCCCCCCCCCCCCTGATCAGACAACTCCACACCAACCCTATTAGCCATCCTCCTATCTAGGTTTCATTATTTTCCCCAGGAGGCGATCATACGCGGTTATAGGGAGGACCTAAGGCCAAAAAAAAAAAAAGGTTTGTTTCAGGTCACCCGACCGACCCTATCTAAATAGGGCCGACCCTACGTTCTACTCGCCAAGGCTGCACCGAGGCCTTCGGGAATGTATCAACCCTGCAATGTCAACATGATACCTAAATGCAGCCATGGCGGAGTACTTACCAGGGCTGCATTATGCCTCATTCAGGCATGGGATTGGGTTTTGAAGAAAAATCCAAAAAGCAGCCAAAAGATGTTATTTGCGGGGAATTTTGTATGATTTGCATGGCATGAATCCCTCTAGAGACTAAGACCCCCCCTCCCTATTAATGTTAAAATAGTTTTTCATTGGATCTGCACAAATCACAGGGATGACTTTTTTGGCCTTAAAAATCCGGAAATCCGGATAAATCCGGAAGAATCCCATGCCTGCTCATTACGACAAACAACACAAATCATTAGAGCACTATGCGGCCCTGAAAGAGGGGTGGTTCTGAAAACCCCCCAAGAGAACCAGACAGGATTCAGATCACCCCCCACCCCCCCAATCTCGTACCCTGCCCCCAAAGTCTGCCGCTCTGCGAAGCAATCCCTCCAGGTACCTAGCAATCTGATTACGACCTTGACCTCGGGGGATTACTGAGCAGGGTGTGTTGACATTATTATGGTGCTAGGCGGCCCTGCTTCTTTCTGCCCCTAATATGGTCACATACACAGGGAGCTTCAGGGGTACAGAACCCATCTCTCCATGGGGTGGGGGAGGGGTCTATGTGTATGGTTTACATGTGTATTATGTGTCGGCGACCCAGACATTTATGGCACCAGTGACAGGAATTGTCTCATCAACAATTAGGTTGAAACCTATACTTTGAGGATAAATTTGAAATTTGCGGAGAGATTTGAAATTGCATTAAATGTCTGAAAACAGTTTCAATATAGAACGGTGACCTAAAATATGCAATGCTTCAATATTATACAGAGGTATATTCTCTATGAGGACCTGCTAGCGACCATCTGAATGAAACATTGTAAATCCATATTGTTTATAATCCATCGCTATACAGCTCTATAAACAGAAGAGAGGTCCTGACCACGAAAGCCACTGGAAAAGTAATTGCCATCTATCCAATTACACAATGCATTTGATACAGTCTGTAATAATTTCTACATTGGAGTATCGATGTGTATTTGTAACAGAAACTGGCAAGTATCTATTCAACATTTAATCCCACAGTAATATCTCCTGAAGTGCACATCAAACAACACGATACCTTGAAGGCGATGATAGGCGATAGGGTAGGTTATGAAGTAGGTAACCTCTTGCCACAAACTCACCTGTGAAGAGAGAAAAAGAGCATTTTTGAGTAAAACATAACAATCAGTATAGATTTGTGTGAACACATTATAAACACATGTACTATGCAATATTCAACAAAACAATTGTGCTCATACAACGCAACAATGTAGTCTGGGAGGATAGCTATCTTGTTCCGCATCCCATACACATGTGCATAGATGGGTTTTATCATAATGAGCTGGAAATCCATTAGGCTCAAATATTGGGTGCAAAATCCAAACAATTTAGGACAGGGAGTACGCTTTTAGAATACAAATAGAAATACAGTTAAGTTCCTCAAGGGAAAATATACTATTGTTAGACATCACCCGGTTATATACATTTATCATTAAAGTGCTTACTCCACACTTCCATTGAAATAGCAACGTTCATAGATATTACCAATTGCTGCAAGTCCTTTGACAGGACCAAGTCACGATGATATAAGCAGCATATTCTGGTAGGAACTTAATGATGGCTGCCACATGTTGCCATGGTGACAGATATATATGATTAATGTAAGTCGGAGCAGGAGGAATGTTACAAACAAGTCCCTATTTGTAGCACCAACACCTGTGATCTCATCTCTCTTCTTGATAATTTGAAATCCGCCCTACATCTTGGCCGTCTACTCGTGGATATTAAGTTGCACCTGCTCTTTTTTCCTGTCACGACCTGTAGTGAATCCATGAAAGGAAATGAAGGCCGGGTATGAAACACATAGTCTGGCACTACGTTATTGGCAATTATCAAGCCTTGAAGACTGTGGCTGAAAGGAAGGGGAGGTGCAAGTACGCAGTGTACTGAGCTCATATTTCAGTATGTTCCTAGTAAACCTGCACGTGAGTGTTGTTGTTGCTGCAGCTGGTTATGTTATGTTGTTTTGCAGATTGCTTTTGTTATGTTTTATGGTTCTTGATTTTGTTATGGTTCTTGATTTAAGTATGGCATTTGATTCTGGTCTGCTTTGGAAAGGATTGTCAGTTATATGGAAGCCTGATGTATCAATTAATGAAGGAACTTAATTTCTTACTGTCTTACTAGTTTTCTATATATAGCAGCAGACAGATATGCAGAAACTCCTGTAGGTGACAAAACATGTTAACATAGACTGACAATACAATAATTATCATGTCTTAAAATATCGTTTTTCACAAAAAGAACCACGTCCTTACACAACATGTCTACATGAAGTAAAAATAGTTTACTGCAATGACTTTAGCGCTCTCCGATTTCCTTCTCTATAAGTGATCTTTTTTCTTTATTCTGGCTGACTATCAGAATTAAGATACCTAATATCCTTAAGATCACATGACATTATTCATTCCCCCAGATTACAAGGTGCTAAGTTGGTAGTATTAGAGGGTTACTACCAAGCTCACCATACTCCCATGAATCTACGACTACCCTCATGACAATATTACCCCATTCCCTACCCAGTAATGTGTCTGCAGAGCACTGTCATTGACATGATGGACGACTCACACAATGATTCCCCTGCCTCCCCACAGTGAAACATGGCAGGCACAGCAGCAGGCATCTCATAAAATATAGCTGTACTGGGGAAGGATATATGAGAAAAGAAAGGGGTGCTGAAAGAAGGACTAGAGTGAGAACAATGAATAGTATCCAAAGTCCATTAAACAAGTGCTGTGGTACTTCTAGACTTTCTCCTTCTTCCTACATCCAGTTTTTATATGGTACCTACTTTCTTGCGGGGAAACATATGAGACCTGCTTTTTGTGTTCTCTAATTGATCAGCCTTCTTTCAATCATCCATCTTGCTAAGGCTAAGTTTTTTTTCCACCACAACGTTATGATCCTTTTTTTACTGACTGTGTGCCAATAGATTATAGGTAGGTTGGGCTAAATGAGGTCAGTATGAGACCGGTCGATGCCATATTCAGACAGCCCAAGGGTTATTAATTTGAAAACTTTTGTGTCACTCATTATGTGACAAATGTAATGTAAATATGCTTTTTTTTGCGTGGTATAATTTATTAATAAAGGTATTGAGACCAATACTACCTCTACTGAGATTGTTTTGTCGTAAACCTCTCGTCAAATTATCTGAATTTGTGACTGGAACAACTGTGATATATTTACAGCAGCTAGTCTGTACATACACATGTATGTATAAATACACAAAATATTTCCAGAGATACTATAATAATTCTTTCAAAATTTACTCCTAGGCCAATTGGTACTTATGCATACGTATGACTCACCTATCTTGATTACTATCAGACCTTGAAGTGCCCTACATAGGTCATACTTGGATTAACATATCACTTCATTAAAAACGATGAATTCAGTTATAAATAGAAATATATAGGAATTCAATTGGACTTTGAACAAAGGCTGACCCAATCAATATACACCAGTGCACTGAAACCACAGTTCTACAACTCAATAATCCCTGAAACGATTTCACTTAGCAACATCAACACTGCACCGTGTGTCTATTGAACACAGTTCTAGCATCAATCAGTTCGAAATTATAATCAATGGGGAGTTCGCTTTCTTCTCCTTTTTATATTATTACTAAATTAAAAACAGAATAGTGGTCCATTCATACTGCTAATCTGTTCACAGAGTGTGGCTTCACTAGTGGATGGTTGACTGTATAAGGCTGAGGGCTGGCACCACTGCCTGCCAGTGTTGTCTGTGAACAGCTCAGAACTGCTCACCAACTGCTCAGTGCTAATCTGCAAAGCACATCGATGAGCAGCCACCCATAAAGGATGCTCAATGCAGGAGCTCGGGGAGTATCCTTACTGAGTGGTAGCTCACAATTCTGCTCGCCTGCTACCAAACAGCGAGCAGTTTAAAATCGCTGCCTGGTTAATCTTTGGTACTGTGTTATCTAAGCATGGCACATTGGCCGTGTAAACATTGGGAGGGAGATGGCTGATGGTGTGGGTGGGGAGCGGGGAGACTAGCTCCTGCCATCTTTTTAACTATTATAGCAGAAATGGGAATCTTCAACTTTACAATAGGAACTATCATCTAGATCGTGCTGTCATAACTGGCTCAAAACTTTCAATGTCACAAACGTGTGATTTTCTAGCTACTTGGTATTTAATTTCAGATTTGGGTTCAATTAAAATACCCATAGATAACTGCTCCATATGAACTCTCTATACATACACATGGATCAAAACATCTGCGACAAAACAGCGCAAAACCCCTCTATATTTCAGAAAGATGAAATCATCAGGAATGAAACCTAATAGTTATGGCACATCCATTGACTGTCCGGTATCGCTAACTGACACTAGGCCCATAAAAACATTTGACTAAAGCTGTGCAGTGAACTGAGATGCACTGTGATAAACAGGCCCATTATCAAACAAACCAATAGAGTTCAGAAACCAGTGTTCATAGGGTTTCCTTCATAGATCCTGTCAGGATCTGTGATAAATTCAGAACAAACTTCAGGAACCAGAGTGTGAATGTATAACGCAATTCGTCCATGTTATTAAGCAGTAGAATGTGCAATGCGCAGTAAGCATTCAAAGAAGAAGAACATTCTTATAATTTCTATAATTTTCCAATGCAGAATATAAAACTCACTGTGTAAATTAATCTCTACTATCATCTGTCTGGGTGATGAATGTAAAGTAAACCAATGATATAATTTCCCTGTGAATCACCTTCATTCAATCGTGTATTTAATGCTATCCGACACGTCCATTGACGTCAGCCGTGACCCCATTCCACTCATTGCTACTTAGTAATTCCACAGGAAAATACAATACAGAGGTAGTCTTAAATAGAATAAACTAATATGAATATTGTCTAGAATTCTATTCTTAGAACATCGTGTCTCATGACTCATGATAGAATCAGTTCAGCTCTCTATCTAAAGATTTCTATACTTGCATTAGCCCTTTAAGAACCACATAATGTTTTTACTGTCCTTGGTCGTCATGATGCATTCATGCATTATGGCAACCCTTCAGAACTGCATGAGCCCTGTAGGGTCGACACGAGGCATGAATGCAGTATTTGTGTTACTCGTCAGGGCTACATTCATGCATCCCTATGTCAAAGGACATAGTGCATTAAAACACTATTCTGCCCTTAAAGGGTATGGTGCAGTTGTACTGAAGCTAATGAGCTCCTTTTCGCTCTTCAATACTGATGGCAATATACCGCTATTAGCAGTACTATAATAGCTCCCAAAGCTCCAGGGTAAATGGCATGCTCATGCAATGCACTCCCTTACCGATTGCATTAGTCTGTTCCACTGAGAGTCACATATAACCTCATGGCTGCGTGTTACTTAATTGTTACCTAATGGTTACCTAAACCTGTTTCAGTTTGTCTAGCTTGTGTCATTTCCAGAAATAGTCGTGCCTTTTTATGCCATACTTACCCTATATACTAAGACATTGGTAATTATCTTGCACAGTTTACCATGGCAGACATTGGTAATTATCGTGCACAGTTTACCATGTCAGTACACGAATGTGTATGCAGTCAGTTTAGATTTTTAGAAGTTCTGTCTTTTTGTGTTAATTTCCTTCTGAAATGACACATATACTAACCTGAAGTAAATATTAAGAGGATGCAATTATACTTTATTACTCTATTAGTAGGACGCATTAATGGTAAATACTATTCTGTGGGGGTATATGGTCATCTTACCAAAACATGTACATCTCAGAATGAGTATAATCGTCCCTACCCATCTATCAGGTTTAACAGTAAAACACATATTCACCTCCTATACACACGATCTAATCGGGCTTTTTTTTGGACTACAAAAGCAAATCCATGTGTATAAGAGTGGAAGCATGAATACAGACACCATCACAATATTGCCATTCCACTGTTCCATCCGTTATCATATATAGACCTTTGTTATCTAAAGTCCATTATGTATGTCAAACAATACGGTTATACACTTGTACATACCCTTTGTCATGAGGTGTCTAGGTGTATTTGATATATGGTTATTTTAGTGTATGGCCTCATGACTGCCAGTGCCAGCAATTATGTAGGTGTGCTGTAGTAAGCAGGTATAGGTAAGCACGCCGCCCCTGATTGGGCTGTTATCAGGTGGAACTATAGGGGAGGTAATCACCCAACTGATTGGCCTGAACCTAATATGGTGCTACCTATAGAATGTGTAATTATTAAGCTATAGTATGTCATACTATTGCTCGTAGCCAACCCACTATTATATATCTAGGTGACTTAACCCCTTAAGGGCTGCATATAGTACTAGTTATTTTTGTTGACGTGATGCATGAATGCAATCCTGGCATCTAACACCAGGGCTGCATCCATGCCTCATAACCACGCAGGGAATAATGCATTAAAGCATATGATATAGATACTAGTAGTCAGTAAGATGATATACTGGTTTAATTATTTGATGCAATCTAACAATTCTCATGTGTTGAATGATGAATGTGCTTCCAAAATGACTGATGGCTGCAGGGATATATGATTATGTCCTAACAACTATAAATTATCATGGTTTCCATAGCAATAACGTGACAGGTGGCAACACATGTTAGCAGATGCACCAATTCTTAATGAAAAAGAAAAGACTATCCCATAGTGGAGTAGATTCACCTTGAGTCGGACAGTTGGATTCGTGCTCATTCAAATATTCTAATCTATTTGTGAATAATGCTAAAGTTTAGGAGTAATTTTTCCAATAAATCACCAGGTTCGACAAATGGTTTAAGACACAACTTATTCCTACCAATTAACCCTTTACGGGCTGCATATCGCTTTGTCATAATGCATGTAGTATGGCGACAAGGGAATCGCGTATTTAAGCAGCATGCTGCCTTTAAAGGGTTAAACTCGTGAGTAGCTCAGCCTTGTGTTGTGTGAGTGGCTCCTCTAGCTAGGTATGTCAGGTATGGACAGGTGGTAGCACACCTCAGCTACCATTCACTTTGACACTACAGGTAGATTTATAGACTTGGGAATACATCTGTCAGCCACTTTGCCGCATGACAGTACAGCATAGCCATGAAGCAATGGCGATAGTGCTTGAAACCAATAGAGATGACTCGAATCAAACTCCCCTAAAAAGACATGGCTTCTATTAGTGTGTCGTCATTCAGCTTCAATGCTTCAATGCCCATCCCCATGGAAGTTAGACAGAGTAACCATCCCTGTATCAGAGGTGGAGACGGTATCCATATGAAAGCCCATCCCACTGGCCCTCATTCACCTGTCCTCTTTTTATGCCCCGGTAATAGGATTCATACTAATCCGATATATTCTAAAACCAGACAGGATTTCCCCACCTGTGACACCACTGTCACACTAGGCTTTAACCGATAAGGCCCGCATAGTGCTTTAATATTCTACGCCCTTTGGCATGGCGATGCTTGAATGCATTTGGGAGTGTATTAAGACTGTGGAGTGAATATGAATGGAGCACGAGCGAGTTACTCGCTATGTCTGTGCATCATGACGACCAAGGACGTGAAAGTTAAGTACTATGTAATATAAAACACAGGACATCTTGTTATCTGGGTGAGCATCTTCCTTTGCGTGGCCCAGTTATTTTAATATAATACACTACAGCTCATCTACCTCTAGCTGGGTGAGCCTAGACCTGCTCAGCCTCATCGCAATATCCCTTAAAGTTTATCCGTATACTAAACAGATGACCCCCCTTCTCCTGACCCAGGTGTCTACTATACACAGGAGCAGCTCGCTAGCTCTGCATGGCTCAGTTTCTGCTCACCTCAGAACTAGACCCATAATCTGCCATAACGCATTACTCTATATCCAAATCAATGGATCCGATTAACTAGATGAGTAGCTCCCTTTTCCTGACCCAGGTGGCTACCTACCTTTATATACTCTACACGCGACAGGGTCGCCTACCTCCCCACATCAGGGTCGCCTAACTCCCCTTATATACTATACACGCGACAGGGTCGCCTACCTCCCTGTATACTCTACAGACGACATGGTCGCCTACCTCTGGCTGGGTCAGCTTCTGCTCCACCTTGACGTGCGGCGACTTTGACAGTCGGTGCAGCGACCTGTGGACGTTACGCGGTCCTGGACTACGGCGGCAGCCACTTCCTCCACGGTCAGGCCCAACTCCCTCCAGGGAGTCCCCTCCTGGGGAACCTCCTGCTCCTCCAGGTGAACCCTTACCTGGAGAAACCCCTTCTCCTGTCCCTCCTCCGCCGTCATGCACATGGGCAGCCGTGCAAGATCCGCTTCCGGTACTACTTCCGGATGGTTGAACCTGCCCCCTGGCGGCTGTATCCTCCCTTGAGTCTGTTTCCGGGGGCTGTTGGCTTCCGGTGGCCTCCTGCCTGTCTCCTGACACTCCTCCAGGGTTGCTGCTCAGGGGTGCTGGAGGAGGGGGGTCCTGTGTGTGTCGGCGCGGTCCAGGTGTCGGCCGGCGGCGGGAGTGGCGGTTCTTGAACCAAACCCAGGAGGACATACTGCGGCCTGCACTTCCGCTTCCGGCGGCGACGGCGGCATCGACGACGATGATGGCGACGTCGGCCGACGCGGGGCGGCGATGGTGAATGTCGCAGTAGCAACCAGTTGGTTGGCTTTACTATACTGAAATCAGTACTACTCCTACTGGTCAGTCCAGCCTATAGGTATCACTACTGACGGTGGTGGATTTACAAAACAAAAAGGCAGAGCGCAGTGGTCGGCGTTGTTGTTGCTGCTGACCGGCCAGCTGCATGGAGGAGCTCAGGTGACTGCTACATACTGGAGGAGGCGGCCTGGAGGCACCCAGGAGGAGGGAGGTACAGGTGGTGGTGAGTAGTGTGAGAGGTGGCCGGCCAGCCAACAGTGTGGCGGCACCGATTAGCAGCCTCACCACTGCATTCACCTGTACCGGGCAGGCGGCTGGTGGTGGTGATGGGCTGCTGGGGGCAGGTGGGGCAGTTTACCTGTATGAGCCGCCCAGCACGATCTCAGGTAGAGAGGTGGGTGGGTGGGTGCACCATGGAGCAGCAATATCGGCAGTTATTGCACCATGTGAGCGGTGTGGGTGTGGCAGGGGGAGGAGCAGGTCCTCCCCATACATGATGACTACTTAGCAGGGCCGACCCTGGAGTGGGTGTGGTGGGTGGCCTGTAGGCTGGAGCTGTGTATAGCTTCCTCCAGTGTACACATGTACATTATTCACACTGTAGCATTAACTGTCTGTGTGCAGCAGCTACATGCCATGGAGGACATCTGTACACATGTAGACAGCGGGACACAGTGTCCCATGACATACCTGCTCAGCAGGCCACTCTCAGCTCACTACTCACATGTCTACCGGCTCACCTGCCCAGGGAACGTTCACAAATAACGTGACCGGCTTTATATAATATGGGGGGGCGAGGGGCCATGCATTTATGTAGACTAATATGCCCAAAATAGTGACCCCATATGGGTCTTGTTAAAAGGCCCCAAATTAGTTGATGTCATTTGTGAACGTTCCCATTTGATATAACCAACATCTGCCTATGTTGTGAGAATAAAGTCTAATTTTGACGACAGGAAGTGGCCCCCAGAATGAGGCTCTGATTGCTAAAGAGGTAACTATAGTACCCAACAGAGCAACTTCATATGTAAACATTTCAATAGCAGCCTAAAGGTTCAGGTCTTTTTTTTAGGGGTGGGGGTGCATTTTCTTGTCAATACTGTCCCATAACAAATAATGTATGTATGATCAGGACTCGTGACACATGAAGTCAGACCCATACATTTAACATATGAAGCCATGCTTTTGTATGCAACATGCAACCTCTCTTCTCATCTGTATCTTATGTTATTTATACAGTGTGACCTAGGTGTAGGGTATACAACCCACAATTGACAATGTGGTCATATGCAACATCACGGACATCCTGTTTAGAATATCTGAGATGTCTTTTTGCCTGTCATTCAGGGTTGGGTGAGAAAATGCTACACACAATTTTGAATACAATATTGATCATCGTGATGAAGCCAAAGAGCCCCCACCCCAAGCGTTTGACTAATTCATATGTGATTGCTGGTATGTATTATATTCTACATTCTAAAGGGGAGAGAGTAGAGTGAGGGGAGAGGGGTCAAGCTATCCATACTATAGTCAGCACAAACCACCGAGAGCCTGAGTTGGCTTTTGTAGAATTGGCATCAATATGTAGCACATTACAGTGACACAGCCCACAGAAGGAGTCATGACACGTATACCTTGCGCAGGTATATTGTATGGGCATCTCAAGGGTCGTAAGACCTGGGCGGGGGAGGGCGTTATAGGGGCAAATACATGGGGCTGCCCTGCTCTGTTTTCTACTCCATTCAAAGTGATACATTACAACACCATTAATCTCCAGAGAATACCAGGGTATGATGTAAAATAGTGTTACAATGCGGATGATTTATTCTTGAAGTCGTTTATATGTTACACTCTATTACCCTCGTTTCTAAAATGGTATGTGGTTTTCTCTTTATACCGGTATGTATAGATCCGCTGCTTCCCCATGCGTGACCAATATATAGTGTGGCCACATACAAATAGAGACATGCCGGTGGGGACAGGGACATACATAATGTACAGTACATGTTTATGAAGTGGGAGGCAGAAATGCATGTGTATTTTTTATAGGATCCTAGGCCCTTAAATGATCAGACTGGTCATATCTTTAGTTGTAAAGCCAGGCCCAGAATTGCACAGACACCTTTAGTACAAACACATGGAGCAGTATAGACTGTAGTCAGCAGGTGATTATAGGGTTTTGAGCTCATAAAACAGCAAAATGGCTAGCCCTAAAACAATGACCCCGTACTCTGTAGTACATAAAATATAATGCATTTTAGCCTTATCATCGATACGGTGAAGCCTAATACAGACGTCCTATACAGATCCACCAGTCTCGTAAAGGGGCGGTGGGAATTGCTGCAGTGCATTTATTAGTTATCAAATCAAACTTAAGTATCACCTCGTATTTCAAGCAGCCTTTAAAAAAAAATAAAAGTAAAGGATTCGTGTCCAAAGTTACTAAGCTCTCTCATGCCCTTTTCAGTACAGCCTGAAACTTCATCTTCATTTGTTGTCATGATGCCGGCGCTTTGAGAGTGTATCAACTGATTTCCAGGGTCAGAATGGGCCATTGAAGCATCATGCGAGAAGCGGCTTAGTGCATTTAAGTATGATGTCACCCTGAAAGGGACAATATAGCAAAGCACTACACCCTTTGTTCTCTATGAATAAAGACAAGTTCTTTGCTGTGAATGGAATGCTTCTGATTTCTCACACTCATGTGTTTCATGATTGGAGACTATTTTATTGTTCTGTCTTTTGTGAGGTACCTGCATCACTGCAGCAGGACTGAGCCGTCATAGAACACCGTCCACGCGAAGAGTACTTTCAATAGGTCCCTTTCACATGATTCTATAGCCTGAACAATAACGATCAATCAAAAGGTCCAAATGGGCCCACACAGGAGTTTTCACACATAAAATTGATTAGGATGTGGAAAAAAAAATTCCATGCCATGTGAGTTCTATGCCATGAGAGACTCATTTAGTTGGGGGGAAAAGCAAAATAAGCAAAAAAGGGAAATATAAAGGAGACATGCATCCTGTATGGGTGTTTGTGTGCTGTGAGGTCTGTGGCCGTCATGTGGGGTGTCCCATTGTGGGCCCTGGCAGCACTATGAAGGGCCTTTGTACAGGTAGACATGGTGGGTAGGGGGGGGGGGGGTCACATGCACCATACCCTCTCCCCCCACCACTTCCCCCTATATAAGGCCCAATAGACCGGTTGCCGCTCCAATCCCGACTCTAGCTGTAAGGGGAGTAAGACTTGGGCCTTTAGCACAACCAACATGTGTTTTCACACAACCTAGATGGAATCTGCTCTACTCTCCTAAGCTCCAGACACAATTTCAAGTAGGCTTCCGGTATACATTAACATGTGTCAAGATCCCCACCCCTCTTCTCTCTTGTCATATATTCCCTACAACTCACATAACATTGCTGTTGAACATCTAGGTATTTCACATAATATACAGGTTTCTCTCATAAGACAGTAAGATCTACTGACCCAGAGAATACAGATCATTTTCTTGGGGATTGAGTTCACTTCCCATCCCAAAAACATGTACTAATGCAATGCACAGAATGTATCTCGCACTCATACATAAACCTTACCTTGCTGGCCCTGTCCTCCACCAGCAGTATAACTGAGGTAGCCTCCACCGTCACCCCTCCAGGGGACTGTGTATCCTCCCCAGACATCCTCCTGCAGCTTAACCAATCGATTCGTGAGGTAAATATTTGAACCCTCCAGCAGGGTCGTATGTGGATAATACAAATGTAGTAATCTCAAACGAGGAAGCTTTGTCAGGTCCTATAGAATGAGTCTCTGTTGTCACACTTGGGCTACCATTTAGTTCCCTTTAGATCAATGTGGTGACGAACTAATGGTTGAGTATACTAGATAGTTCCTTATGGTTACCTGTTGGATCCTTGAGGGGACCTGTAGCAGTATAAGATACATACATCAGGTAGGGGTACTGTATCCTTGTGTCCACACCCCTGTCTGATCTCTGCTCCCCATACAGGTAGGTCTATATCTCTGTCCAACCTCTAGACTGGGGTCTCGACTGTGGCCTGGAGCCAGCCCCTTGGCCTCCTCCAGGTTAAGCCTCAGGCCATCCTGAACCTCAGCCACTCCTTTGATATTATCACCCACTGCCCTGGAGTACCAGTCACTGGGATAAGTCCCAGATTGACACTCCTTAAGGTTCTGTGTGTAGCATTGGGTCTACTGCAGGAGGCCCTGCTTTGATTAAGCAGTAATGTTTCTCAGATGTATACAATAGCTACACGTATGCTATGGTTGAGGTAGTGATTGCTGGGGCACACACCCCTCAATGTGAAAATTCCCACCGCTGAGTACATGTAGATATCACAGTGTTCCTGAAGTATGTATACAATCCAGATGACAGTTCCCACACCGGTGTGTGTGTATGTATGGTGGGGTGAATATTCAACTGGGACTAGATCCTCTAGATCTCTATACACTGTCCTTGAAGTCAACCGTTCCCCTCTGCTTACTAAATCTGTCTTTCTGTTTTTATGGCTATGTTTCAATCACTCCCTCCTCCTGGCCTAGCAACCACCCAACAGGTATGTCTCTCCCCTTCCACCAGTCTGTCCCTACCACCCCCTGCAGTGCACCGAAAGAAGGAGCAGACGCCTAAAGGTGCACCAATTTGAAGCCACAAGTGTGTGTCTGAGATTTAGGTGGTGTTTCTTCTACCACACTCGGTTGAGTGACCCACTGGCTGTGGGGGTCTCCCTGAATGTGTTGCCACGTACCTGATCTTAGTGCCAAGTCCCAGCACAGCCTCCACACTATAAGCCCTTAAAAGACGGCAGAGTGCTTTAATGTGCTATGTCCTTTGTCGTCATGGTGCATGTGTCATGCATTATGCCTAAACCATAACGACAAGGGGTATCGTATAGTGAAGCATTATGCAGCCCTTATGGGGTCAGGGGCCTTCCATACATGACCTCCCCACCTCCACACACACCAGCACCATCTCTCCAAATGCTTCTGCCAAAATGTTAAAGAACCATGTCAACATCAATTTTCTGGTTTGAAGTAGTGGAGGCAGGGCCATACATTAAAATACCCAAGCACCTTACCAATACACTTCCTTATACATTTTATACATACCTAGGTATTGTGCTATCAACAGCCTATCATATATTCCCTGGCTTTCCTTATTTGAAATGATGACAGCAATACATACAAATTATTACCTATAGTATTACCAGTGAAAGTAGACATCTCTCATATTTCTACATACAATATACAGATGCATCTACAGAGTTTAATGTCCCTAGTTGTTGCTGCAATAGTAACATTTTTAAAATGGGCTATATAAGGGCCCAGGGAATGACTCCATTAACGTATGCTGTATGTTTGTGACCTTATTGTACAGTAATAGCACGAGTGAGTAACATGCAGTGTAGAGTAGGGGGGGACAGTAGGGAATGTCTGTCATGTGTTACCAGGGGAGGTGCGTGTAGAGCCCTGACCACCCCAGACTAGGCCAAAAAAAAGGTGTGTTTCAGGCAACATGGTCCAAAAATTTAGGGTAGGTATATCATGGATATAAGGCCACTCAAAAAAAAAGTGGTTTCTCATCACCAAGATCTGAGAAATCTGACGAGGGAGGCTTTTTTTATTCTTATTTATTTTTTTACTCGCAGGCCAAAATGAGTAGGAGAATTTACGTTTTTTGTAACCAAAATTCAGATTTTATTGGTAAAGAATTGATTGATCTTTAAAAGTGGAGAAAATGTAAGTTTTGTCTATACCACCGCATTGCTGGCATTATAAGCTTTAATTTGATACCAAATAAGACCAATTTTGTTCATTTTTATCAGGTTTTCCATCAACATTTGGCAAAAAAAAAAAAAAAAAGTTTTCCTCAAAACCGGATTTTTATGATGCGCGCGGTGATGAGAAACCATTTTATTTTTTAGAGTGGCCTAAGAAACATTTTCTTTTTCAATATTACACAGAACTGTGACAGCATGGGAAGATAAATCGCTACAATTCTCACAGAGGATGAAATAGTTTCACATCAACTATCATAGTACGAGGTGTATTGCCGAAGGAATAATAACTCTACAAATGTATTCAGGCCGCATCCCTACAACTGCATACACACACAATCAAACCAAGAATCCTGCCATTGCTGAGCATGAATCCAGCAAGGCTTCACCTCTAAAAAGGAATTAAGCCAACACAATGGTTCTCTGCAAACACATGTCCCCACTTGGAAATAACAAGGGTTACTCTCTCTGATCAAACAGACCACCATGTTTTGTGCCACTCCAATGCATTTCAATGAGTGAGGCAACATGCGACCGACAGTGGGGAGGTGGTTTCAGCTGACCTGGTGCTTCACTGCTGCCCCCTGCCAATAATAATCAGTACTATCATTTACAACTCGCACCGTGTTCTAGGGATATTATTGAGTAGACGTGTCCTGTTGAGATTGGGGTCTGCGCCTATTGCTATTTATGTCAAACTTGGACAAGCTCAAACTTTTTGAGATAGAGGCTCACGGCATACTGATTTTCAGTTTGTTTAGTTTATACATTGATTGCAATATGAAATAGGTGCCTGGTTGGGACTAATTGAATGTAAGGAGGAATTCAGATGGAGGAATAGAGCACTAGTTTAATTGAATAAAATTCCATAGCACCCGTAGAAGAAAGTTCATCTTTCTTTTAGAAGTGATGAACTTATCTACTCTGTAAATGAAAATGACAACAATTCCATTTCTAGCTGATTCATTTGGAGGTTGAGGGTGGATCTAATATTTCATGAGAGGATCGATGCGCGTTTCAGAACCGAACTTAGAGTCAATCAGGAAAATAATTAAAATCGATGCGACCACAAAACGTCAGCTTGAAGTAGAGGTTAGACGCAAGGGAGGCCAATGATTGAAAAATATGGAATCCAAGGGAATGGGGAGGGAGGGATTCAGATGTAGGGAAGGAAGCAGGAAGCCATGAGGAAGGAAGAATACATAGAGATGGTGGGAAAGGAGGGGAGTTGGGGATGGAGGAAGGAGGAAGGAAGGGCGATTGTGGAAGTAGATAAAGTGGGGAAGGAAGGAAGTTGGTGGAAGTGAGAAGGGAAGGGAGTTGGGCAGTAATGATCTAAAGGGAGGCAGACAGGTAAGCAATTGAAGAAAATATCTTGGGAAGGTAGTTGGGCAGTAATGATACAAGGGAGGCAGACAGGTAAGCAATTGAAGAGAATCTCTTGCAAACCAGAGAGAACATGACATTACACAGAGCAGCAAGCAGGGCAATGGACAGATAGGCCGGTCGTAAAGCCTTCAAAGAAGCCACACATTCTGCAGGACCAGCGTCTGTCATCAGTGCCCGGATGCGGGGGACGAGTGGCCCGGATGTTGCGCTGGTTCTGGGATTGTCCCTCTTTGAGCTGAGACGGAGGGCGGCCGAGAACCAGCGAATCGATGGTCGTCTGCTGCACGCGGCTGTTTTATAATAGGGACCTCATGAATCAAAATTGGAGCCAGATTATGGATGTTCTCATAAAATGGCCCGGCGGCTGGTGCCTCATCTGGCCTGGCTGGCGTCGATAGCATGCTAATTGTTGGGATCAATCGTACAGACGACTTAAAAGGCCAGGGTGACAAAAAGGACAACAGCTAGACGACCAGGATTCAATTGGAAATGGATCCCTATGGCGCCCGCAGCCCCTTTTGCTGTTTGATCCAGGGGTGGGTGGGTAGCTGATGTGAGGGCATAATATCAGCACCTCTTTATATTTAGAAGAAAGAAATACACTTCAGTGGAAATGAAGGCTGAAAAGTCAGTAGGCCAGTCAGTAATGCGGACGTTTCCGGATATGGAAAGGATATCTAATCTGAGAACGATGGGTGCTCTTCTCCCTATACTTATGGATTGACCATGTGCCGATGTGTCAGCTGGGGGTGGGGGGAGGAGTGGATTATATCAGCCATTTTGTTTTTCTAATTAATAAGACAATCATCTGATATCTATACGTCGTATGAAGCATTAAGTAATCTCTGTCGGCATTGCCCGATTGGGCTATGATTATCAACACATGTACCAGCAGGGTAAAGCAGACCCATTTACTCTTTGACTGTCATCTTACTGACTTACGAGTGTACAATCGTCACTAGACATCTTGCTACCCCCCCCCACCCCCATGCAATAAACTAGCCCTTTAGATGCTGCACACTGCTCTGATGCACTATGCCCTTTGTCGTCATGATGCATGAATGCAGCCCTGGCGAGTACATTTGTATACTTTCAAAGCACCGGCGGTTGGGCAACTTTGACGTCATTTGGGACCTTTTTTTTTTAAATAAGAAGAAGCTTAGTCACAGTTCGTCTGGATACACTAGACGTCATTATGAACGTTCTCTAGCATGCTTCAAATTTTGCTCATTCTTGTATATCTTGGCATAATATAACTTTAACAGGGAAACACATATATGAGGCACTAGGCTAAACTAGCTAATTCTCATCTAGAATAATCCCAGCTAATTAATCTGGATTAAGTGTGTAGATGCAAAATGTGGACTACATATTTGTAGTATTAGTAGGTTAATCCTAATCCTATTATCTCACCCCCAGTCGATAATCCAAATACATGTACATGCAACTTCATGCACAGTGTCGATGTTACTCTTACTCCATTGAGATTTGAGCTAGTTCATTTCTACCATGAATTTGATCATAATACCATCATAACGACACTTTCCTTTTAATTGAGCGATCAATTGCTTTCAAATCTAATTCAGTTTCAGATCTTGCACACTATCTATGGAGCATTGAGATCGATGGAGTATAACAATACAGCCCAGTGCACAAAAATAGAAACCAATGGGGGCCCGCTGTAGCACTCAGACTAGATGAGTGATAAGTCACTTCACCCTAGCAGACCGGGAGCTGCTCTGAGCTGGTCTGAGTTGATTTACAGGAAGTGGTACTATAACCCAGTACCAAACACACTACAGCACGTTACACAGCCCCCACCCTACTCACTGCACTAGCACTCACCAGTCAGCGTACAGTAGCAGTAGCTACAGAAGCAGTAGCAGGGACCTCTACAGGACCCCACTCACTCAGCACTGAGAGCAGCTCACCTCCCAGATGAGCTGCTCGCATGTTAGCCCTGTATAGTACTTTAATGCACTGTGCCCTCTGTCGGCATGATGCATGAATGCAACCTTTGGTGAGTCTACATTCAAGCATCATGGCGATTCTTTGCGAGTGTGTCATGATACCCCAGAGGGTCGGCATGATGCTTAGAAATGCAGCACTGAGGAGTTCCTCACCAGGGCTGAATGCACGCATCATGACGATATTAAAAGGACATGGTGCATTAAAGCACTATGCGGGTTAGCGACGGGCTCCCAGCCCGCCCTCCGTGCACCATCAAATAATACAGTTTTATTTGACGACCGCCCCACTGCAACTGGGAGTCAATATGTCTGTGTCATACCAACCGTCACCACTTAACACGGGGGGGGGGGGGGGGTCTCAATGCCCAGAAAACCCCGGGCCAGTAAACAGGCAGTATGAGGAAATCCCATGCAGTAAAATGCTAATATCAATTCCCACTGCATTACTGGGATAACGAGTATGGGTCAATAGGTAGATGCCAACGGGTACATACATGTGTACACATACTGGGGATAGCATGGCTAGTCCCCATGAATCTATAAAGAGCTAAATCACATTTTATCACCAGGCAATAGGCTATAATAGGGGACCGGGGTAGGGGGCTATATATAAAGTATGGGAAATGTACAATGGATGCAGGGATGGAGGTGAATACTAGCAATTGGTTATTTATTGTAAGCCATATTCCATTGGACTTCTATGTGGCTTATCATTATTAACCAGTGATTACTTCCGTATGTACTAAACATAAAGCTACACAATTGGGATCAACTTCTGGGACGGGGCTAAGGGGAATGTCTACCTCATAGTACTCTGGGAAGCGATCAAAATACCTTGTGTTTTCAGAGTATCGATATTCAAATCTCCGTTTGAAAGAAATTGAAATATCATTTGAACAAGTGCACTAAGAAGGGAGGTATAGGCTTACGTTTTGCAAATATATTGGAAAATATTCAGCTACATCCACAGTATGGATAGAGGTCTGTACATGTACTAAAGTAGGCTGAGTATGCACTCTTTACGAGTGTAATGTATATCACATTCCACGAGAATCTGAGCACTGATCAATATTCCTGAAGGAACCTCGACTACACATATTTGCCACTAAGGTGGACAGAGAAAAAAGGCTGATGCATCTTTCATGAAGGGGAACACTATACGGTGTCGATGTCCTAATAATCTCCCCATATTTTAGAGCATCCTCTGCCACCATAAAAAAACATGTTTTACAAATATACAAATAATGCCTCATGATTTCCGTACAAATTATACAATTATTTTTACAGAAAATCAGTGTAATGAAATACATTATAAATTCAAAAATATATTCATTATTATTAACTGACTAAAATAAGAGGCGGAAAATATATACCTGGAAAGAGTGGGTACTATTCAGGGAATTTCCCCCTTCTCTTTTATAACCTAATTTTCTTTCCTCCAGGGTGGTAGCTGATATATGTAATAACCCAGCCTCCCTGCGCCCTTCCCCAGCCCCTGAGACCTACAGCACATTGACCAGACCCAGCCTGATATGGCCTGGAGGGGGATGGGGGGGGGGGGGGGGGGGGCTAAGGTCAGGGGTGTGGGAGAGCCTGGAGAGCCTGGATGTGTCCACAGGCAGGGCACATGACCGTGGCTGCTGCTGCACCGTGCGGGACCTAAACCTGCTCACATTACCTGACCTGTGGGTGGGGGGGGGGGGGTCTGGTAGTGTGTAGTGTAGGACCTGGAGGAACACCTGGTGATTGTACAATGGCTGTATACGTACACTATAGGATATATAGGGGCACTGTAGTACACATGGGGCGTCATGAGGTACGTTGTTATAACATACCTGGTGGTAAGATCTACACAGGTAGTATATATGGTGGTGATATGGGGTTCTGTCCTGTTTGGTGGGATGACGCTTGGAGTTATTAGTCTACATCTCTGGCAGTAGTAT
The DNA here is from genome assembly GCA_947462335.1 of Harmothoe impar. NCBI lineage: Eukaryota > Metazoa > Annelida > Polychaeta > Phyllodocida > Polynoidae > Harmothoe > Harmothoe impar. The sequence goes on from OX381713.1 coordinate 47,124,941, forward strand.
AGAACCTTGTACATTGGTGGTACATTAAAAGAACCGAGTATACCATGCACCGGTGGGGTATTAGAGATAACTTATCACTCATAGTACACCTAACGTGGAACTTGAATATAATTTACAATATGCACCCCATAGGCCCATATCATTGTATATACTTTTTGTAGTAGATACCACAATGATGGCTTTGGCTGCATTGTACAACAGTACAACAGCATCATGATACATTATTTGGGGACGTGTGATGTGGGCTGTGGTGTGGGCTGTGGTGTGGGCTGTGATGTGGGCTGTGATGTGGGCTGTAATGTGGGCTGTAATGTGGGCTGTGACGGAGGCTGTGGAGTGGGCTGTGGTGTGGGCTGTGAGTGACTTCCCTATATATAAAGGGTGGTCTGCCTGGTGGTGTGCTGTGTGTGCATCTGTTGTGGCAAACTGCCGGAAATGCCTGTTGGTGCCTGAGGGCACTGCTCGGTGCCTGCCCCTGCCGCCGCCGTCTACCAGTCATGTTTAAGTGGCTCACTCGGCGAGCTGCTCGGTGAGCTGCTCCTGCTCGGAGGCTGCCGGGTCTGAGCTGTAGGTATGATACCGAACAGTAGCCTGCTGATATCTGATGTCACTAACCCTTTAAGGAGTTATTGCCTTAAAGCAAGATTTTACGTCAGGATGCAACACATGAGTAGCAACCCGTATAGGGTCGGTGTGATGCATTCAGGAAGCACTGGTGAGGTACTTGCGAGAGAGCTGCATTATGACGACAAAGGGCATAGATAGTACATTATAAAAGCACTATCAAACTGTTAATATGGGTAAACAGAGACATTAAATGGTATAAAATAGGAATAAATAAATATAATGAAGGATCTGCCAAAATGTCACTTGAACATAATAGACTGATCTGGATCTATTGCATAACCTTTTGAAGCCAATCCAAAAGTTCATATTAGCTCCCTCTAAAGTTCAAATAGAGCCTGGGGAGTAGTCATAATATATTAAAGCGGTGACAGCAACTCGTATTAGCCTTTAACACGGGACATGTATTAGAGATATGACAATGGCAGACGGCCGCCTGCCCTCCAGCCATTCTGGCTTCAGAGCTATTTGGCTGGGATTAAATATTTACCTAGGATCGTGAATAGCTGCCATTACAAGAGAATCGGTGCGTTTTAGGTACTCATTCCGCAGTTTAATACACTAACCTAGCCAACTATTACTGCTCTTATGGAACTAGGCTCTTTGGGGAGTCACAGGTCGACAATCTGTCATAGTTCCTGTTAAAGGGTAATGTGACAGTGACTTTTGAAGTGACTGTGAACGTCAATATATAACACTGCAGCTTTGGCTGTGACTTCCAGCAAAGCCCATGGGTGGGACAGTGATGGCCTTTACACAGTAGTGTAGGGGGTGGGGGTCACTTACGTCTGCACTGAATCACTGTGTTACATTGCAATGACTCAACTGAACTCTAATGAACATCACAAGCATTGTGAAAATATCTGACTCCGAAAGATACCATTTTCTAGCAGTTAACTAAATATCGAAAAGTGTCAGCCCAGAAAAATCCACCTACCCCACATCCTGCTGATAAAAAATAACCCAGTACTGTATTATTTATTTCTACGTAAATTTACAGTATACTGGTTCGGATTGTGCATGCACACATTCTAAAGGTCTCGTGCTTCAGGCGTACGGCCTACATTCGTAGTATGCCTAAGGCATCTTCCCACAGAGGCATTCATGGAAAAAGCTAGTCTGACCTAGAGTGGCTAGTTTATTATCCATGCATGCAGATCTGTTCAACACTTATTTCTCATACAATTTAGAACATTCTTGTTCTAAGATAAATGCATGCGAGTGAGATTATCTCCAGTAAAAGAATAATTATGTTATAGCTGTAAAAGAAACAGCTTCCCGTGATAGTTTCCTCTAAAGAGAAGGAACTCGACGAGCATGCACTGACCCATGATGCCTCCCATGACATGACCCAAATAACTCCCGAGCCACTCGTGCATGTCCCCCAATTTCATTGAGCTGCTCCATATTCTGGTCCCCAGTGAAAACCCAGCCAAGCATGGCGGCTGGCCTACATTCCGCCGCACTGAAAAACATAAACAAGCGATAAATACTGAACAGAAATATCAGGAATCATGCAAGCACGCGTTGTGAACACCACCCCTCGTTAAAGATCCGTGACTGGGTGCGGTCCGTGCGGCAACTAATCGGCGCGGCAATTGGCGCGGCAATGAAGTGTTGGACGAGCCCACCCCAGGGAGAGGCCTGCTTGGGTGTCAGTTAAAAAGCTGATATGTCAGTGATATCAGACCGGACTGAACACGAAGCCTGCACGGTAATAACGGCTGTCCAGGGGCCGGGGCACGACCAGGGTGGTGCCTGGCTCATTATGATTATACCTGGTGGTCATTATTCCAGGTAGGTGTGTGGTGAGTTGGGATTGGGGGTAGGAATGGGGGACTGTTATATGCTGATATCCTGTTCAGGGAACGTTCACAAATTACATCACCGACTAGGGGAAGGGACTCTCTGGGTTTAGAGGCGAAACGAAATGGCCTGTGCCTGTACATGTATATTTTGGCCAAAACCGTGACAGGACGTGGGATTGTTATAAAAGGTCCCAAAATTGGTGACGTCATTTGTGAAGGGTTCCCTTCAGTCTAATAGTGCTATGATAAGCACCAATACAGCTTCGGCGAGTTACTCATTGGGGCTGTTTGGGTGCATCATGACGACCAATGACCCTGTACCTTAATACATCATGCGGTTCTTAAAGGGTTAACCGTCTCTCTGTATATTTCCTCTCCCTCTATTTTTTACTGAAGAGGGGAGGCGGGGCCAAGCAATCTGCTTTGCAGCTGTCCTCACAATATATAGTTAGATAGCGATGCATAAGATGTAAGAATCTAACACATGTGGGAATAGAGAATAGAGCCTATAGTATATCAACTTTCCCACACAAGTGTGAAAATGGACTCTGCGCCACTATACCTTCATCCAGTCTGTTGTTTATTCTAGGTATAAAGGCGAAACACAATACTTCTCTGCATACACAGCACGTTGACACAGGGATCAAGGCACTCTTCTATTTATCCCTTTGTGTTGGATCTTTCTTTACTAAACATGACAAGTGTCTCGACTCTTTTGTGTGAAAACACAAACTAGCAACAGACAATGGCTATACTTATATAGAAAAAGAACATTATACTTAGTATAAGCTTTTGTTTGATGTCATAGAGGGGTCATTTTTTTTATCTTTCAAGTAGTTGTGGACAAGAAGGGATATTCTATAAACATTGAAAATATGACAATAACTTTAATATAAATCTACAAAAATAGTTAGTGATAGGGGTATGGGGATGCTCTCTAATTAAACACCAATATCAAGGCAACTTTCAAGTAGTTGTGGACAAGAAGGGATATTCTATGAACATTGAAAACATGACAATAACTTTAATATAAATCTGCAAAAATAGTTAGTGATAGGGGTATGGGGATGCTCTCTAATTAAACACCAATATCAAGGCCAATTGGCAGTAGAGATGCTGTATACACCGGTGACATTTTGAATATCAACACCAAATCATGACATCCCCCAACCTCTAGGTAGGTCTATAGGTGAGAATCCTCTGATGGAATTCTATGAGACACTCCAGCACATAAAACCCTAACCTCCTCCAGCCCTGCCCCAGTGAGGGGATCCATACCAACTGTAAACAAACCATGTCAGAACATGGCCACAGGGTCGGCTCCCACCCACTGGAGGAATCAATAACCATATCAGATTCCAACACAAAGGATGCAACCTGCACACAGCCCACTAAGCCGCTTTGTACTTTTCTGCCCTTGCTCCTCATTGGTAGACGATCTAGTGGTGTCCGTGATGTAAACATGTCTGCTCCAGCGACTTAAACTATGCTGTCATACACCTTAACTCCTTGGGTATCAAATAGAAACAAAAAGTCTAAACATATGTTGATAGCAGCAAAGGGCTTTAAATGCAATCAATGCTCCTTTGTTAGCCTGATGCATGCATGGTTGATACACTCCTTAAGCATCGGTATGATGCACCAACATACTGGTGAGTGTAATGCACTATACCAGCTTTAATGCACTATGCCCTCTGCATGATACATTCCTGCAGCATGCTGACCCTACACAGGCACATATCATTGGAATTTGGTGTATCATGCCCAATCAATGCTTAAGCTACTATGCCGTCTTTAAAGGGTTATACTCCAATGCATCCTTGTCTAACCCTTTTAGACTAAATGTTCCCAATACACCCACTCCACTGGGTACTGTACATAGTAAAGGGCCTGTACGCTGGTAAATCCAACCAAGGCACAGAAATCAATGGTCATACATCATCTGCGGCTTTTATGAAGACATACTGTGGGGTAATGGAGGTGCACCAGGCAGCAATAGAATATAGTCTACTGGAGCACCGACCCAAGTAGAACTTAAATTAACCCTTTAAGGGCCGCATACTGCTTTAACTTACATTAACCCTCTAAGGGCCGCATACTGCTTTAATGTTACATGCCCTTTGTGATCAGGTGCATGAATGTAGCACTTACGAGTTACTCGCTAGCGCTACATTCAAGCATCATGCCGACCATGTGAGGTTGATACACTCCCAAAGGCTCGGCATGGTGCATTTTGCGGCCCTTCAAGTGGCCAATATGAGGGGGTGGCTCATTCATAACTGCATGACTCCTGTGGCCAATCAAGCAGAACGGTGACTGAGGACACTGGGTGAACTATCCCATTACTAGGTCAAGGTCACTCAGCCATTTAGTCTGTATCCTGGATGCAGGCCACCATTAGGGTAACCCAATAGCATAAACTGCCTTTTCCGGGAAATTTTAGCGGCAATGCAACCATGGGACGTGCGGCATATTCAGTGCGAGCCAATCCTTTCATTCGGCAATGGCTGCAACATTGGCTTCTAGAATGGCTTCAGCACTGGTTTCTGGAAATGACCTTTTTATTATTGGCTGCACCATTAGTTTCCACACTGACGATGGTGCAGACCCAACTTAAGATATGGACCTACTGTCTCTCCAGCAGCATCGGTGTGGGGAGAGGGCCGGTCCTGAGGGCTTTATATAGGGCGGGTGGGGTTTAAAGGAAGAGGTACCAGTAGCAGTAGCATCGAGTGTGGCAGGCACGGTCATGTCTATTCCGCAGCTCTGTGGGTCTATAGACGGCTTCCCAGCTATCTGGCCAGCTGAGGACAGAAAAAAAAAAGAGAGAAGATGGGGATGGGTGGGTGGGTGGGAGGGGGGGTGGGGTACCTGACTGGCTAGGCTGGGTTGAGTGGGAGGAGTGTGATGGTTGGAGAGAGTGGGAGAGGTGGCAGTGGGGAGTGTGTGTGGGTGGAGGTGTCCTAGAGCGGTGTGGAATCAATGAGGGGGTGTTTAGGTCAGCGAGATCAATCCTGAAGCTTCACCATGTGACTCAGCGGGCATATTCGGAAAACACCACCTCCAGCAAGATATACCCTACAGCACCCAACCCCTGAGCTACTCATAATGATGAGCAACTCAGTAATTTCCGAATGGCCCTCCACCAGAGGGCTCTAGCCTCAGAGGCAGTACTGACATCTGTGCATTTCAGGGGGATTTCACTGTGGCAGCAACGTGGAGGAATCCCTGGTAGTTTGAATATTGAGCTGGCAATGCGATGAGCAGGGGGAGGAGGAGGAGCAGGAGGAGGGGAATGTTGAGTATGATGAAAACTGACAAAATGCTGCCACACCCAAGTGGCACAGGTGATGTGCTAGATCCCAGGCCGGCCCAGGGGTCAATACTCCAGGGTCTGCAGAGACTGAGCAGTGCCGAGCTGCAGGTCAGGGGTGAGGGGAGGCCATGACAGAACCACTTTGACTATACACACCCCCTTATATAGACTCAGTGTTAAGGGTTGGAGTGGTAGTGAAAGGCCACACAAAGGGATCACATCAGACTGGTCTGAATCAGACTGTCATCAAACTAATGGAAACATGTCAGGGAGAAAAGAACAGTTTTAGCAATTTTGTATTCAACCACGTTATAAAAACAAAGTTCTGTTATTAATCTTTTTGAATACTAAAGTGTTCTTTCTCTCCTCGCTCGTGTAGAGCAACCATAAAACAATTGTCCCTTTTACATATTTGTCGCATGACTTTTGACTGTTATGGAATGGTCAAAAATGACATCACTGGCTAGGCGGTGGGGGTCTTTGGTTTTAGTGACGATATGTGACATGACAAAACGTGCATACGACCCATACATTTCTTCAGGTCAATTTACCTAGAATAGTGACAAAGGGGATCTTGCAAAAGCGTCCCAAAATAGCTGACGTCATTTGTGACTATTCCCTTAAAGAATTGTGCAAGGAATGCCCAGACTGATATATCACTTATTCACTGTAATGCTATATGCATGTAATATAATTACACGGCACAACGACTCATTCCTGTAGATCTATACACGTACAATCTGGCCAATAGTCCATTGTTAACACTAACTATTGACATGCTCTTAAATAGCAAAGCAACGATGCATAAAAAATAGCTTTATCAGTCTCGCCCACATTTTCCATCTTTAAACATTCTTAGGTCAGTGTACGACAGAGATAAGTAACTGATAAACGAGACGGTTATTATGTCAATTGTTCCTCCTTCACTAACAATATTATCTACCTCTCAGTGGATATTGACATCACAAAGATCTATCCGATAAGAAGGAGTGATGATAATGAATCCCAAGAGCAAAAGTACATGTAGTTCTTAACCATGATAACCTTCTTTCATACTAAACCTATTTCTCAGGTTATCATTTCAAATAGAATTTCAAACTTCCTTATATTTGTACAAGCCTTCGTGAAATGTGTATGATCACACTTGTTCCAAAGATCTGTTTATTTTGCAATAGTCATCTGCAATGCAATGATATCGAATTTTACAAACAAAAAAACCCACTTTAATATGGATCCATTCCTACAAGTCCTCATAAAGACATAGCACCAACAGCCATCCCATACACAAAACCCAGTCTCCAATTCAATTCTCCCCAAATGAAAAACAAATTGACGGTGACGCAGATGACGTTGACGTTGCCCCGTGGGACTAAGCACGGGACCTGTGACGTACCAACGTAAACATAAAGGCTATGGTAAGCAAAGACCGGCTCTAGTTCGGGCTCAGGGCACCAGGGGGAGGGACTGTGGATGACAGGAGCTTAACATGGGCGGGACGCTTTACTATGACAAGCCAATGTATGACTTCAAGTTATATCTACCCCATTTACTAAGTAATATGTTCTAATATTTGCTATATACAATGACGACTTGGCGGGATGCCATCTAGAAATAACCCCCTCCTCTAAAGAAATTGTCTACTTTTTGAAAGCCTTCATTTAATAGAAAATGTCGAGTCAAGTTGATATAAGCATACTTTATTGATTTTCATGCGTCACCCACATCCGATATTGTACAACTTTGTTGAGAGAGCAGAGCGGCATGTCATACAAGCAGTGTCTACGGTTATTATGGTCGGGTCGTATATGGCCTGTAATTGTACTGTTGAGGGGTTCCCTTACTCCTGTCATTGCACATTCTTTACAAGCCTTCCCGGGCCCCTTGATTGCCAGCCTCCAGTCAGCCGTCATACAGGGGGGGGGGGTGCAGAGAGAGGCTGGGGGTAGAAGGGTGGGGACTGGTAGAGGGGCTTGGTACTAAGTGCAACGAGGGCATGAGCTGACAATGTCTGGAGGCATTGAGGGTGCGTCCTGTGAAATCATCATTAAGTTAAATCTCTTGAACCCTTTTTGTACTCGTGGAATCTATGCTTACTTCTTCAGCAATACAAAGCTAATCGTTCTAGTACAATCCAGGATCGTTCAAAGGCGTGAATATGAATTAACCCAAGTCACCAAGCCCTTGTCAGCCCTGGACCGTTGCGTTTTTGTTAAATGAAGCCTTCAGACACGAGGGCCAGACACACTGGAAGTATTGAGAGTAGTATATGACATGCCGATATGAAGCAGGTCCAACCTTTAATCCTGCGAGCAGTGCAGCTTTGCTAATTGGTACACATGCCACTACCAGCATGGTCACTAGGTCACTAAAATTCAGAAATTCTCATATTTCCTTTTGTGTATAAGCAATGCAAATATTCTGCTTCTATCATTCATCATACTACCACCCACAATGTGACTCCGTACGTAAACAGTTGACTTGCTATGGGTGAACAGTTTCACTTGCTATGGGTGACTATTATAAATGTTAATGATGCTCCCATAGATTAATATTTCTGCCAGTAAAGGCGATGTCGATAGTGACAAAAATTGAGCCTGATGGTTGGGCTACAGTCGTGGTGAAGCAGCCTCTATGAATACACCAGCCCTTATAGACAGGGTTTTAATAAACAAGTGACATTCCTGGTAGCCTTCCCACAGGGAACGTTCACTAATGACATCAACGCGAGGATGGGGTGTTGGGGTTGAAACATGGACAGGATAAAACATATGTATACCGCCAATTTGCCAAGTACATATTGATGCGCATATATTTTATATCCATATTCGTTACAGCATTTCCACTCACATATATCTCATACCTATATACATTGGAGAACAGCTGAGAAGCCATGCACTGATGCCTCAGGAGGGTATAGCAAACAACCTGTTATCTCTATACATATGATCCGTCTACTACCACCCCCATGCAGTATCCACACATGAAGTGGCCGTGTTCGGTGACTGACGGCAATAGTATGGGGTATCACGTTTCCTCCTTAGGAAGGATAGCACGAAAATTCCTTCCAAGGACGTCTTCACAGGATGGCTTCGCAGACAGCAGAAGCCACTCTGTATGGCTTCTTCAAGGGAAGCCACTCGAGTTGTAGGCAGGGGCTGAAGTGGGGCCTGGTTTGCGGAGAACGTAGCAGTCTTGGGGATACTCTCATTACCAAATCTTTCGGAAGGCAGGCTCTGGTGACAACCACTATGACCTTGAACTTGCTTTTTGCTGTTTTTTTTGGCAGTCCCTGTGGTTAACTTTGAAGAGCAAACAGGAACCAGAAATGAAACCAGAAAGTATGATGGTAAAAGTACCATCATACATTTTGGTTGCTGTTCACTGGTTCCAACCTACCAGCAGGGATTGTCCAAACCCACCAAAATGCAAATTCAAGGTCATAGTGGTTGTCAGCAGAGCCCTCATTCGGAAAGATTTGGGAACGAGAGTATCATGGGCCATTGGGGACAGTATGGGCGTCATGGCTGACGATGGAGACCCTCAACAGGATAAACCTTACTAGACTAGCTAGATTTAGGTGATGGGGTTAACTTTCAGGGTCATTTTTTGAGAACAAGAACTTTTCGTTAAGTAAATCATCAACACTTGCATTTTGCATTATCGCATGTCCGAGGGGACCAGCTCAAGATGTCTGGGATATCGCATTGGGCAGTTAACAGAAGTAGCCATGATCAATCTAAGCTGTGACACTATGAGTAAGACTACATCTATTAAGATCTAAAACCTCCCCTCCCCAGTTGGACATAACACAATGGGACCATGTGCCTTAGAGCCTTGAGGCCCTGTATATAAGCCATATGCCCTCAGATCCTCTTCCCTCTCTCTGTACACAGGTTCCATAATTAATACCAGGATACCAAATAATGAGGCAATCTCTCCCTCGTCAATCACAATAAAAGGCGGAATAAAAAGCCAGATTAAAGCCCCTCCCTCCCATTAAAAATAAACAAAAAAAAGGAAACCTGTACGGGCGGTGTATCACAAATCAAACGCACTGGGTCGTTAACCTGCTGAAAGGGAGATAGGAAGGTAAAGAAAAAGTAGAGAGGAGAAAAAACGGGTGTTTTATAAAAAACGCTCTGCTCGCATTTCCTCGATCAGCTCCCATAAAACTTAAACGCACTGGAGTACATGCACCCCTCCCCATCTCCACATAGCTGCTGCTGCTCTTTAAAATGCCCTCTCCAATACTATGCCCTTAACCCTATGACCATGATGGTCCGATGCATTAGCTGCAGCCAGTAACATTGTGTTGGTGCATCATGTCTGCCCTTCAAGAGTGCAGCACTCATTAATGCAGCACAGGAATGCAGCACAGGCGAGGGTAGAACATAGTGCATCAAGGTCCTATGCTGCCCTTAAAGGGTTACCCCCCCCCCCACACACACACACATCCTTCCTTCACCAGCCTCAGAGAGCACTCACTAACGACTCCATTCGATTTTTGACAAGGCTCGTCAGGAACGATTTAAAACTTTGCTTCTTCTCTGCGCTTTGTTGACGTTTTGTCTGCGCTGCCATTTTTTAACGACTTGCCTGCGAACTCTGTGCGTGTGGGTGTTGTATGGTGTATTTAGATCTGGAGGAAGATGCGGAGGGATAGGTGGGCGGTGGCTTGTCTCTGGTATGCTCCAGGGCTTCTGCACTCATCCCAGACTTAGACAGACCTAGTGTCAACAGAGATTGCATACGGCGATGGAATGAGCCTAAATAAGCCTCCAGACAAGCAGCTTTGGATGATGTTATCTTTCTACAAAGTAAACCCACCAGCGCGCCGTTTTTGCGATTAATTGATCGCAGGAATTCGCTGTGAAGGCATTTCCAATGCTGAGAGACAGGCGATGGTCATGCAATGGCTCAAAGGCAAAAAGTTTATTTACAGGTTCTCTGACAAGCTCCACCAAAAATAATGGACTGTTTAATATCCAGCTTTAAGATGTGACAATGCGTTGTACATTTAAAACTCTGCCTTTCTTTTCCCTAGGTGATGAGGGTGTATACCGAATTGTTGTCGCAATTTTTTAATTTTGCCTATTATAGGGATAAGATATTGTCTATTTGTATGAAAGTCTGAGACTTTATTAACTTTCTTTGGTACATCTTACAGGCATGGGATTGGGTTTTGAAGAAAAATCCAAAAAACAGGCAAAAGATGTGATCTGCGTGCAATTTTGTATGATTTGCATGGCATAAATCCCTCTAGAGACTAAGACCCCCCCCCCTATTAATGTTAAAATATTTTTTCATTGGATCTGCACAAATCACAGGGATGACTTTTTTGGCCTTAAAAATCCGAAAATCCGGATAAATCCGGATAAATCCGGAAGAATCCCATGCCTGATCTTAATGGTATATATCAACATGAAATTCCATTTGATAATGATTTAAACAACACCAGTAATGATCTGTCTGGTGTGTCCCAGACCAGTTGGCAATGACTATAAAATCCAGTACATCTCTTGTGTAGTATTGGGTGCACAGTGGTACAGATTGGGCCGTTGTTGCATTGAGGCGCGCCCAGTTGTTCTTACAGTACCTTTGGGTGCACAGTTCGTTATCTAATTACCCGGCCGTCCATAGATGGAGGCAGACTGGACCCAGGTGGCTGTCATTGCTAAACCCTCCCAGTGATTAAATCACTGCTAGCAGAGAGACAGGAGGCTGGTGGTGGGCACTCGGTAACTGGGCTAGCCTCACACGGCCAGTGTCTCAGCATTCACTCCTCCAGTACTCACACATAGTGCTTTAATGTGTTATAGACCCTTTGTGGTCATGATGCATGAATGCAGCCCTGGTGCATCATCATATTGTCACAATGTACAGCTTTAGAATAGAAAAGTTAAAATAGTAATGTTCAGGATAGCCAATGATACTTTGCTAAGAAAAAAAGCTGCACCAATTTGAGTTGATAACCATGTTACACAAGGATCCTCTAAGTTACCCGGTAAAGTTTCCGGATCAATTTTTACAAGCCACGTCGCCAGCAAGCTGAGAAAATATGTATCTTGAGGCATAACGATAGGTTTCACAGATGATATATCCAATTTTGGACATTTTTGCAATACCTTTAAGTGGCAGGTATTGGTAATGCTTACAGATGGATGTACACAGGTTGCCAACGGTTTGTTGCACCAAAATAGTGGTATTGCAAATGTCCTGTCACCATATAAGGGCACATGGCCAGCTCTGGGACCCCGGCCTGTCACGGTGTGATTCATCCATCATAGCACACCCCTGCCTCCACACACAGGCCGCCATTTTACCACATCCTCTGAAATGATGATGAAGAGCACTCCCCATGAAAAATAGCCAGGAATAACATGAATTGCAACTCAAATCATACAATTTCTAGGATATTGTCAATTTGCTAGTCTGTTATTCCCTATAGGGGGTTGGCAGTGCTTTAGACAGGGGCACCCTGGAGGTGTGCCCCTGGAGGAGGCTGATGATGAATGGGGTCCTGTGTAATAATAAGAATGTCCACAGCTGCCTGCTGTGGGTATTGCCTTTGTGGGCTGGAGCACACTGGTGGCTGCACTTAGTCAGAGAAAAGGGGAGTGGGGGGGAGGGGGAGAAGAAACCTAGTAGTATACGTCTATAGTGTGTTCTACACGATTTGGCATATTTTCAGGGGAAAAATGGGTGTTAACAGGGGAGTGGGTTGGAAGAATTTGGACCACTGCTAAATATAAATCAGGCTTCGGGTAAAATCTACCATGGGATTGCCCCCCCGCGCGATGCAATCCGATGATATAAAACCATTTCAATTTCACCAGATTTTATTGAGGACATTGTGCATGACCTATAAAAGGAACCGGGTCCCAATGATCTGTTGGAATTTGCATGTCTTTAATTGCTCGCCTTGCCAAATCCTCTTGAATATACTTTAGTAGTAAGGCCCTATAGTGCAAGCCCCAGCCATCAAGCACTCTCCTCATATTCCCATAGGTATACGTCTATACAACATGTTCAATGTTACTTCTAGCTCTGGCCTTCTTTTTCAGTTTTTCACTTAAGCTTGCCCCAGGCCATGCTGAATGGCATGGACTAATACCACACTGTTACTGACAGTAATTTTACCTAAACAGCTTACAACTAATCTCCTATTTAAAAAAAGACAAGAGAGTAATCCCTGTTTTAAATGGGCGGGAGATGACTATGGATGGTGCTATTGGGAGATGGAGGCAGAAGGGGGCTGTGGGTTAGGCAGGCTTTCCATTGCCTCTACCTCTGCAGATGACACTTTAATAGAACAGCGAGTATGAGGGACATCAGTAACTGTATACCCGTGGTGCAGTCAGAGCTGAAATTTCGTTCCCCAGCTACTGTTTATTTATCTTACATATGATGAATGCATTTAATGTCCACTTGTGCATTACTTGAGGGCATCGATATTACTTTGATATATCCAAACGAAAAGAGTTATTACACATTTTTCACATTTGGATTTGTTGAAAACAAGAAGTTCATGTTCCATATTCAAGCAAACACAACATACATGTTCTCCTGTAGAAATGTTCGTGGTGGTGGTAACAAGTTTCTCGTTTATATGCTGAGACCAAAGTCTAACCCTCTTCTAAATCATTTTCAGACAACACTCCAGTCAACAGAATTCGTTCGCCTATTGAAGCTCCCATGGCCTGGATTCCTGAGGTATTCACACAGAAATGTTTGTGCTAATTACAAAATGCAATTTATTCTGATGGCATTCACAATCTCTGTCAGAGATCGTGCATGTTTGGTGGGAGGGTCCACATTGCTCACATTATTCACTCGTATCATTAACTCTGTGAGAAAACACACTTCTTGTGTTAAAATTACGCAGCAAATTTTCCCCATTCTGTTAACCGGTGACTAAAATCAGATAGTCCTCTTGGCTGCTTGTTTGTTTTTACTCTGACAAGATATCAGTCCTCATCTATCATTATGGGCATTATTGATGTAATTTAAGCTCATTTACCACGGCCTTCCATGCGGTTCTGCCACCTCTACATACCCTCCCTACACGCCACGCTAAATGAGGGCGCTCGCCGCCTCTCCTCACCAGGCGGCGCCACCGTCCTCACGTGACGCATGACGTGTACGTCACGTGACGGCGGCTGGTTTCCAACAGCGTCCGGCGTTATCACCAACCGTTTGACTGGTACCAGCGCCGGGTGTCCTCACGCCATGACGACGGTCGCCATGGCAACGTTAAATGCTGCGTCGTGAGTAGGGCATGAAGAGGGGGCATGGCGCCGGGCACTGCCACCTCCCGGCATACTGTTCCTCCTTAGGACGCCTCCTACCGGCAGGTAAGAGGCCTGCAGCCCTGCTACTAACCCTGTATGGGCAGCATAGTGCTTTAATGTAGTATGCCCTTTGTCATCATGATGCTTGAATGCAGCTTTTCACCAGGCCTACATTCATGCATCATGACGACAAGGGGCTTTGCAAATTGAAGCACTAAGCCGGCATTAAAGGGCTAAGGGAGGCCTGAAGGGTAGAGAGGGGCTAGTAAGGGTGAGTTTGGGGAGTGAGTAGTTTAAAGGGGCAGACCCTGGAGGAGTGGTGTCAGCTTTCCAGTCTGAAGTAGGTCAGGCCTCAACCTGCCACCTGCAGTCGGCTGACCGTGGGCTCCTGGAGGCTGAGGTTTCCTCAACATCAAAAAGGTGTACAAATACCCCTCAGATGACAACGACACGGCCCTCTCCACCCATAGGCCCCCACACCTGTCCATGTATCCCTTACCAATGAGGGCTCATAGGTTTGTCAATTACCTACCTGGTTATCAGGTGGAAAGTTCATCCCTATCACATGACAAAACAGTAGTGTATGAGTCATGCAAAGGTGATTTACCAAGCCATGTGAGTATTCAGAAGGAAAAACTCATCTCACTCTCCATAGAGCCTCCTCCTATAGCAGCTATCGGTGCTGCACTAACAGTTCTTGCATGACTTCAACCAACAAGCCACTCCCATTAGCTGTATGACAAGGTGTTTCTTTTTTGGCTAAATGGAGGTGGAGGTTATTGCTCCGATAACAACACAAGCCTGAAGTATGAACACGAGTAACCGCAGTGCTACAATGGAAACAGCATCACGCGAACAAGGCAACCTCTAAGTACTACACTTGAGTAAGAGCTTCAGTGTCGAGTTTGACTCAAGAGCTCTGTAGTGTCTAAGTTTCTTTTGTATTGTGATTGATACGTATTCAGTGTTGCTGTACATAGGAAATCAACTGTATCCAGTTAATATTGATACTTGCAGCTTTAAGCCAATGATGAATACAGGACTCTGCGACTCCAGGCATGTCACTCACCTGAAACAGACAAGAGAACAATGTTTAATACAATGAAATAATTTAAGTTGGCAGCTAATGCTACATATACATGTCATATATATGTTCTATGAACTGCAAATTGGAGTAGACTACAACTATGTATACATACAGTGAACACACAATACATGCAGCGAGCTAAATCCTACACATTAATGTCATTCCGCTGTATTCTACGCCTGCATAGTTATTAGCAAATTTGACAGGAGTATGCACATGTATATGCTAGTTTGGGTGTTGTTTGAAAATATAGTGATATTTGAGCCCATCAGAGCAAGCCACCTTCACCCTTGAGAGACAGCATGATGCCTCAATGCTTCGTCATAATTTGCCAGTGTGTTGCCCAAATGCCAGCACAGCATTGGTGCATTATGCCGCTGCTTCAGCAATACGGCAATGTTACAGGGTGCAGTCCTCACGAGTTACTCGCCAGACCTACCTCCATGCAAAATACCTTATGCATTAAAGAGCTATGCTGTCTATAAAGAGTTAATATAGTGAGAGGGGGGAAATTGTCTCGTGAGATTGCAGACACGTATTTGATAGAATTTCTCATATTCATGAAGATCCTCAAATATGAAGCAGAATATTGCCACCTGCTCCTGAGCAACTGAACATTTCTCCATCCCTGGCAAAGAAGCACTCCCTTGATTGTGAGTTGCTCACCAATACAAGATGCTCACTAACAAAATGCTTTTGGGGAACTGCTCAAGAGCCACATGGTGGGATTGTCTATGGGGATTAGTTCTGTTGTTGTCCTTCTTGTTCTCTTTATTGAATGATGTTATTAGCAAACTTGACGGAGCAGATTGATCTCTGTGATTAATCACAACCAGACAAACAGACCTTTCTCTGCACATCTTCCCATTTTCCTTCTTTTCTGGGGTTTTAAATGAGACATCTGGGTAAAACTGTGAACAGATGACTGGATTCGTGACACACCAACCACCAGAACAAGCCCTAACACCACATCAAAGATAATTAAAATGTTTAAAAACGATCAAAAACATTGTCTATGACATGGGAAGACCAATCTCAAGGCATCGACACCAAACACTACTTTGGATTGCCAAATTCCTTAAGGGGCTTGGTGAAACACGAACAGGTCCTTTCTCTCCAGCACTGTGCTAAAGCTTTAGGGCAACGACATATCTAAATACGATATTGGCCTCCAAGATAAAACTGTTCCGTTTTGATCATGATGATTGTACATTTATTAAATTCTTGGTGATGACTAGGTAATTTGCTGGGCTTCGCAGCAATATCTCTCATATTACAAATGTACTACACATCGTCCTTGCAAGTAAGGAATCTCTTAATGTTTCTATTTTGACGTGTACTGTATACCCGTATCATTGAAGGATATTTAGATGAATCTGGAAGTATACTTTATCTTTACTGATAAAAGTATTACCCAAAAAGCTCTTCTGCGCACTGCCTCTGCGCTACTCCGGAAGTTCCTCAGCCGGAAGTCGCTGACTGCAGCGCCCCCAAGTGGGCTTGGCGTCTACTAATCACCTCGCCGAAGGGGATCTGCGCAAAACACCGATGGGGCACAGAGGCAAATATCAGAGTCACCCAATGTCGCCAATACTACTCTCAGACAAGGGTCAGGCACTGCTGGACTATAATAGATGGGTCAAGGGCCATTCTAGTGAGGGTCAGGCTAGGCTGGACATTCAATAACAGGCTGGACCTTGGCAAACTTGCTTGAAAGTCTGGCCATGCTGGATCCTCATGCCATAGTCTGGCAATGCTGGACTCTTGCAGGCTGATAGAGACTCTCCTTAGAGTCCAGCATTGCCAGACTATGGCATGAGGATCCAGCATGGCTAGACTTTCAAGCAAGTTTGCCAAGGTCCAGCCTGTTATTGAATGTCCAGCCTAGCCTGACCCTCACTAGAATGGCCCTTGACCCATCTATTATGGTCCAGCAGTGCCTGACCCTTGTATGAGAGTAGTATTGGCGACATTGGGTGACTCTGATATTTGCCTGTGTGGGGATGGGGCATTGGGACTAGAAAAAGGAGTCAGAGTAGCGCTTTACCAAGAGGGAAAAGACAATTGTAAGGGACGGACCCAATGGATTGAGAAAGTAAAAGAGAATGTAATTGTAATGTGTGCTGGTGAAAAAAAGGTTTTGGTCCCTTGAGGTTTTTGGAAGATGTATGATGCGTTTCCGCAGAGAATGGCTATGTTTTTTTTATAATGCCTTCTTTTTCCCCTTTATTGTATCCTTTTAAATAGAGAAGATTGATCGAGAGTAGTCCCTATTCATATTTAGCAAAGTTCCCAATAGTAGGGACAGTTATTTAAAAGAGATGTATGTGTCATAGCGATTTCTTTAGTATATTATACAACATTATATGCAGGATAATTTCCCTACTATAAAAACAGCAATTTGATTATCTCGCCCATTTGGCCATGGCGAAAATATGTACAGCAGAAAGGGCTATTTCTTCCCCCAACGGCCTCGGACCAATACAGTCAGTCACGCCTGTTCAAAAAGACAAATTTATGGATCTATTTTGATTCTAGGAGGGTGGGGGAAGACTGGCCGATCCAGGCGGCCGTGAAGCGTGGCACACTTTACGCTTAATTACGGAGCCCTCTCCCCCCGCCTCCCTCCCCTCTAATACCCGCCATGTATTTGTGTGGAGTGGAAATTGATCCATCGCTTGTTCCTTGCGGCTGGCTGTGATGATGGGGAAGCAGCGGTTGGGGACGGAGTAGTGTTGCCCAGGTCTCAGAACAAGACCAGGGTCCTGAGGACAGTGAAGCAGATATTCTTTGGAAAGAATTCCTTAGTGCCTACATTAGTGACGTCATTCTAATATGTTCTTCTATCCAATAATCATTAATATTATTAAATGTAGTTCCAATCAGTCCCACTGCAAAAGGTACACTGTAAGTAGTTACTGTTAGTTTACGGCACAATATACTGTAAATTTACAGAACATTTTGCTGTAGTCGGAAATACAGAACTATTTGCTGTATATTTACTGACTTCTGTGCTGTAAATCGTATTTACAGTAATGTTGCTGTAAATCTACAGCACATAATCGGTAGATTTCTGCCACATGGTGGCAGCACTATATCATTTTGTGTAACAATGCTTGTACACACTGTATTTTGGGGGGTGAATAAAGCCCCTTGTCTGTCAAAACATAGTAAAATAAGAATGTGAGAGAGAAACTTCAGCAAGATATTGTATAAGGTATTTCAACTTGCAGAAATGTGTCAAATAATGCAAATATCAGCAAAAGTATACAATAGATACCACATCTGTGGAAAAATCAAATCCTTAACTGTCTGAACCGTGTAGTGCTGGTACCACATACAGTTTAGCTGGATAAGTATTAAAACCATTACATTGTGTAATGTTTGTTATCCATAATGCAACTGAAGTAATGCAGGAAGGTTCTCTCCATGCATATCAATTGAGATCAATTGATAATAACAATAATTAATGATAAAAAAAACTCAACTTATGGCATTTACAGTACTTTCTGCTGTTAAATTACAGCATACAATATACTGTAAATTTGCAGCAAAATGTGCTGGCAGTTTTGGTTCCAGTAGATTTTGCTGTAACTGAACAGAAGAATATACTGTAAAATTACAGCACATTCTTCTGTTTAAATTACAGCAACTGCGTTGCTGTAAATTTACAGCAAAATGTGCTGGAACCAAAACTGCCAGCACATTTTGCTGTAAATCTACAGTTGTTACTTCTAACAGTGTAAGATATCGCCATTATTAGCGCTCTGGTGCGACATACTTGAACATGTGCCAAATTACACATAAAACCTTGCGAATCCAGGCAGAGTTTGGTTCAGTTCAGAAAGAAAGAACAGACTTTGTGCCAGATATTGGTATGGAAAGTTCCGAAACTAAAGCAGACGTTCCATCTGCGCCAATACCAGCAGGCAGAGCAGATATTTTGAGAGAGGCGAGAGGGAGCCTGCCTAACTGTCTTCTGATAGGTACCAGCAAACAAGACGGCACTGGTTCAACCTATACCTTATACCCGCAATGTTAACCTGCCAGAATGACGGTGCGTCTCTAGCCTGGGGACGGAGGAGAGGCTGGTAGCGCCGGCTGGCGGGAGACTCGTGTATTATAGGCCGGTGTAGTCATTACAAGGTGACCTCTGGTTAATTGATTAGTGCCCCTCATTAGGCAGCCTCCTGCAACCGGACACTGCAACAACACGAGGTTGCTAGGGTTGAGGAAGGTGCAGCACACTGCAAGACCAGTTTCATTTACAGTGTCTATGGAGATTAGAGGGGCATTCTTGTGCCTGTACATGGGTAAAAATCGACACGGGCGACACGGCGACACGGCCCTTTTAGGCCATTTTAAAAATCGACGGACACAGGAAAATCAAGGATAAAAATCGACCCACAGACATTCTTCTCTAAGTCCTTATATACCTAAAAATCGACACGATTCCACGGCCCTTTTGATAAAAATCGACACGGCGACACGGTCAAAATTGTGAGGACCCATGTAGAGGCACATTCTTGTACATTCTTAAGGGCGAGGAGAAGGGCCCCCCGGGGGGGGGGGGGGGGGGGGGGGGGAGGGGCATAGACCAGGGCAGGCAGTCCAGCCATGAGTTTAGCAGGCGAAGTGGGGGGGGGGGGCAGCGGCCAGGGCAGGCAGTCCAGCGGCTGGGCGGCTGTTACACGGCTCAATGAGCCTATAATTATAACCTGAGCGGTCTGAGATTTGCCTACTATTGCTCAGTCCACCCTCCTTGTCTGTAGTCAACCTGGCGGTACTACTGATTGACTGACCACTGTCCACGTGTTGGCTCGTGCCCCCACCACACACCATGAGGGGAATACCGGGTAGGAGGGCGGGGGACAAGTATATCATAAGGTGATTGCAGATGGGTCAAAAGCGACCTGGCGACCTAGGCCATTTTGGAGGCGACTTTCGACCTAAGGCAATAATATAAGCGACCTGGCGACTTTTGCACAAAATTGACAATAGGCAAAAGAGTCCAAAAAAGCGACTTTCCGACCTGGGCACCTTAATTTCGGCGACTTTCCGACCTCAGGGGGGGACCCCTCTGCACCCCCCATAAGGGTAAGGGGTGAAAGGCCGGGTGGAAGGTTATAATCATAGGCTCATTGAGCCGTGTACCGGCCGCCCAGGTCAGCAGTAGAGTGTGGTTACGATCACATACATCTCAGGCCGCTCAGGTTATAATTATAGGCTCATTGAGCCGTGTACCGGCCGCCCAGGTCAGCAGTAGAGTGTGGTTACGATCACATACATCTCAGGCCGCTCAGGTTATAATTATAGGCTCATTGAGCCGTGTACCGGCCGCCCAGGTCAGCAGTAGAGTGTGGTTACGATCACATACATTATCAACAAACAATTAAGCATATAGCTATTGCAAGTAGGGGACTGGGGCCTTTAACACTGCGGCCAATGGGGGCAGGTTATCCGCATACAGGTGCCAGGAGAGGACTACTACCTAAGTAGCACTCAACATAAGGCAAGGAGTGGAGAGGCCTGACTAAGGAAGCTCCGGGTATAGAGCATGTGTACAGTTGGACCCTTGATCACTGGCCAATGCAAAGTGAATGGAGGGTACGGCCAAGGCAAAGTCAATGGGCCGTAGCACCTAAATATGACCAGTTCTTCCCTTACACAGTAAGGGAAACTGGTCAATAAGGCGGCAACTTATACAACCAGGGTTTAACTCTTTAAGGGCCGCATACATGTAATTCCTTGGTCGTCATGATGTATGAATGTAAAGTAACTCACCAGGGCTGCATCCAACTATCATGACGACCCTTCGTATCAAAACCGTAGGGTCGTCATGATGTTTGAATGCAGCCCTGGCGAGTTACTTGCCAGGGCTGCATTTCTGCATTGCAGCGGTATAGCACATTAAAGCACTATGCTGCCCTTAAATGGCTAAGATATAAGCACTGTCTTGTGGGCATAGAGAGGCATCCTCATCTAGAGGAGAATTGGTTTAATCACGACGACAATGCTTTCTACAACCACAACTGTACCATAGAGCACGGTAAGGAAAATTGCTTGTATTATGTGTAGGGCTATTAGTGTCAGACAGTATATTTTTTAAGAACATACTTTTAAGAACAAATCGTCTAAATGAGACTTGTGACAACTTTTGGAGCCCACCATATATCTGTGAAATTACTACTAGATAACGGACGTTGACTTAATATTCTGCCACAAGATGCATGAAGTTAATGTCCTCTGCTAAAGTTTCTGATCCCTTTATTCTGGAATCGATCATTCCCACTGGTTAGAGCATTTTAATTTCTAGCCGAATTCAAAAGTATTTTCTCACTCTTGCATTTTTTGTATAATCTAAAACTTCATGAATTAATTTAGTACATGTATCTCAATTGTATGTGGTATATCTTCACGTATAAAATAACACGTATATATGAATATACAAATTTCCTCAAATGTCATCTGCACCCAGCCTCCATTCCCCATAGAAAGCAGCCGGTCCCTAAACATACCCTTGGAGAGTGATTGAGCTACCACAGCTCAGCTTGGAGAGTGAAGAAGAGGCCGCAGACGGTGGCTCCTCTAGCGGCGTGATCCAATCAGTGCCTAGTGGTGAATCCCGTCCACACAGAGTGGCCGTCTCTAACCCTCTGTGGGCCACATAGTGCTTTAATGCAGTATGCCCGTTGTCCTCATGATGCACTAATGCAGGTCTGATGAGTAACTCACCAGAGCTACATTAATTTAAACATCATGCCTATGATACCGAGTTGATGCACTCCTGCGGAGGGGAGAGGTCAGCATGATGTAAACATGCAACCATGGCGAGTAGACTTGCCAGAGCTACATGAATGCATCCAGACCCTAACACATCAAAGCACTATGCCGCCCAATAAGGACTAAAACTATACGTCCTCCATGCCCCCCACCTCCAGGTCCTCCCCCCATACACCTCCATACACCTCCAATCTGCTCCTACCTCAGCCTCCTGCACTCACCACAGCCTAAAGGAGCAATATGGGCTTTGATGGAGCAGCTCACGATGAGGGACTGTCACGGAGGGGCTGATGACGCTCTGTCATGCTCATACATGGGGATACAACAGCAGCTCGTCTGTGTACGTCACACTACGTCATGTAGCACGTCATGGCTTCATGTATTCAATTTAATCTTGGTTTAAGGGGGTTTTAGTCACCAAGTTGGTCCTCTATGCAACAATTGGCCGATATACCACCATCTACACAATGTTAGGCTCGAGTACAATACAATTGTAATATCGTGGAGGCATTAAATTCAGTTTTATAATAGGTAGGCTATATAATAGTGAAGCAGGCAGGTAGCTTATCACTAGGTCAATTAGATACTCAAAATACAGGTAGGCCTACTTGATATGACCTACCATGGCCGCAGGGATAACATACCATACATATACGGATGTGTGGCCTGAGGCTAAATCACGTAACATTGCAGCAAGCATCAGTTTGATTCATTTATGTCCATTTATGCTCACAACGTGTTGGTAGAACTGAAATCTGGGACTGGGAAATTTGATGGAGTTTGTTGACGTCATTAACCATTTACGAGCAGCATATTGCTTTAATGCATCAAGTTCTATTGACGTCATGATGCATGCATGAAGCCATATCGAGTAAACTTGACAGCGCTGCATCCATGCATCATGCTGCTCCTCCAAGGTTGATTATATGATACACTCGTGACCTCATTTCTTGCGCATCGTTGGTGCATCATATCAAAAACTCACCATCAAAACCTTGATGCACCATACTGTCCTTATAAAAGGGTTAATATTCATCATGTTATTTTCCATCCATCCCACCATCCGGATGGCAACCATCACTCAAACTGGCAGTCCCATTATTATCATTACTATCTCATATCCCTCAAATCACATTGAATTAACCTGATTTATATCAGCAATGTGTCCACATTAAAGGCAACCTGGGAACCTTCATTTGGGAATGCTGAGGCTTTTAACACAAATTGTCCTTATTTTTTAAATCACTTTCTTTTTGCTGTCGCCCACTCACCTGAAATATACTAGTTAAACTGATGAGATTGGGCACTGATAAATGTAGTCATTTAGTATCCTAGGCAGAGGTACCTTTCAAAGATGTAGATCCAAAGCTCCCATGGGACAATTTCTTATTATTATGATAGGGTGTTCATTTCCGCAGTGGGATCAAATGATTAGAGATGGCCGCAGCTGTTCCCACTGCTACATCCCCATCGTCCGGCTGACCTTGCCTGACCCTGGCGTGACCTTGAGGTCCCAGTGGGATCAGCTCGTTGTGCCAACAGTCAGCGAGGATTCACAATTAAAGACCTGTCATCTCAAGACGCCAACTCCCCACCATAATGCACCCCCCCTTACACCCCTCTCCTCCAGAGTCCCCCTACTCTTCCCATGAAGCCAGCTGACCTTGACCGCCACCTTGGAAATGACCTTGAGTTCTGACCTTTGTCTGACTAATTGCTTTAGGGTGGTCCTCAGGGAAACTGCTCCATTAACGAGGTCGTGGGGAACCCTCCAGGTCGCCTGAAGGTCAAGCATGACATCGGGATAGGGGGTATGGGGAGGGGGGGGGGGGGGGTTACAGGAGGGATCCCTTGGATCCTCCACGGTCGGGGCTGACCCAGTAGCCAGTGATGAGTAGCGTGGGAATGGCTGATTCCATTATCTCAATGGACACATTACCTCTGTCAGCACGTTTGGCAGAAACCACCCTTGACACAGTTAACCATTTAAGTACCACATGGTGATTTAATGCGTTATGACCTTAGCCGTCATGATGAATGGGAGCGGCCCTGACGAGTAACTCACCAGAGCTGCATGCATTCATGCCGACCCTACCTGGTTTAGTTGATGCAAGAGACTCCCGAAGGGTCAACGTGATGAATGCATTCATACATCACGACTACAAAGGAAATAGTGCATTAAAGCATCACCCAGCCCTTAAAGGGTTAATATTGCACCTCAGTGTTCTGCTAACAAAATATGCATGCTGCTGTCAGTCGGCGTGACAGGCGCACTACTGATGTTCATACCGTTAGTGATTCCCTATTCCCCTCACAGAGCTTGGGGCCCACGTGGGACACGTGAACTCCGTGATCGTTATGAGGAAGTATCCAATAGGAGCAGGGGGAGTTGGATGTCAACTGCTCCTCTCCCTTGTTGAGGGTTATTAAAAAATGTCGTGGTAATATTGCCAGCCTGTACTATGATTCTGAATGCCATTTAAGGTATTTCAATCTGGTGTCTTGTTCAAAATGTATTCATGATTTTTATAAGTACTCTAGCTTGGACGCGCAAATCATCTAGATCAAACATTGTCAGACTGGTATTTTCCTGAATCTCTGAGCAAAAACAAACTTAATATTTCACGTTTCTCCTTCTCATCAATCTTGGAGGTCACGAACTAAGACGTCTGTCTATTCTGTGTATTAACCACAGCATTGCTACATGGCCATATACCAGCAAAGGTTACTCCATGTTCAGACCAGCTGGTCTGTACTGGCCCTCTGAGGGCGGCATAGTGCTTTAATGCATTATGTCCTTAATCATTATGATGCATACATACAGTTTTGCAAGTCTTCTAGTCCGGCCTGCTTTCATGCACCATACCGACCCTACGGGGTTGATACACTCCCGTAGGTTCGTCATGATGCATAGATACATCCATGGCGAGTATAGTCAGTGTGTAAACTCGTCCAGGCTGCATTCATGCATCATGACGACGATGGGAATCGCACATTAAAGCACTCTGCGGCCCTTAAAGGTTTAAGACAGATGTGTACCCCCTGACAGGTGACCACCGTCTGACACCACCAGCTGACTTCTCCAGACCACAGCCCACCTACAACCACCTTATGTCGGAGCTATTTCATAAATCTATCGAGGGAACTATGTGAGGTAGGACAACTTTAGGAGATGCAGTGACTGTATACTTAATTATACATTCCATGATTCAGTCTTGGTTCTGGCGGCAAACACTCTCTACTACCTGATTGTTATAAACTAATTTTGTCTCTGTAAGGGAGAAGAGTACATGTGTTGACCAACAACCCCCTCCGCTTCATTTTCAAAGACTATACTTGTATTGTAACGAAAGCCTTATAACAAAATTCAAAACTATAAAATTAAACTCATGGTTGGCAATTAGGAGACTTGGATCAGTATTGATTCACGAATCAATGTACACCATGAACTTAGTTGCTCTATATGGGTATGCCACTTGCATGTTTAAAAGTAAGGTTGTGTTACATACTTGATAAATCCTGCAAGAACCTCAACTTAGCTTTATCAAAGGGTCCAGCAAAATCTACCCGTGTCAACTGATAATCTTGTTCTTATTTCCATAAGGAGGACAATACATGTGTAAATGCATTGCTAAATGGGAATGTCCTAGGCCTGAGAGGTTGAGCCTAGTTAAGTTCTGGTCAGAATGTTAGCGGGAATGTTAGAGCCTCAGAGCCTGACTAGGTCCCTCCTAATCACATTCACAAACATGGGTCACTCAACATGTGTACAGGCGGCAGACAACAGAGGGGGACTAAGCCCTGTAACCCTTTAAGGGCAGCAGAGGGTTGTAACAGTGTGTATCCCCTTTTGTCGTTATGACGATAGCATGCAGCATTGGTGAGTAACTCGCCAGCGTTGCATTCATGCATTATGATAACCATCCAGGCTACAGGGGTTGATACATTCCCTGAAGGATCACCAAAACATTGGTACATCATGCCGATAAACAAACATGAAGCCTTGTGGCATCACGCTGCCCTTAAATAGTTAACAGAGTCCCTAGTGTCCAGCCACCTACAGGGCATGGCCTGGCTTTTTTGTGTGTTGGCCTCAAGAGACATTGTTAACAACCACCCCAACTGCCTCTGCAAGCAATTGACAGGTCAGCCAACGTCGTTCCTGCTCATCCAGGAATGGGAATGGGTTGTGATGGGAATGGGGTGGGATGGGGATGGGGATGGATGGAGGGGTGGGTAGGTTGAGATGGGGTGGGGTGAGAGTGCGTTGAGCACAAATTATAGTCTGTCTGTTTGTGCTCTTCAATTTGGTGGTGCTCTACCTCTGTGCCATGAGTGGATTTTGTAATATTTATTTTGTTTCTTTTTCATTTTCCCTGACTACCCATGACTTACTCAGGTCACTATTATTTTATATGACTTTTTTTTTTACCTTCCCTGGCTCGATCCTTAACTTACCATCGCAGGTTTTTACCAGGTGTTGGTAGATGCCCTCTAGGTCCCCCACCCAGGGGTGTCAACATTGGGGCTGTTATAAAGGCCCCGGGACACACAGGAGGAGTGTGGACAGAGGCGACTAGGAGGGGCCAGGGGGAGGTCTGCCCAGCCAAGCCCTAGGTTCTCCAGGGGACTGGTCCACAATTAAAAACACCTCAAAGTGATGTCCAAGTGGCGCCTACAATTGGTAGCGTCAACACTGCAGGGCGTGTTTAGGATGGGGGATGAGGATGGTGCACGCCCTGGAGTAGGCTGGCCTTAATCCTTAAGGCACTGATACATGGCCGGCACCTGTACAGGGCATGCAGGGAGGCTGGACTGGATTGCGGATAATTGCTGTAGGTGTTATTTTATAGTAATATGCTGCTGCACTGAGTAGTAAAGGTTAAATATTCTAGCTTTATTTTATGAGGTAAATTTATCTGGGGATTACTCCATCGCCATTTCCCAAGTATATGCTTTCTCTCACGAAGCCAATATTTTACACTTTTTTTTTCTCTTTTTTTTTTTAAAGCAAACTGTGGTTTGACCAGCATCTGACAGGGATGCCAAGTGACCCCACCCCAAAATCGTAGTTCTTACGATTTTTGGGGCCCAAAATCGTAATAATTATTGGCTGAAATCGTAACAAAAATCGTAACAATAAAATGACCTTTCTGAAGGGTCAGCATGACGAATGAGGGAATTCTAATGATTCATTAAAATCGTAATCTGGCTCATCATACGTGATTAATCATTTTTTCCCTCCTCAATGTGTAATATTATATTTCTAGACATGTTTGCTGGAAGACCAACATAAAATTTTGTTTTAGTCTAGTTTTGTTATTTGTAGTAGGCTACTTATCCCATAGTATGGTACATAAAAACACCCCAGAGATACTTGAAAATCGTAATTTTGATATCTAAAATCGTAATGGGCGTAATAGGGGTAAAAAATCGTAAAATTACGAAAAAATCGTAACACTTGGCATCCCTGATCTGATAGCGATTGCCTGATCGAACTATGTATTATTTTCGAAAATATAATTCCAGCTTCATTTTCC